>KK351047.1:1453323-1559834 GCA_000671755.1 Glossina brevipalpis | reverse complement strand
AAAAAAAAAAAAAAAAAAAAAAAAAAAAAAAAAAAAAAAAAAAAAAAAATTACAAATGAACAAACAGCAGGCTACAAGTTTTACACTTATGTTCAAACTACACACAAAGTGAAAAGCAAACATAAACTATGTTCGCTTAACTAACATGCATAACTATTGCATACACATGCATGTATGCATTTAAATATAATGCCGTAGAAAGTTAAAAGTTTTTGTCTTAAAGTCCCCTTACAGCAACGATAACATAATACTTTTGCTTTTATTTTATATTTTCCTTCTTTTTTTCTTCTTTTCTTTTCTTTTTTTCTTTAGCTTTTTTTTTTTTTTTTTTTTTTTTTTTTTAACAACAATTGACACTTTTACCTTCTAAACCTTCCATGGTAGAAAGTGATGAACAAAACATATTGAAATATGTTTGACGTAGATTATATGTAAACTATACGTAGACATGATATTCATTTACCGTAGCTTTTTAGTTTAAATTTGAAAAATTTACATTAAACTAATTAAGTGAGTGAGTAACTTAGCTAAGAGGTCAAAGTATATACAATAGAAAGATAGGATTATGATAAAGTGTGAAATCGACATTCATTTATTATCAGATTTCATTTGACTTATTATACATTATTGTAAGTAAAGCTTAATACGACTATGACTCTACATAACTTGGTCGTAATGTCTAAACTTATTTTTTCGATTGTGTATCTTTTTAAAATTAGGAGATAAATTATGATTAATGTTAGTAAAAGTTAGCGGAATCTTTGTTAAATCCTATATAGAACTCTTAGTAGAAATTCAGTCCATTATAATAGAAGAAAGTTGAGTCCTATATTTGTTTTAAAGATAAAAACAATTATGTTGCAACAATAAAAAAAAACCGAAAGAAAACTAGAGCAAAATTGAGAGAAATTTATCCTATTAAAAATATATTTCGATGAAAAAAAAGTAAACAATAAATATTTTCATTTACATATATGTATACGTAAAGGGTGTCTTAATATGAATTAGAGATTGATTGAGGGTGTCTCAACAAGAGTGCATTATATAAATTTTGTGTCATTCTTTTCATGTAAGTAGCAAATGTGAAATCTGATAGCTGTTATCTATGATTCTGCAGATTATTAAAAATGGTGGACTACACAAAAAAAAGAATGCGTTATATTTTTGAAAACCCATTACACAGAGACCGCTCGTAAAATTCGCTGAATTCTCGGTCCAGAAAATACACCTAATTTGTTAACAATTCAAAGAGTGGTCAAAAAATTTGAATAAACTAGGACGATTATAAATAATAACTCTTCTTTGCGTCGACGTACGGGTAGTACATACGTAGTTTGATCGAACTCATATTCAATGGCGATCGATAGTAGACCAAATTTCGTCAAAATATCTCAAAAATTTCGAGTTGTTCGTTGAAGTATAGGTATCAGACAAAAGAGAAGTTCAAATCGACACAGAAAATTATTCTGACTCGGTCGATATATGGTTGCTAGATATATCCGCTCATACTTAGAATATCCTGTTCTACAAGTGATGTAGGTTATAAATATCATAAGGTTATATTTCGACTGTCAGAGTGTTAGACATTTATTTATTTAATTATATATGTATTTATTTATACAAATGAAATTCAGCCTAAATAAATTAACAGCCGAACTAGATTGACTTTTAGAAATATTCTAAATGTAAGATCATCCATTTCGTGGTCAGGATTTGGCAACCTTATTTTAGTAACATATGTGGAATGGAACTGTCATTCAGGGCATCATGTGTTTAGTGTAATGTTTGCCATTTTACAATATGGTTTTTGAGGTTAAGCACTAAAAACTTACTACAAAATTCTTATACTTTAGTAGGTACCTTTCGTAAGCAAGTTATAATCGACATAGTCATCCATTTGAGCGCATTATAGGTAGTCACTATAGTACACGATTACCAGTTTGTTTTTTGGGTGAAATTGATGATATGGATGTTTGAAGTTATGTGTGTAATAGGACGGTGCCAAACTACCCACTTCGTGTTGGCACTGTTGCGCAAGTTTCCATGACGGGAATTGGAAATCATGATCGTACGATTTCTTATCACTGGTCCTTTTTTTGTTGTGTAGTAAAGTATCGAGTTTATACGAACAATTCTCACTTCTCAATTCTTGCCTCTTTGAAAATTAATATCTGTCAAGGTATGCCCGGACTACTGCGCGGTAGGTGCAGAGAAATCATCGAAAATCCTCTCAAAAGTATCCAGTCCTGTAAGATCAATTTGTATTTCCAATATATTGTTTGGATCACGTAGTTATTTGTGAGATACAACGTCATTCAATCCATGGGAAGTCTTACGGAACATCAACCTCTTGAGATAATTTTCGATGACTTGTCTGTATGTACCGGATTTATAGCACGGCTTTAACTGTTTCCAAAGCTTCAGGAGTTTGACGATCGTTCGCATATAGATCGTATATCGTATCTGCTTAATATTATCGGTTTTTCTTATAATTTCGGAGCACTTTATAAAAAAGCCGAAAATATAATCCACAAAACATAACTTTTAGAGCTTTGAAGTAGTAGTGCTGAGATCGTCATTATAAAAAAAAGAAAGAGATCAGTGCACCGATTTACTGAAATATAAACTTACGATAATAATAAGCAGACAGAATTTAAGATGGAAAACGTAAGATGAAAAGGACAGACAGAGAGACAAACAGGCATTTGCATGACTGAAGAAGAATGTACTTTACGCAATCTTTAATGTAAGTTTCTTTCCATCTCATGCTTTCTTTTACAAATTCATTTTTGGCAACAACTTTTACAACATTTTTAAGCGTACAAGAGATCTACGATATCAATATCCAATGGTATGCAATGAATGTAAAGGCTTCGAAAGTCGACGTCAATACATATTTGTAGTTATTAAAATTGGCTGAATTCCAATTAAATTTTTGGCTAAAGTAACTTATACTTCTTCATGTGCAATAATAGAAGAAATTTGTATCCATAACATTTCTACCCTTTTACTGAGAGAAATGTTTAAACTGATGGTAATAATCGAAAGTTTATATAATTTTTTCTAAGACGAAAAACTATATCCAGATATCTATTGAAATGTTATTCATTTATAATTCATAATTATAAATATATATATATGTATATATATATAATATAATATAATTATCAATTTCTTTAAAATTTATTTCAATCATAAATAATCCATCAAAACCATAACGTGCACAAACCATTCAATGAAAATCTATTCATTCATATGTATACATATTTACTTGGGTTTAGCTTTTGATTTTTAATACAATTGAATGCATTATCATGATTTAAATTTCTTACAACAACAATAACAACAACAACAACAAGAACAATCATGACAATAGTAACAAAAATAACAAAATGTTACACATTTATGCTTTTATTTTATGCATTTATGCATAAGTGTAATGCCAGTAACTAAGTGAACAAATGCACTTGTTATACGTACATATCGACATACATAAGTATACGTTATACTACAAAATGCATGAATTTATGTACGAATAAGTTTATGTATCAAGACGCGGCTTTGTATTAGACTTCCCCCCCTCCCACTCTCCCCCTCCCCTCTCGGCTTCCTTTTATTTTACATTTTATTTGAATTGTAAAACGTACTTATGCACATACATATTACATTATATGTACAAACATTGCATTTCAATGTATTGCATTGAATGTGAAAACGAGGTTTTGAGTAACAAGGCCGAATTCAGAAATATTCATGTTGGCATAGAAACCATTTCAATAGATAGTTAGTTATATATGTCTGTAGTTTGTAAGCGTAGATTTATATTTAATACGGACATACGTATGTATATGCACGTGCCTACGTATGTACGTATACATCTATATATATATATATAAGCAGAAGATTAAAGAAACATGAAATACGATCACACATGAGTTAATACTTTGAGAATATATGCACATATATTAACCGAATTATGGAAATCTGTAAATGTACTTAACTTTAAATCTCTTGTAGATAAAACTGTACAACAGCGTTTACTAAACGCTATAAGAATTTTTAAAGGGAATTTTTCCACTTTTAAAACGCAAAAGGATAAATTTCATTTGCGTGAATGTTTTCATTAAGAAAACGATGTCATCTGGCTGCCAACATATTTTTGTGTCAAATTAAATCAATCGTCGAGTGTAACTGAAGCGCATGCAATAGGAAACGGCTGATAAATTTTAGTAAGAAACGATAGATAAACAGAAAATTTTCAAATCATCTATAAAATTAGAAACGAAGTCATATAGTTTGCGAGAAGGAGAAGAAAGTGTTCTGAGAAACCTATTTCAGTAATTTTTAATGTAAAAAAAAGCTTCTTACAACTAAGCTTTCCCAAAGAAGATGACGCGAAGACTTTCCTCTTGCTTTTGTAGCAAAATTTTTCTATATCCTACAACACCTCCAGCAAAAGGTGTACTAAGCTTGTAAGGATAATGGAAAAATTATTATACAGATCGATTCAGACTCATATCCTGAATCAATTTAAGCTTGTGTGTCCGTCCGCCTGAAAGATATCTCATTTTATTTTTTATTACACCGATCTATTCAAAATCATTTTCTGAATCAATTTAAGCTTGTCTATCCGTCCGTCTGATAGTTATCTCATCTCATCTTTTATCATTTCAAAATCTTTTGCTGAATCAGTTTAATTTTGTCTGTCCGTCCGTTTGTTAGATATCTCGGCTTATATTTTATTATACCGATTTGTTTGTCCATCCGTCTGAAAGATATCTCGTCTTATCTTTTATTATACGTATTTAAACCAGTCTGTCCGTCCGTCTGTAAGATATCGCGTCTCATTTTTTATTATACTGATCGATTCAAAATAATTTTCTGAATCGATTTAAGCCTGTCTGTCTGTTCGTCTTAGAGATATCTCGTCTTATCTTTTATTGTACCGATCTGTCTGTTCGTCCATCTGATAGATATCTCATATCATCTTTTATTATACCAATCGATTCCATAATCATTTTCTGAATTAATTTAAGCTTGTCTATTCGTCCATCTAAAAAATATCTCATCTTATCTTTTATTAAACCGAGTCAATGGTGAATATTGTCTGATTGTAATATTCTTACTAGTTTTTAAATAATTTATTTTCTCATATCATTTTTCGTAGTCAAATGGAGAGAAGCTGCAGTAAAAAAAAATTCTAATGTCCTATGGCGGACGAAACTTTTTCTTTTGATTGGCGTAATAAGAATCAATTCTTTTTTTTTTTTTTTTTCATTGCAGAAACAACAAAAGAGTTGCCCTTGACACTAATAAATAATACTCTTTATGAAATATTATATCTAAGAAAAATATATTCGCTTTGGGTTGAATCTTTGATAAACGTCGTATGAAATGAGAAATTCTAAGGTATTATTGATTGTTGTCCTGTTCGCTCTTGGAAGTGAAATATAAATTGTTGAGCAGCAATGAAATTAAATTTCAAATGTACAGAAAGTAAAGAAATGAAGACAATACTGCTTAGGGGTAACATTTGCGAGCTTCATACGATAGTAACTAAAGATAGAAAAGATTTCTTTAAAAACAAAAATTAAAAACAAATTTAAAAAAGTTAAATTAAAAACTTTACTATCTTTCTTAGTTCGGTTAGTAATGTGCATACATTATTAAAATATTAACTACAGTATGTGATGCTGTTTCATATTTCTTTAATCTGATAAGTAAATGAACCAAAGCTGTAGGCATACCATTAGTACACATATTCCCATCATAAGAATAAATCTGATAGAAAGATCTATAAAATTAAAAAGAAATGTAAGAGCAATGATTTTAGTGATTTCATGTGTACTGATTACTTTGGGCGCTTCACCTGTTAGCCAAAGCCTATAAACGCTTTGTTAGCTTATCCTACTCTATAAATTAATCCCTAGCGATGAGTATAAAAACAGCGTGAAGCCCGGTTGTTTGCAGCCATGTGAATTGGTCAGTGGATTTTTAATGTTTAATGTTTGATGATCTACAGCCAGTTATCGTAGGTTTTATAGCTCAAATAACAAACCACTTGGCGCTAAATGGGTAGAGAATTTTCCATTGGCTAATGGATATATCATAAATACCATTGGATGCTACTATAGCGGTTCTTTCTATTAGTAGGGGATAGAAAAGTAAATGAAAAGATATCCTCTTTGAAGATGACAATTTTTTTTTTATATAAAAGATATATTTAACGGAGCGGCCCACTTTACCATAATCGCTGTTAATTTGTGTAATTCTTAATGTAACAAATTCTTAAAAGATGAATAGGCATTTTTTTAATTGTTATAGAATGTGTTAGAAAACATTCATTCAATCAGTACACTAAATGGCATTGAACTGAAAACAGAAGCAGAACGTTCTACTTCTTTACCTGAACAAGTAATTAAAATTATTAAATGCAATCATTAAACTATTAATTAGTTTCATTAAATACATAAGCAACTAATTTTGTTCAGGGTAAAGTTGTATGACATTAAATATTATTATCTTTATATCTTTAAATTAATATTTTCACAAATGGTAAGAGATATTATTTTCATTGCTCATAAAAAGCAGACAGATTCGCATGGTTCGATATTGTAAATAGTTGGGTAATGGAGCATCTGTTTACCTTAACTATAACATGGAATAAATAAATCTGTTATTGTATAAGCGATGTCGCGTAGTATCGGACGACATAGCTTCATTTGCAAGATGTTCAATTTTAAGTTCACATGTTTATCAAAGTTTAGAACACAAGTTGTGTACCGAACTGCTTGAAGAACCTTAACTATGATATGCCTCTGGCGAGCTTTGAATTGTAGGATACTATTAATTAGAGTTCTAATGGACATATATAGAATTCATTCAAAAGTATACCAATACAAAATTCTATGTCCGTTTTCATGCCATACACTACAATGCTCTTCCGTTGGCCTGTAATTTGTGGAGTCATATGACATTATACAGAAAATTGGTTAATAACGCCTCTGATGATTATTTCATTATCAGCTGGTACACAAGTTAAATTTTAGCTTTCATCTAATGCACGTAAAACTATTTTGTGGTGTAACAGATAAAGTTTTAAAATTTAGCCGTAAATTCGATTCAGATAAAATGACCTTCTGACTGTAAACAAGTTATTAATACAAAATTAAATTTAAAATATTTGAATCTAAATTAAATAAATGAACACCAGAACTACCAGGCATGTCAAGAAGACCCATTTCAATTTTTCAGTTTAAAAGAAATGTTTGTAAAGTTTATGATGTTTCAACAGTTTTGGAAGACTTTTTTTTTATATGGAAACTTCTTGAAATCCCTGTACTCGATTTTTTTTGACGTTTTCACTTTTGGATATGACTATAGTCATTTCTTCATTTCGTTTGCAACATCCAGAAGGAACGTTCAAGTACTCACTTAATTAGAGTCAAATTTAGAATCGATTTAGGCATGAGGCAAACATTCTTGTGGCCATAAAAATGGAGATATCGACTGTAAAACATTGAAAATTCTTGCACGCAAGTTTGTATTGAAAATGAAGCAAATCGGTCAAAGAACATGTTCACAGTACAACATCAACTAAGAGCAACTTTGTTTTTAAGAGATAAAAAAGTTTTTTTTTTTGCTCATTACTCATAAAGTATAAGCGAATTGATCCATAAAAATTTTTATAAATGTTACACTAGCTATCCTGTAGTATCTTTACAAAAATGGAAAGGACCGACCATGCCCGCTCCATATAAGCGAGAATTAAAATTTAATATTTTTATGAAAAAATATGTAACATTAAGAAAAAAGCTTCAAAAGGAAACCCAAATTCGGAATCCGCCTAAACATATCCGTCCATCCGTCTGTTCATCCGTCTCTCTGCTTATCTGCGTAATGTCTGCGATAACCTTCTTACGTTTATTGTCTAGTTGGTCTCTTTTGTGGTTTACAATCTTCAACTCACGTTCCATATTTTTTTTTATTGATTTGCAATTTATTTTAACCTCATACTTGTTACTGATTACTTACTGCTTGAACAGTCTAATTTTTGGCAGAAAATCGGGAAAATTGGCATTTTCTTAGAACAATGGCTGCTGTACTCACTGACAACATTTTTCTAAATTCATTTCAAAAAGTCACGAGATTTTTTAATACTTGGTTTTTTTACATACGATAGTATCGACCTCAAAGTGCATAAAGAGAACATTTTTTTTTTTGAGATTTATATATTAAAAATAATTTTTTTTCTTTCTTTCATCTCTCTCTCCGTATTGCTTCGCATCCCCAATTCCTTACTTAGAAAAAAGTCACAAAAATACTTTTCTGAAGAAATTCAAGGCAATCGAGTGAAAATTAAAACAACCGGCTCCGTGTCAGACTAGAGAAACCATGTTTCGAGAAAGGAATACGTAATTTATAATGTCTATACCATAAGATTGGTTTAACGATTTCAAATATTTCTACGAGCGTGGCCGGATTGCGCTAAGATCTTTTTTTCGTTCTTCATTTGAATTTTTGGCCTTGTCAGACTATTATCCTCTACATTTAAAATTCCCATGACAATGTTCGCAATAAATTTAGTTTTCTTCTTATAATTACTGTTTTACTTTATTTTGGGCTAATCCAGGAAGTGTTCAAGCTAAACAAAAAAAAAAGAAAAAGAAACTGTAAAATATCACATGATTCCGTTGACATAAAGCTGCAGCAGAATTGTTAGCGAAAAAGAGTTTTGCTATGCCCTTCTAAAGCCTGAGCTAGACTGATGGTCGTACGTAATTTTTTATCACAAATTTTAGTTCTGCACAAGCTCCACATATACCAAAGTTAAGTTAAGTGGGATTTTGAGAGCTTAGCATGAATTACTCATATTAAATCTTGTTTTTTTTCTGTTGCTTTTTTTTTTTTTACTCAAATGGAACTTTATCTTGAAAAGAGGTTCTGCGTATGTATGCATATATATGAATATATATATATGCATATATATGAATATATATATATATATATATATATGAATATATATATATATATATATATATATATATATAAGTATGAATTTTTAATTACAGTAATAAAAAGAAGTTTTTCTTATTTTTTTTTCGCTTCTTTAAATTGAAATTAAAGTTTTTACGAGAATGTGACGACAAAACGTTTTCATGGCATTTATTTTTTTTTTTCTATCCATTTATTCTACTTCTGAATCAATTCCGTGCGTTGTCGTTTTAAGTTCTTCTTCTTCTTTTTTTGTTTTTTTATTTTAAATATGAAAACCTTTTCGAATGTTCTAAATAAAAATACGTATGAGATTGTAACGCATATACATTTAACATATAAAGTTATAATGGATTCCTGTATAACAAGATGAGTTTAAATGCATGCGTCTTACTTAACATGTATGTGCATACATTTATGCGACCATATATAATTTCGATATATATATATATATATATATATATGTATATATAAAAGGTAATAAAACGCTACCATGTAATAAACCAACAAATGAGTTCACATAGAATACATTTGAATATTTTGATATCACGGCCCAGACATATACAAGCATTGATTACAGATGTCTGTGTGCAAAATTTCGCAATGCGTTGACTACGTTTATCATGTTAAAAAGCGTGATATCACATGCATAGACAGACATACATGCATAAAATCATATATACGTACGTACGTACGTACGGACGGACGTATGTAGCCATATGTAAAGCTTATTTATTATGTGAATATGTGTATGTAATCAAGTCCATTAAAATCCCACGAGAATGAACGGATGTCAGCTTTGAGTTTCCTCACACTATTATTATCCTGCCTGGTTGCCTGGTTGCCTGTTTGCCTGTTTGCCTGCTTACCGGCCTGCCTGGTTGCCTGCCTGCTAGTCTGATTGCTTCAGCATCTTACCAACTTAATATAGACTGTCATTCATAGATGTGTTCATATGTTTAAAATAGTATGTGTTTATTTGCATCTGTCCGTCTGTCTGTCCATCTGTCCGTCTGTCCGTCTGTCTGCCTTTCTTACTGCTGGTGCATCAACACATTTGTTTGTATTGTATGTTATTTAATAGCATATTTTGCATAAGTGTCGTTCAAATATTTTTATTGTACTCGGCCGACTGATGGCTTTTCGGTGTATTTGTAGATGTTTTCCTGTGAGTAATATCTACAAGTATACTAAGGCTACATTTTTGTTTTTTTTTTTTTTTATTGTTCTCTATAATCTTCTTAAATGTTTAAATTGCATTTTTATGGATAAGCAGCTTAAGGACGTTTGATAACTGCTACGAAACTTTTGTACAATCTCTCTAAGCCTTTAAAATATTTAATAATTTTTGTTTTATAGGCTTTTGTTTTCAATTATTATTATATTATTATATATTCAAACAGAAGAAGAAACTTTTTGATATAAAAATTTTAAACAATTCTCTTGAATTCAAATTGCATTTATTTTATTTATTGAAATCTTTTCTCAAAGTTCTAAAAATTATGCGCCGAGAATGACTGCAGACAGATCACAAAAAATCCACGCGCGCTTAGTTAAAAGCACATAAAGTTATACAAAAGAAGTAAATTAAAAAGGAAACTATAGACTAAATACAGGATATATGGCAGATAAAAGCAACTAGAAGCGCTATATGTAAATTTTTATCATTAAGTTTAAGATCTTTAAGAACAATTTTGCATTATGATCTTTTTAGAGGTTCGTTCCTAATTATAAAATGGCGGGAGTATAAATAAATTTAAAAATAGATTTAAAACACTCTTGAAAGCGACAGCAGCTCTTTAACGTACGTTTACTATCAGACCCATTATTACAAAATCTCTCGTATATTTTTTTTTTAATTACAGTTTCATTTACATATTGTTCTACTTATCCTTGCACTAGGAATGTTTGAATTATTCTAATAAAAAATATATTACTTTTTTCGCAATCATGGATCGATTTATAAGGGAATTCATTTAATCGGATTAGTAAACTAGGAAAGAGTGTATATCGAATGTTTGCATAGTTTTTCTTTAATCGAATCCGTTTTCTTTACGTTTAAAAAAACAAGAAGAGAAATACTTAGGGAGAAAGAAATGAGTAGTAATCTCTAGGCTCCGGTAGCAACCTGGGAGGTGCATAGTCGATCAGTAAGTGTTACGGGCTTTACCAATTAAGCATTTACTGTACAGGTGCGGGCACATAGCTGTAATGTATAGTCTAACACTTTAGGAATTGAACCAGGAAACGGCGACTTGGTAGCTGTGCTTTTTACTTACTAAGCTATGCGGTATTCTAATGTTTTGAATATTTGAGTGCTAAGATTGTGAAAAAATGACGATTTTATGCGAGCACGTGTTATCATACAAAAAAAAAGAAAAAAGTATTTCTTTAATTTGACGTAAATGCCATCTATGGCCCCCCAACGCTCATGGATGATAATGCAAAAGGCCAAAAGCCGGAATTTATTCTTTATATTATAAATAAATGATTCAAATTTTTGTGAATCTTTCTATTCGGTAAGCATAAGATCTTGATCGAACTCCTCAAGAATCAATCAATAATAAAAGTGAAAAAAGAAATATAATTTTGTCGTCCAGGACCGATTGCAAAGTCAGCGTCCAGTAGCTAAATAATCTCGAATTATTAGATTCAATTTGCAAGATCTATAAATGTAATTTGTCTACTCTTTGACATGTAGTCCGTGTAATTTTTCAGGTAAAAAAGTGCAGCCTTTATAGAAATCAAACAATTAAGAGGAAACTAACTAAAAGGACTAAGATTTCTATTTTAGTTTTTAGGAATTATGCGATTAAAAAGATAGCCAAACCGAAGGACATAAACTTGGTGCACAATAAAATTCTCTTCAAATTTTATAGTAATTAATGTGAGCAGTAGTTATACAGTTTGGATTTTGCGCGAACTTCTAAGCGTATAGTATTATACATTTAGACTTTGCCCGTAACTCTTATCGTATTCGTGAACGTAGCACCGAACCATACATGTATTCGCTCTGACGTACGTATCTAACTATTCGCGTATAAGCAAGCTTTGAAATGTAAAGCTGGCATTATACTGGTCACTGTAACAAGGAATCTTACCTTACGTGCACTGATTCTATGTATCTAACTATCCGCCTACATCTAGCGAACTTTGAAATGCATAGTGCTGTACATATTAACTCTACGTGTACCTGCGATTCTATTTGTCAACATAAATGGATTGTTATGTGGATCGGATCTGATCTGTGTATCCAACTGTCGGGTAACAATAATCGAGCTGGTAAGCGCGTATTTACTCTAAACAAATCTGTGGCACTACTTGCGACCGTAGTATTAAATGAATATACAAACAGGTAAAATTTTGTGCATTGACTCTGAGGGTACCTGTTTTGTCTTTCGTTTTTGTTTGGTTAGGTGGAATGCCATCGAAAGCCGCCCCGCGAAACTTTAACCCGTCAAAACTCACCAATACTGCTATACTTTACCTTGCAACACGACCATTTAGACATACCTTCGCGGAAAGAGTTGCTCTTTAGACACTATCCTTATCCCCACGTTCACGTTTTTCGTTTCTTTGCTTTGCGAATAATTCTATTGCTTTCCATTTTTCTAGGTTGTCCAACATTTTTGTTATGAGATTGTCGGGAAAAGGAAACTTTCCAACTTCCGTCGCTGGTCTTTCTGTTTAATAAGCTTACCTGCGTTCCTACCTGTACGTGTAATAGTGGATGAGTTTGTAAGCACAGAATCTTCTAAGTATTGGCTCCGGCTGTACATGCGAATAAACTTATAAGAACGTAATCTGACGGCACCAGTAAACATGGTTGCGAGTAAGCTTCTAAAAACCTGGTGTTATTTCCATAGGCTTTGGGCTTACATAATTAGTGTATTGAATAAAACAATATTCAGTTTTCTTTCTATTAAACTAACACTTAAATATTTATAAAGATTTCTTAAAGAATTTTAACTGTCAGCTAAGTGTGTGTCTGTTAAGAAATCTATGTGTAGTTAATTTAGATGATGGGTATCCGAGATTCGCCTTAAGGCTAGCGAAACTTTCTGATCTTTTTTTTCATCCCAACTTTATGAATTTGAAAGGAATCCCACAGCGTAAAAAGTAAAAGGGTTCACTTTGTTACAATTCAACACGGTTTGAATGATGTGCAGTAGGTAAAGAGTCAAAGGTGCTAGCACTGCTTTATGTTACTTTTTTGTTGTTGCTATTCATACAAAACTCACATACATAACCGTACAAAGATGCTTTTAAAAAAAATCACGAACTTTTTGTTATTTTGTAGGTTTTTGTAAATTTTGCAATCCAACCGACAGCCTTAAGGAATTTTGAAAGCAATTTTTGTTTGTTTATTTTTCTTTATTTTTTTTTCCACATTTTCGTTTCATATTATTTTAGTTTGAAATTAACTCTTAAGCCACACTGATATACCAATTATTATGGTTTTTTGCCTTTTTAGGGGTATTATGTTTTGTACATCAAAAAGACTTGAAAATTGAAATAAATTTGAAAATAAAATTATCATGATCGTTGAAAATATGTTTATTTTTGAATTTAAATCACAAAAAATAATGAATGAAATGTTTTTATTGAATAATGATTCACAATGCAATCTCTATTGCGCCTCATGGGTTTGAAAAAGTTATTTGAATTTTTTGTTATCTTTCATCAACACAAACTATTATGTAACGGGCTAACAATTAATTTAGTACTAATCGCAACTATCTTTACAATTCATATATTCTCAGTGCACGCAGGAGCGCTCAGGCGTACCTAAATCAACTTAAAATGTTCTGTGTGTACGTCATGTTTCTTAATACAATTTGACAAAGTAAAGAGAAGTAAGTGCGCCTAACAAGTAAAGATTTAAAAAAATTTTAAATATTTCCTAACATAATTATTACAAAGGTAACGATTAAGTCTCTTAGGTATTGCATGTCACATGCAATAACGACTGACTACTCCAGTAGGAGGTTTAATAAAAATGAAATAAAAAATTTGTTTTTACAGTATACCGAAGTCTCGTTTTGCACCCGAATTAGAATTAGAGAACAGAAATTGAAGTAATATTTACTGAGTACAGAGAGTAACTCTGACCGTACGTCCATATTTTCACCCAGAAGAACAGAGAAATAACAGAAAGCACAATGACGTGGCAGGCAGGCAAGCAGAAGAATGTATAGACAAATGATAGATATGAGAAGAGGCAAACAGATAGTTGGATTGATAGACGAACGAATGAAAGATACACAGACAAAAGGACGAAAAAATGACAGATAAGCAGGCGAACAAAGCAACATGTAGACAAATCGTAGACAAATCATAAACAAAGGAAGAGGCAATCTAAGAATTGGGTGAAGGAAAACACGAATGTGAATGCCAGGCAGCAGAGAGGCAGGCGGACAGAGGGAGTGTAGACAAAGGAGGGGAGACAAATGATAGATAGAAAAACGAAGAGGCAAAGGATAAGGCGAAGGGTCGAAGAAATGAAAGGCAGGGGCAAAGAAATGCCCTCAACAGCAGACAGGCAAACAGGCAGATAGGGCGTAGAGATAAATGGCGTAATGTCAGAAAAATAAACGGACGGGCGAACAGTCATAAGGACAGACAAATGGCAGAGAGACGAATAGGTAAACGGATGGCCAAGTGGATTTAGATTAAATCAACTCAAAGAGTCTTACGTTGATAAAGAATGCACATTCCATCTTTAACAAATATTTCTAAGGTTTCCAAACAACAGAGAGAGAGAGAGAGAGAGAGAGAGAGAGTAAATCTTGTATATTCCCGTTCTTGAGATGTTGATTATAAAAATGCAGCTTTAATGTAACCTGAGACTTCGGTGTAATTGTAACGATAGCATTTTTTTTCCAAGTCTAAGAGACAAAGCCAAACACATTTTGGAATGTACACCAAAATGCTTTCAATTTGTTCAAGAATCCACATAATTAGAGTGCATTTGCGTTTATAGACTTTTCAACTTTACTTTCAACAAGAAACTAATCGACCCAAATAAGTAAAGGAACGTGATGACATTGCATTGATTGAAGTTTATTATCAGAAAAAAAATCCAAATTGTAATAAAACTTATTTATTAAAATAGAAAAATCGAATTAAAAACTCAAAAAAAAAAAAAGAAAAAAGAAAAAAGAAGACAGATAGACAGACAGTCAAGGTCAAGCAAATGTTTCGAAATTATATCCAAAGCAGACAAGAGAATGCCATGGTTTTCGAACATTTGCAATCTCTCTGATTGATGATTATTGATGATTCTTCTTGTTGTTATTGTTGTTATTTTGTTGTTATTTTTGTTATTGTTGTTATTGCTGTTATTGTTATTGTTATTACTGTGAACTGTTTTTGCTATTGTCGCTGCAGAAAATAAAGTACTTAACAAGTTGCTAATTGTCTAACGCAACGACTGAAGCAAATAACAGTTGTTGTTAGTTTAATACACACATACCAACACATATAAACATGCATATACACATACAGACATACCAAGAGCGTTACGAACAACATAAAAACAGCAACCAGAACAACTATCATCAGAAGCTAAAATAAATCGCACAGAAGGAACCAATAGAGTGAACTCTATAGAGCTGTCTTTTTTCTTACCCTACGTGTTGTTAGTGTGTGTGTGTGTATGTTTGTGATTTTCAGTAGAAATATATTAGAAACGACAACAGATGATGTACACAGTTAGCCACCGTAACAGAAAATAGCAGACGGACGAGACCGAGGCGCCAATACATAGAAAAACTCAATCGCGCCAAACCCACATTCAGTTTTTAATGATGATGAAGCCTGCGGAGAATAACATAAACCTAATTCTTTGGTTTTTTTTTCTGCCTTCTTGTTTTGTTTTTAAAAGCACTAAAGCACAACTTAAATACAACAGAAAAAGCAAAAACAAAAAAAAACATTTTTTTTATTTGTATATATATATATATATAGGTGCTGTAGGAAATTGACCTCTGTGACAATGAGCTAAACGAAATGTCGGTAATCAATGTTACGATGTCGGTTGTTGGCAATTGTAGCAGCAATTGGAAAAGCGGCATATATGAGCTTACTTCATTACTCGATACATACCTCCTAGCCCCCCCCCCCGCCCCATCAAACAACCGACCACAACATCGTACGCTATTATCATTTATTAACTTTGGTTGTCTGTTTGCCTTTGTGCTCTTCTATAAATTCATGTGCTCTCGTTATTACTGGCAAAGACAAAAGTGGTGATAGTATGGTATGGTGGTGGTGGAATGACAAATTGAGGAAGCCCACGGCAAATGCATGTATATATACATATATATTTGTATACATATTTATAAATGTTCTTGTTAGATGTTCAACAAGAGCAACAAATGCATCTGAAGACAAGCCTTTATTGTATTTGCTTTAATTGTGAATATGACGCATTTGTTTTCGGTCTTTTTTTTTTTTTTTTTTTTGTTTTTTTGTTTTTCTTTCTTTTATTTATTCTGTCCTCATTTTGCTGCTCTTTCGCAACACACAACACAAATGTAGTGACAGTTTTTCTGTGTAGTTCGTTTGCTTGTCCATGTACTTTGTCACCGTTGCAAGACATTTATTTAAAGAGGTCCACCATCATCTCACTGCACAACAATAGCGACACAGAGTTGAAATTAGATTTAACCCAATTCTGTTGCATCGCTTGGATGGATATATATATATATATATGTGTGTGTGTGAGTGTGTGTGTGTGAATGTGCATAATTTATTAAGAATTTCTGAGAGATAATGGCTTTAAAGGTTTCCTGTGAAATGGCATAAAGGAAAGGGCGCTAGTCTAGGAAGATTGGATTAAATGAGGTTAAACTCTAGATTTAAAAAAAAAAATAAAAATTTTTGTAATCATCACCAGGAAATGGTCAATTTGCAAGTGCTAGAATTAATTTAAATGTATATTACACATCGAATAAGGTATAAATAATTGTGATTAAAGCAAAATTTCAAATCTATTGCCCGTCCCCTCGTATATGAATTACTAGAAATTTCATATCCAAGCTAACATCTATAAATAGATATATTTTGCTGATAGTGCTTGCTTTACAAGTGCATTTCATGTATGTTTATAAAACTTTGAGAAAATATAGTTGGAATGTTTTGACGTTTTTAAACATTTACGTAGCCAGATCTTCAGTATGCCCAGTACCCAGTTTTTTCTCGTCTTCTATCATTAACTCCATAAGATATACATTGTCCCCACCACATGAATTTGGCATTTCGTTCGTTTCTCGATTTCTCCGCATATCTTGTGCATCGGTTCACCAATGAACGGTACTCCGGGATTATGCGGAAAATCCTAAATACATGTGACTTTATACCGCCTAAAGTATTACTATTCGCCTTATAAATAGAAAGAGATCATGTGTGTGTCGGAAGCCCACGAAACTTCGGTTCTGTGGAAACGGTATTTCAATAATGTAGTTGTACTTGCCACGAAATTGGAGTATTAAACATTCAAGTGTAGGATAGGTCTACTCTAGCACAGAACTAAGTGAATGACTTATAAACATGCACTTAATCTTCGGAATTTCAGAAGTAATGGACAGAAAAATGAGGCTCCGTCAATGACAAACACTATCCCACTCCTTGAGTAGGAATGCGTGATGAATCGCACTACTTCGTGTGCTCTCGGATACGGTGAAAATAAGCATTTCTTCTGTCCGTTTTTTTATATGTTATTCTTTCCATAGGTCCGTCTATCCATATGTTCGTCTCTACAAAGGTCTATCTGTCCAAAGGTCCATCTCTCCAGAGGTCCATCTGTAATAAGGTCTGCCTGTCCAAAGGTCCGTCTGTTCAAAGATCCGTCTGTCTGTAGGTTCGTCAATATATCTGTCGCTTGTTATTCTAGCCATAGTTCCCGTAATGAAGACAAAATTTTGAATTTTATGTAAACATTTTTGATTTATGGCCAAGAGATCAAGTAACAGGTCAAAAATTCCACCGAAATAAATAAACGACGGCAACTTTTATAGAAATAAAACTTAATAAAATGTTTTTTTTTGTACCATATAAACGGACAAAGGAAAGTGATCCTAATCGAGCAAGCCTACAATTAAAAAACGCTTCATACCTTGATATGGAGGGAATTTTACTTGAAGCCGAATAACATTTTCCTTTCGTCTTGAATAATGCAGTTTTCAGTTTGAAAAGTGATATAAAATACTTGCGAAAGTGTTAAATAGGCGAATATGAAGGGAATCATTTAAACAGTTCAAAACTTTTGATTTTGAAGTTAAGGGGATGGAACTCTTAGGACAGTTGTATAAGCTCTTAAAGATGTCGAATTAGAAAGAATTTTGGACTAAAACAAAAAGATTGAATACCAAATTATAAGATATCGTAATTTTGGTCGAAAAATATTAAAGCTATCGATTTATATAAGTTAGTACTTAGACCAATACGCCTGTCACACAATATCCTCGAACGAAAAAGATTTGAAAACTCAGCCGATTCTCATTATCATTCGGCGACTCGTTCACGAATATAATGCTCCACAGTACATTTGAATATTTATTGTTAAAATATCCAAAAGTTTTAATTATTCTATTCAAAATATTTCCCAATTGTAAGAGATTCTTAACTGTTCTTGGCAGGGAATAACTAAATGCTTCAGAAATTATGCAAAATGTGTATATTCTTGATCAGTATCAAATTCGGAATCCATCTAGACGTAGACCACAGTTCACGCCTATAATATAAAGTAAGTTATAGTACCAATTTTCTGGATGCTTCACTCAGAGCTTATTAAAAACTTCCACAGGATTTCATAAACATAGAAAAATCTACCACGCCTACCGCTTGAAATTTGATTTTTTCGCCTTTTTTTACGACAAAAAGTTGGTGGATATAAAAGATTCGTCACAGTCGAATATAATTTTATTAATTTTTTTCGCTTTTTTTTTAAGTTATCGTGAAATTTTTTTTGGCACACAGCGCGTAGATACTCTTCATGTGATCACATTACAATATATGCGTACCTGATATGTGTATTGTAAGAAAGAAACTTCAATTTATTTTTCATACAAATATCTTACGTGAGCTATAGTAAGCAGGTGTTAAAAAACTTTCTACTCTTATAACATCTATTCAAAAAAATTTCAAATACGTTTAGCCAAATATATTAAAAAGAAATTTATATAATTTTCGAGTTGTTACGCGTTTAAAAATTTTAAAGAAAAAAACAATTTTTGTAAGTCTAAGTATATTTAAATTTTTTTTAAAATTGAAAAACTTGTTAAGATAAAGAAAAAAACGAAATTGAATTCAGCTCGACGTGTAAAGAGCATCCTTCCTGATAAGCTAATATTAAACGATTTTATCAAATGGTTTTTCTATCTAATTCTCTTCGTATTTATCTAATTTCAGTCTCTGATATTTTACTGAGGAAATAAGGTAAGTTTTTTCATAACAATTGAAATGCGGGGCTTTGGCCAATTCTTTTATATTTATCGACTTCGTTTTAAATAAAAGTACTCAACCGAAAAAAAAGATGTTTGGATATCCTATAATACTGGGCAGATATGCTCGATCTGTTCCACTTTTCTACAGGTACTGTAAGATCGTTTAAACATCATAGGATGTACGGGAAAATTTGTATCATTTCTTCTGCTATATTTCATATCCAATGAGCAAAAAAACGAAACGTACTTTTGCTTTTGAAGTAGGATGTAGTCTCGTCTTATAATTTCCTGTAAGTGAGAGTCCTTCGATCGATACAACTCGATTTCAATATCAATCTAACAGCAAAATCTTTCAAACTTTTTCCAAAATATGTTCCAGAAAATGGTTATCATAAACAAATCCACAGACGCATAAAGAAAAATAACCGACAAATGGACGGACAGACAATCCCGAATCTTTCAATGTTTCCCTGGGAATGGTTGTCACAGACAAATACACAGACAAGCGACGAAAAGGAATTGACAGACGGGCATGCCCAAATTTATTCAGTCACTAAGAATATATATACTTTATAAAGCCTGTAAAACATTCTTTTCGATATATCGCGAACGCTTTGACCAAATCAGTATAACTTTAATCTTTCGGCCTAATTTTATCTTAAGACTAGTTTAAGGTGTTCTGTTATGTTGTTATTAACTGTATGCTCTAATCAATTTGAGACTTTTGAATGACACTCAGCTAGTTAAGCATCTGCGAGAGATAAAGAAGATAACCGCTACAATGCACGTAATGCTTGTAACTATAAGAAGGTAAGAAGAAACTGCTGACATTTTTTTTTTTTTAATTCCGAAAAAGAAACGCTTGGCAACGGTGAAAAAACGCTAAAACTCATTGTCTTAAGATTTTATTGAACATTGCGTGCGAAGCGTTACTTAAGAAGATCTTTCGCGTAACCTAACTTATGGTTAAAACACCTAAATATATCTGCAATCAAATGCAGAAGCAAGTCGCAATCTTAAGTTACATTAATAGTCAGTACGGGGCTTGCTTTTGCAAAGTAACGTTGATAGTGAGATAGAGCAAATGTTAAGCATGTTAAGGAAATTTTTTTTTTTTTTTTAATGAAATAAGTTTGAGATAAAAAAATGGTACACAAAATAAAAATCAATCCGTTATAAATAAATACAGTTGAATCATTTGCTTTGTGGGAAACCAAAAGCATTGAATTGCGTATGGCAGGCAATAATACTAAACGCCACTAAAGATTAAAATAATTACCTTTCTTCAATCCGATGAAATACTACAAGTTATTTGCCTTTAAATGCACATAAAAATTCCGAAAATTTCCTCAGATGCGATATGAAAGACCAGAATAACCCAATTTTACACGATATGGTTGCTGCGGGAAGAAGGTTTAATTATTTCTCTTCTAAACTCGATATATTCATGCATGCATGCATGCATACAATTAATGCTTGAAATATTTTTTTATCAATTCTTCTCCACTCCAGCTATCTGAATTAACTGTAATAAGTTCGTTCTTTACGATTTTTGGGTTGTATGTGTATGAATGTAAGTGAAAAGACCCTCAAACTCCTCACTATGGAAGAAATTTGCCCTATAGTAAAACACTTTCCACTACCAAAGCAGTTCGTCTTCTAGAAAAAATATATCTGATGTTTTTACCATCGAACAAGACGATGTTTTTACCATGATCGCAAAATGTCTGTTCACTTATATCGACCGATACGTGAAATAATTTTTTTTCTTATTAATTCTTGTAATGTACCTTGAAAATAGCGAACACAATTCGCCTTAAGAAGTATTCTCTACGAGTATCTGCGTATATGCACGCGTTAGCGAAATTTCGCTGTAATATCATTTCCTATCGGAAAAATTTGTAGTAACCGAAGATAAGCTCTTCCTGTCTCTTCACGCAATGCCGGAAAAAAATTAATTTCTTGCATGCATGTTCTCGTCCTAGTCAACCGCTGACATCTACCAAACTGCGAATTAATTTTTATACTGAACGACGGGGAATTTCAGCGAACCCAATTCACTGAAGTAATAGGCTACGTCATATGCATCTGTAAATGCAGATTACCTATAGCGAGTCTTGCAAGATTGTTGTACTGGATTGTAACCTCGTTCTGCGGCATGAATTGACAACGCACGAAACAGTTATCGGCTAGACAGGGTTAAGGTTTAACTATCGATGCCGGGCAAAAGCTTCTCGAGGATTGTAGGATGAAATCATTGGAAATATTGAGAAGTCTCCTCTCTAGGTTCTTTAGTGCAAAGAGACCATAATCTACTATATTGGAAATTTTGTGGTCTGTCTAAGCAGGATCGAATATGGGAGCACAGCTGGCGCCGCGGCTGTGTCAATAAATTTCCAAGAACATAATAATAATCCAAGAGATAAATAATACAATGGACTTTCGGTGATATATAGCATATCTACAGGTCCTAAATACGGGAGGATCAGGTTGCGTAAAGAAAGATTACTCCTTATAAGCATTGCTCGCCCAACACGCAATGCCTCACCGCAAATCGCAGACGTTATGGAATTAATTAGATTGGAGCGTCCTCTAATCAGAGGGAATCACTGGATTATACCTAGTGACTGATTGTTTTGGAATCTTGAGAGAATAGTAGGGTTACCTTCGATGGGAATTGTTCCACAGCTAGGGCGCCGTGAGGTGAGACTTTCATAAGTAAATACTCACGTAAAACCTAAACAGGCATAGGTATAGAATTTTATTTTGAATATATTTTAAAACATTCGAATAAAAGTAATGAAAAATTGTAGGAATTGTTTCATCAATCTTTTTGAAAAATTTTGTTTCTAGGAAAACGAGTTCAAAGCTTTGACATGCGTTGTAGAAAGTTCTTTTTATACCCAACACCGAAGGTGAGGGATGTATTCATTTCGCCAGTGATCGTCTCGACAGAGCTACAGAAATGTATCTTTCGTTTGGAAACGCTTCTAAATGAGTATAAAATCTTTCTAAAATACATCTATTAGAATATTAGAGAAGAGTAAAAGTCAATTGATAAGACGTTAAGACGCTGGCTCTTTCCAGCAAAATTCTATTTGACAGAGACAGGCTTTTAGGAACATTTGACCAAGTGTGTCAATAATTCAAAGAAGGAATTTTTTCCGTTAGTGTTGTTTTTCTAAACGTCTTTTAGAAGTTTCGAAGCCTCTATTAATTTAGCTTTAAAAAATAAAAAATAAAAAATTAAAATAAAAAAAGTTTCTAAAAAAAATTCTCTTCTCTGCTTTAATAGGGCAAAGATTTTTTTGTTCTTTATTTTTTTCTTTTACATACGCGTTGTTTAAAAGGAAAAATTCCTAAAATCAATCAGTTATAATAAAAAAAATTTAAAATTTTTTAATTTTGCAAGAGTCGAAAAAAACCAAAAAAAAAAAATTATTCATCATTTAAAGCAAACACACTAATAATGAAACTAAACTAAATTGAACATTTTTATGAAAAAAATGCAAAAATCGTATAAAAGATAAAATAAACTAAAATAACACGGAAAACTTAATATATTTGTATATAAACCGTAAATACATATATTTCGTAAATTGTTGTTGTATGCGTACGAGCATATGAACAAAGGAACATATTTTTGCTGCTTTACTGTAAAACAAATGAAAAGAAAACAAATCGTTGACGTTTGGCGCACGTTGACTAGCCCACGCTTAAGAGATTTATTGCGTTTCTGCGATATAGTGGTGATATAGTGTTTGCTGCTGCAATTGCGGTTGCTGCTGATAATGCTCTGTGCCTAGTGCTGTTACCACTACAACTATATATATAGAAATATATACATATGCGTGTGTGTGTGTATACTCACTTTTGTGATGCTGTGATACCGTTGTACGTTGCGTTGATTTACTTGAGTTCATTGCAAAATTGAGTTTATTTATGGGCGAGCGTAAAATGAGTGGTCTGCGTGGGCTTAATATCGATTCATATAAACACTTATACTCGTATGTATACGCTCATATACAATACATTTATTAGTTTAATACTTTGCAGCATCTACGGTTACAGTATTAGTTGCGGTTTAAAGTTTTTATGGATATGCATGTGTACACGTTTATGAGTGCATATAAAGGTATTATGTTTACGTTGATTATAAATACAATTTTTATTTTTTCCAATTTTTTTTTTGTTTTTGTTTTTTTTTTTCTCTCTTTCTGTTAAGTAGAAACAATAAAAGCTTCTGTGTTTACGTTTTACGATTGTTGTCGTTATTGTTGTGGTTTGATGTTGTCTTATTGATGTTTGTTGGGTTTTTTTCTTTTTGTTAAATTTTTTGTTGTGTTTTTGTTTTTGTACTTTACTTTCAGTTGTAAATGATGATTTTTTTTTTATGTGAAAGTTGTTGTTAGAGATGTAGGAAAATGTTTGTAAACGTAGGCGCTATTCATTTAAAATTGTAATTAATTCCAAAAATATAGGAAAATCGTAGTAAAAAAAAAAAAACAAAGATTGAGTAAATCTTCCAATTAACTCGTTAGGAACAAATCGTTTTATACAATCAATAGAGCTAAGAGACATTTTTTCATATTCATAAAAATATAGTCGGCTTATGAGAAGAGTCTAAGTAGACTATCACAGTCACTGGCGTTTTTCATGCTTATGGAGGAAAACTCATCTTATTACGCAGCTATATAAAATTGTATAACTGAACTAAAACAAGGAGACTCCTTAATAATCTGCCAGTTTTCATACTCTCCGCTATATATGTGTATGTGTGAAAACTTCAGATGAGACTTGACATTTGTTATAAAGGGTGTCTCAATACGAGTGAACTATTTCATCTAAAAATAAAAACACATACTTTTTGATTGATTTATTATATTTTTATTGCATTGTAAAGTTGAATGTTCCGATTGAGTATAAAGTAAAATATCCGACAAAAGGTCCCGTGGTCCTGGCCATTACTTTTTTTAAAGAATTTTCGATAGTTTTTTGACAAAGACGTGGTTGCACTTCACCGATGATGCTTTGGAACTTAGCCTTGAGCTTAAGAATTGTTTCTGATTTATTCGCATAAACTCGGGATTTCAGAAAATACCAAAGAAAGAAATCGCATGGCGTTAAGTCGCATGATTTGGTGGCTGCTGAAACCTCATACTGTGCAAATTCACGCCATCCCATTAAGATCATAAGAAGTCCTTTATTATTTTCTGTAACGAATGCCGTTCACAGTCAGTGCATTTCCGGCCCAATCATGGCGCCTGACTAAAACCCTCATCAGATAGTGGCTCGTTGTGGATGCATTTGTTTCTCATGGATCGCGTGAAGATTTTTTGAACCCCAAATTCGAAAGTTTTGTTTATTTCCAAAGCCATTCAGATAGAAATGATTTTCATCGGCAAAGATGAATTTCTTTTGGTAATAGATCTTCACAATTATAACGCGTTCTTCTTTTGTGTAGCGCTCTATTCTTAATAATCGAAATAATTATAGGTGACAGCTGTCAAATTTCAGAGTTGCCACGTGCATGAAAAAATATTTTAAAGATGCGTTTTTATTGAGACACCTTTTATGTAACTTTTATTGAGACACCCTTTAGCTAATGACTGAGTATTTCTAAATCGATTTAAGACTAACTGCTCACCTATTCGCCTATCTTATGACCATCCATGTATAGTTTCTTTTTATACATAATAGGTAAGTTTCTGCCGTTTTCCATCCAAAACTAACAATTTATTGTGAAGAAACAATACACTACGTTTTATTCAAGGTATTGTCCTTTACAAGTTCTTCCACCTTCAGACAAGATATGAATGTCGTAAAAGAAAGACAACTGGTCTTTTGATGCTTTGCACAAAAAAAAAAAAAATAATTAGTCGGTAGTGTTGTAAGAAAGCCACACTCGATCATACAATAGGTAATCGATTGTAACCAATATCAGTGTTAATTAGAAGGAATAATGTCAACTGTTAACAACGGGAGTGTATGACATTCCGGTTTAGTGCGGGTTTTGCTATTAAGGAAGTTCACCTACTTTAAGGTGAAAAAAGCCTACAAGTCATACAATTTTCAGACATTTTGATTCAATTTGTCTCATTGAAATGTTTTGTCTATTGAAAACGCATTAGTTTGTGCCATTTATACAATCAGTCAATTTATAAAAGCTCAGAAGATATCTCTTGGAGGTATGTAAACACTGTCAAGGACACAGGAGAGTGAAGGGAAGTATAAGGTATGACGCCGTAGTTTGCATCTTAAACGAACATTCACTGCATCTGCTGTATCATGACAATCATAATTAAAATATAATCTACCAAGCAGATGATTGAACCCGACGTATGCGACTTAATAATCGTGCTTCGAATCTACGAATCTATGGGGTAAATGTTTATTTTTAGCATAACGGTTCCTCTATTTGATAACTGATTTAAACAGATATGTCGTTTTTAAGGTTAGTTAACCAAATCACATTACAACGATTGAAACTCTTATTTTTTTCATCAATACTTTTGCATCAATTAGTTTTAATAGAAATAAAAATTTTGTAATAAAAATAATTTTTATTTAAAAACTTATACATTAATTTCAACTTCTTTTCTTGTCTGCAGAGATTCAATTATTTTTGAAGCAAAAAAACATTTGCTATTAAAAAACGTTTTCAATCTTTCATTAAGCAGAGTTATTTTGTTGCTTTAAAAAAACTTTGAAAATTTTTTCAAGAATAATTACATTCAAGTACTTGTAGAGAAACCGAAACTATATTCATGGGAACATAAATTATATATAGCAAAAGTGTTTTCATTTTCTATTTAACTTTATATGATTTTTAATTTAGTTTCTTTTTTTTTTCTTTTTCTTTAAATAATTTACACATTGTTAGAGCATAACGTGTTAAACTAAATTAAATTGCAAAAAACCTAAACAAACAAACTAAATAACATATAAATTAATGAATAAAAAAAAAAGTTTTTTTTTTTTTTTTTTTGTAGAATATGTTGTTAGACATAAAGTTACACTAACACAAGTATGTAGAGAGAAACTAACTCATATGTATCTATATCCGCTCACTTATTCATTCATTGATGGTAGATGTATGTTTTAATATTGGATTGCCTATACAGATATATATATATATACATATATATATATAGGTACCATATATATATGTATGCATGTATGCATATAGTATGTAGCCATAAAGCAGCGTACCAGGTGCCAGGTCGAAAACAGCTCTATTATATAAATTATACCGTTTAAAAGTATTTCGTTTTTGGCTTTCAATTTCATTGATATTTTAGTTTTTTAACGAAAAAAAATTTCAACTTCAGCTTGAAACGAATTCTTGATACTCAGCAAATTTATTTAAATATTTTTTTAAGATCTGATATCTATCTACGCTGTTCCAAAAAAAACAGTTTTTTTTTTTTTAATCATTATGTAGCATTGGGTTATCTGTGCGATTTCATATCAAACAAATATCCTCCAAGTCTTTGATCATATATATATATATATATATAAGTAACTAAGTTAAGAGCATAATTTTATTTATTGCATTTGATTGAGAAATCTGAGATCTTCCATAACTTTTTTTGTATATTTTTATTTAAAAAAAATTATTATTTGTTGGACTTTGCAGATCCCTGCACATAACATTTAACGGCGTGTTATCAGCTTCTTGATTTAGATACGAGCTACACACAATAGTTACTTTATCTTTTTAATGTCTTTCTCTAGAGCTCGTAAATACGCTTTGTTTTTAAATCTACGGGAGCGAAAATTTGTTTAAAGATCATAAAAAATAAAAATAAATATATAAAAATAATGAAAAAATAAAACGTCGTAAAGACTCTTAAAATGTATTGCTATCTTATAAACATGAAATTTTAATTCGTTTTGTTGAAATGATTTACGAAAGACTAATCAATCTATTGTAACAAATTTCTTATGAATTTTCGTACATATGTTGAAATATTCAAAAAAAATATTGTTTATAATTACACAAAAATAATACAGCAGCAAGGCAAGGTTTTGACAAAAAGAGAAAAGAAAAAAAAAAACTATGATTTAGACGACCTCCATGGCCGTATCTCTAATGTACGTTAATTTTCAACCGATTGACTTCAAATTTCAACTGCAGTTTCATAATAACAATTTTTATTGAAACACTTTAATTAATTTTGATTTGATTAAAAAAGTCGACATCTATTGATCCGTATAATCTAATTATAAAACTTCTCCATAAGTCTTTCATCGGACCGGTACAATAATGTCACCTGAAACCAATAAAGGAGGGGTTAGGATCTAAAACACAATTTCATGGCAAAGCTTTTTTTGTGGCTGAACTAAAACTAGATTTTCGACAATTTCGAGATCATCGAGACATTGTATTTAATTAAAGGGACTATGATCAGCTGAATATAAAGAAAAAAAGGAAAAGGTTTTTTAAGATTTACTTGCTTTCGAATTCATTTATGTTATCATTTATTCCTTTGAATTAATTTGAAAAATTTTCAGCACAAATGTTTGATATCCTTGTCATAACTTTTTCTTTCTCCTTGCTTCAATTCAATTTGTTAACTCTCAGTTAGTCAAGAATATGATAATTTTTTTTGATTATTTCTCCTTAGTACAAATGGTTTGAAAGAATTACTATACTTTCCGATAGTATGTTTAGATATGAAAATAGTTAAATTTGCAAGTTTAACCGTTCGCGATGTTGAATTACATAAAGACAAAAACTGGTAGCAATAACAAAAACGAAAGATTGCCACTTACAATCTGAAAAAAAAAAGCAAATAAAGGCAATGAAATTTTCAACTAATACATTTGCATCATACCCTATCCGAAATAACAAATGTATTGCAAATAGTGCAAATAGTGGGCATAAATATATTTATATATACGAAGTGTAATACTTGTCTGTTGAGGCATATTCACGTACTGTAATTATCTTTGATCTTGTGTTTGTCTTGTTGAACTACATTCATACGTACGTATGTATGTATATATTCACACATATTCATATAAAATTGCCACTTATTGAATACATTTACGAATGTAAATATATGAGTGAGTCAAATATACGTGGTTACGCCCAATTTTTTATAAAAAAAATTTATTTATTTTTTTCTTAATATAAATATTATGAGTTAACTTTTTACTGAACTTGGCTTGTAGCATTGAATATCTATTTATTCTAATTCTTTGGTATAAATTTATTGGGTTCGTTAAATTTATTAAATTTCTAGAAATACCCAATATAAAATCTTGAGATCATAAAGGATTTAGTAGATGGCAGCCCGTCCAAAAAAAAGGTAACTTTGTAAAGCTTCAACCGCATTGTTTTGCTCACATCATTATTACTTAAGTGAGTATTGAAGTCTGCTAGGACTTTTGGTGCGATAATTTCAAATTATATCGCCATAATTCTAATACTATACTATAGCATAGTGTTCATATCATTTTGTCTATGTTTAGCATTTTTAATTTTAATTTTTATTTTAATTTCAATTTCTTTTCTAAAATAGCTTCCTTTAAAAATCTAATAAGCTTGCTAGACGTATATAATATCTACAACATACGGCATTCATAAAATCTACACCACTCCTAGAAATATGCACCATTTAATCTTTTATATACCAAGCCTTAGATACATGTAAAATTTGTGGAATATATGCCGCCCTTAGAAACATGCAACGGAATATACATTTAATATTTTTTATGCGCCTCCCTAATAGATGTTATACTAGCTGTATATATTTATGCATTTAATTATTTTTAAATTAATTAAATTTTTTGAAAACTATGCAACTCCAAAAAATTAAAGCATATAATTAATTTTAAACTTTAAACTAAAAACATATTAAAAATTCCACACGTACTTTTATTTTTTATTATATTAACCCCTGAAAAGTTTTCTATGCTATTCCTAAAAATATGCATTGAAATACAAACCTGATATTGTTTGTACTATCCACTGAAAGTTAATTTAATTTTTTTTTTTTAAATTTAGTTAGTTGTTAAATCTACCTAACTCCATTTTATTATATTGAATTGTTTCATAACTACTTGCAAAAATATCCGAAGCTTGGGAAGTCTATATAGAAATATGCACTAAAACACACACTTAAAATTTTCATTATATAAACACCTAGAAATATATGCAGCTTTCTTTTTTAAACCGAAAAATATGCAGTGAAATATAAAATTAATATTATTTACACCATCCCTTGGAATTGCATTAACTTTGTTAAAACTGCGTCACTCCTAAAAGTATGCATTTGTGAAAATGTCACAGATACGTGTAGTCTATGTAAGGCTTTAATAAAGCATACAGGCTTTAATGAAACATACATTAAAATATACATTTAATTTTTTTTATATCCACATTGGAAACATGCTATGTTCTGTGTTACTCCTAGAAATATGCAATAAC
Organism: Glossina brevipalpis; assembly: GCA_000671755.1. Taxonomy (NCBI): domain Eukaryota; kingdom Metazoa; phylum Arthropoda; class Insecta; order Diptera; family Glossinidae; genus Glossina; species Glossina brevipalpis. The sequence continues at coordinate 1,529,954 of KK351047.1, read as the reverse complement.
GTTTTTGTTTACGAACGGATCACAATGGTCCTTGTAATCACACAGCCCTTTTAGAGCTTTATCTGTGGCAATCCATGGATGTTCAGAAATATATAGTCCATGTAATCGATTTTTATTATAATTTTGACGACAGTATGAGCATTCTAACATCTGACGTCTGCACAATATCAGCTGACCAGACGGATAGATTGGCAAAGGGTCAGCCTAAATCAACTCAACATTCTATATGTATACATGCTTGCATACATACATTCATACATCTCATGCATGATCGATTGGTCAATATGAAACTTCCAAGAGGATGGAACTTCGCGTCTTACGTTAAAGACGAGGCCTCGGTAATACAACAGGCAACGGTGCCGCTAATAGAGATCGTTGCAAATGATAATCTAAGCCAGGAACGTAGATGTCTATATAAACACAAATTAAATTTAGCCACAGAAAAAAACCAAGTACTGGTAATTGACAGAAGATCCATAAATTGAAGTCGATATGCATTGTATTGAATTTAATACCAACCTTAGGGGTCCTGGGGTACAATTAGATACGAGGTTAACATTTGCGTGACTTATAAAACGGCTTACGTACAAGACGTCAGCAAACGCAATCAATTTGTGCAAGATTATGCCAAAAAGTCATAAGCAACTTAGGTTATGTGCAAATGATGTATGCCGCATCCATTTGAGCTCAGAAAGTATTGCAAAGCAATAGTCTTCTACGTACAAGCTAGAAGCAGTTCCAAAGCTTTGCATATTAGGAGTGATATCAGATTACTACACAATTTCAAAGTCAGCTGCAGCAATCCTGGAAGGAATATGACCGTACATACATATGCATACGTTTATATATATAAAATATTCAGAGCAAAAAAGGAAAAAGTAATAATAGTTTCGTAGTGGATGGTTTTTTAAGGCTAAGTAAAGTGCTCAACCAAATGTCATAAAACCTTTCCGATTGTGCTATTTAAGTGTCCACGACTGTTCAGATATATATATTTATTATGTACACTGAAAAAGTAAAATCTCTCCTTTAATATCATAAACACCAACTAGTTCAGTGGGTATGATACCAACTTCTTTGAAGGAAGCAAAATCGTTTTCCCTAAAGTCTAGAAAAGTCAGTGCTCGGTATTAAACTACTTTACACTTAGTAAAAATTTCTTATAGAACCCGACAAACAAATGTGTTCCTTAGTTTTTTCAGGGAAAAATTCTTATTGACTTTATCACGAATCGAGTTTTCCTTAGTGTATAAAAAGTACATGAATTTAATAAATTTAATAGATTTATTATACTCTGCTATTACTTCGATAAACATACACATAAGCATAAGCTTTTCATGAGTTTTAAAGTGGTTTAATCACTTTTTTTTTTTTTTTTTTGAAAATTTCAAATTTACGCTTTTCCGGCAAATTAGTTGCACCAGCAGCGCGTGCTGAAACAATGAAATATAAAAACTGCAATCATATCAGGCAACAAAAATAAAAACAGTAGCAAAAAAAAAGGCATTAAAACAAGAACAAAAACTTGGCGTAGCTGTAAACATTGAAATTGTTCGCTTAGAAATGTTTTTGATTGTTATCTGGACCGACTATAGAGACTGCTTTTCATTCGTTGTATGTATGCATGTATGTATGTAGACAATGTTAATAAAGTGCGTTATGCTATTGCATTTTTTTTTTTTTTCATTTTATATATAACTTTTGTCTTGAAATATTAGAACTTTTTTCTATGAAAATCGTTTTATTTATTTTTCTTTCCTTATTAAAGACAAATACGTACAGACAGACCTACACAATGCATTTATTACATGTTAGAACATTTTATTTATTTTTATTAAACCATAATTACCTTTAACAACTCAGTGAATTATGTGATAACAAATTTTTTCTCTTTTTTTTTTTTTTTAAATATTTCATCGTTTTACGTAAGACTGTGTAATTAAACATATCCCGACTGGAGTTTATTTACTTAGTTTAGGTTCGTAGACATAAGGCATTAATTTAATTATAACTAAGAGTGTACAAAGAGGAAAAAAAATGATTTTTTAATGGCGGTTGTTGACTTCTATCGGATAGTTTATGAAATCTAAATTAGGCAAGTTGAAGAGGTGAAAGCAGACGGACTACTGCTGTTCACTTTGGACCATACGTTTGATACCCATTATCGAGTGTTTGATATCCATTATACTTATATCCTAGCACAATTCTTGGATGACTAGTATTTCGAACCAACTTATAAGAAAGTTATGAGCAGTGTCATTTCGCAAAAAAGTAATACGCCCGTAAAGAAAGAACTTTTTTAAGACCAGCTGATAATTAGGTAAATCATCATTTTTGATGTGAGAGGTTCGTAATGTAGTAAATGATAATTTTTTTTTTTATTTAACCGCTCCTAAAAAGGTATCACGGCATATTCCCGGATCTCGCCAACTCAATGAACTCGACCAACTCAATAAATTTGCCGAATTAGATGAACTCGACGGACTCGCCAAACTCGATGAATACGGCGAACTCGCCAAACTCGATGAATTCCATGAACTCGCCAAACTCGCCAGCCTCGATCAACTCGATGGACACGCCAAACTCGATGAATTCATGCCATTTGATGAGCTTGACAAGCTCGACGAACTCACCTAATTAGATTAACTCCACAAACTCGCCTAACCCGATCAATTCGGCCGACTTGTGGAATTAGATGAACTAGACAGAGTCACCGAACTCGATGAATACGACGAACTCGTTAAACTCGATTAACTCGACGAACTCGATTAACTCGACCAATTTGATGAACTTCGCCAACTCGACGAACTCACCGGATTAGATGAACTCGACGAACTCGCCGAATTAGATGAACTTGACGAACTCGCAAAAACCCGATCAATTCGATAGACTTACCGAATTCGACGAACTCATAAAAAAATAAACACTATTCTTGTCGGGAGTGACTTACATAATTCAGACTTTCAGCTTTGAGTTGATCTTCTGGCTTTTATTCGTCAATTTAATCGATTAAGTTAAGACTTTAATCCCAAAGAATCATCGCTTGACGTATGAAAAGGATTGCACAGCATCAAAATATTTAAAATTTGAGATGAATTTATGTACTTCACCAAAAGAAATTACTCAAAATTTTTTTTAATTTATCAAACCAAACCTTTTTTTACTCTTCTGTTCTTAAGGGAAAGGCCAAGAGGTCATTAATAAGTGAAGTGAAAAATTGTAGTCGGGTCATCAAGAGTTTTATGGGGGCGATAAAAAAAGGAATTTGTGGAAAGCTTCTCAGTAGCCAAAGATGGCCCGCTTGAAATTTATTAAGTACTTCCTGGTCTGTGAACACTTATTTTAGGAAAGTCATAAATTAAACGTAAATCATCTTTTAATTTGAATCAACAGAAGGGAAACAGGACAAGTTGTTCGGTATTCACGGTCAACTACTCTTTTTATACAAGTCATCTGTTATGCCTGAAACTAGAAAAATGGACAAATCAGCCTCTCTTTCATTAATCTGTTCGTTTGTGATCTTAAAAATTTCCTTAGTACACCTTAGTGATATTCTCTACGTGAACCTAAATTAATTAAGCAGTGGTTATGAGAACACTTTAAAAGCAAGCACAAAACATGTGCTACTAATATAAGTTAAGCACATATATAATCCAATAGAGGATATAAAAAAAAATTCTTCTGAAATCGCTTAAAGGTAACCATAATTCGTTCTAAAACTACAATACAGACTTTTATAGGTTTTTATTGTATAACAAAATATATGTGTATATATAAGTATTGTAAAGTGTGTATGCATGTGTGTACGTATGTATGTATTTTTTATGCAGCAGCACTTACACAGTTTTTTTTCTTTTCTTCTTTTTTTTTTTGTGTTCTCTTTTATTGTTATAATAAACATTTATAACAGATATATAAAGCAAACTAAAGAAAACGTAAATTGTTACAATAAAAACACTTACAACACAACTACAGAACAATACAGATATGTTGTTGTTTAACTAACGAAAGTTATTTATGGGTCCCTTGCCAAGCAAACAAAACTTTATGCCGACAACAGACAAAGATGAAGAGACAGAAAGACAGAGAGACAAAGAAACAGAGGGACAGAGGGACAGAGCGAGAGCAAGCAAGAAAAAGAAAGGGATAGGGATCGGTTGATTGGTCTTATTGGAGTGGATTTTCTTCTTGCAACCCGGACATTTTCTTACACATTACACACACGCATACGGAATATATTCATACATTAAGAGAAATACTTGACTGGGCATAGGCCCGTTTTTTAAGTTATTTGATTGTTTCTCTAGGTTTTATGCGTCATCGAGTGTTAATAATTTATTCTTGAAAAGCTTGTTCGCGTTTGTTTGCTTTTTTTTTTTTTTTTTTTTTGCTTGAACACCGCTTGTCTGCTCGCTTGGTTTGCTTCTTTGCTCGCTTGCTTGTTATTGTAGCTAATCACTAGCAATAGTAGGTAAACTCATTTGTATGTATATGGGTATGTTCGCATTTGTGAACAAATGCATTTAGAATATTGTAGTGGGTGTCAAGCTCGATTTTTAACTTAAAAGACCGTAAAGAACTCAAGCAAACAATGCTTTGTGGTTTCTTGCATGCATCAAGCATATGCTGGTTAGTATGCATATAGACACATATGCATGTTTTCGTACATGTTCACATTGTCTGTCTAGGGTCGACGACTTTTTCACTTGCGTTATGCTTTTTTGCTTTTGCTTAAATTTTCTTTTCTTTTTTTTTTGCCTTTTATTTTTTATACCCGGCCCTAAGGCTTCAAGTTATATTGAATTGGTCGTCGGGCATACGACAGTTAGAAATGTCTAAGGACATCGTTTCATTTATTTGTAGATTTATGGGCAGGTCGGTCTCGTCATTCAAAAACTTTGTAGCCTCTCTTTGAAGAAATAAATTATAAAAAGAGATTAATTTTTCAGTACATTTTTCATAAAGTTGCATACACTTTTGCCTACGTCAATCTCTACTACCCTTTCTCTCTAGGACCCTTTAAATCGTTCAGTTATGGCAGCCGTAATCTCCCTTTTTGATAAAAAAATGATTTAAACATAAATATCTTTTCAGTTTTGGAAGCATGCGGAAACCAGAGTGAATCAAATCTAACTTTTTGATCCTTAAAAAAAGAAAAAAATAATTTTTCTTGCTAGCGTAGTGGTTCTATTTCCCAATTTTGTATCCAACTGATTCAAAAGTTTGAAAAAATATTCCTCATGGGAACTATTGAAATATTGCTCTCCGTGATCTGTTTCAGATTGAGTTTTACGTGGATGCCTACTCTTTTCGAGCTTGACTGGACGTTGCACCAAACTGCTGGACTATGTTTCGGCGAACGATTGCCAGCTTCCCAGAAGTAGTTCAACAATCCCCATTTTAAGGGTTTAGACTAACCTAATACATGAACGGATTTCTCTATTTGGTATTGTATTTGGTATATGTATATATATATATCGAATCGAAATTTTATACCTAAGCCAAACAAAGCATTAAATGTTCTCCTTTAATCTGTGCAGTACAATTGTTCATTTATTTTCATAAAAAGAAAAATTTATAAATTATACTTTCATAGGAATCCTTATAGGAAGAGAGACCTAAATTGTGAATTGTTGAGGATCAACTTTAGCAAATTTTATTTTTAAATCAAATTCTTATTAGGGGCTTATTTGCACCATCATATAAAAATAATAAAGGATAGCTCTTAATAGGAACGTTTATATAGGAGGTGCTCCAAGAAATGGTCACATCCGATCCAAATTTTTCTCATTAATATTACATACCGAAATACGTTATTTGCGGAATAATTGCAAAAGTGGTCAGATGAATCAATTTTCAATCGCACGCGTCCTTGACACTAGACACGTAAGTGTACTAAACTTGAGCTCTTATTTCATATGACGAAATACTAGTTCTTACCGATTTTTTTTTTCAAAAAATGGATTCCTTGTGATCCTAATTTTTCACATCTATTTAGTAAGCCAAATCACCTTAACGAACCAATTAAATCCATCTGAAAGAAAAAGCAGAAGAAGAAGAAATAAAAAGTAACCACTGATTTTATTAAGGCTCAGACAAAGCACTTCGTGTTCGTACTGAGCAAATTATATCCTCTTATTTGCTGAATCCTTTTTTATCGATTTATATCGAAAAATATTAAAAATTGAAATTTTGTTTAATACAATGACTTTTTCGTAATACGGGGTCACCCATTTTGTAGTTGTATAGTAAACAACAAGATTTGGATCAGATTCTTTTTTGTTGAATATATTGTTTAGACCTTAGTGGAATAAAACATCATTTAAACGCCACACGCGGGACATCTTACACGACTAAATCCTTTTTTCATGATTTTCGATTACTATAACTTGGTATAGAATATAAACATAATAGGTGCTTGAAAAGGTTTTGTGCAGTAACTTCTACAGGTCAAAGTGTTAAAATGATGGGAAATATCAACATAAATAAAGGTTGAATTCGATAATTTTGATCTTCCTCTACCCAAAACAACAATTTTCTATTTAGTTTTATTGAATTATTCAGTGTACACAGCCAATAAGTACGGAACGCTTAAAATTGCATTTTCTACATTCATTGTCGACATTGATTTTCAACATTCATAATTTGAAGAAATCTGCTGCCGAAATCCTTTTAGAAGCTTCTGGTGATGTTCCTCTATCATATCCTAATTGCCACTTTGAATTTCGATGGTTTAAAAGTGATGATTTCAGCGTCAAGGACAAACAACTGCCTGGAGGACCAAAAAACTGTTCCCAACTTTTTCCAGCACCTAATATATGTAATGTAGTAATGTATTATATTACCTGCTAACTTTTGCTTTACATCTTTAAGAGCATAAAGTGATTTTTGCGCTAAGCATTCACGTTTTTTCAGATTTCTATTTTTATATTTTTGATTTTATGGGTTCTAATTAAAGACTGCAGATGAAAAGTATCGAGAGATATATACATATAAACATATATGCATATATAGAATCAAATTAAAGCACCGTTGTGGGCTTACTCCCCGATAGGTAAGAAAGTGCAGATTATAATGACTGGAAAATATGTTCTGTGGTTCATCAGTATGAGAGCGTACTTCTAGGCTTATAATGCTATCAGAAAGAGAAATCACTTAGTATCTTACGCCAGGAAAGTGTATATATGTAAAAATAATATATAATAAAAAATGTGTATATATAAATACACAGCACTCGATAAGATAAGACGAACACTAGCGGTTAACAGACGCAATGTCATCCTCTTGCCTCGGAACATTCGGACACATGTAAGAAAAGTTGTCATGGATACACTGTTGAGCACGACTTGAATGGGAAATTCTTTCGCACCCAGCGTACTCATTAGACATAGCGTCTGCTGATTAGCACTTGTTCAGGTCGATGTAACATGACTTGACTGGCATATGATTCCGAAATGCTGAAGAAGTGCTGAAATGAGTCAATGATTTTGGATTGCTGCCATATCAATATTGTTCTTTCGACATGGTAACATCTTCCTGTCAGAATGATAAGAAAAAGTTACAGAGAATGATGGAAAATATTTTGATTAATACGTATTTTAACAAATTTTTCTTAATAAATGCCTTTTTCAACTGAAAAAATGATCAGAATACATGCCAGAACCATTATTTGTATACTTTTCTGATCTCTGGCCGATATAGAAGAATTATTAAACCTCATTCCTTTCACGATAGACACGTAAGGTGAGACGACATAACATTAGCGCTTACAACACTATTTCACAAGTTCCCATTAATCTTTTTCAATTTATGAAAAACCTCAATAAGCTCTTTTCGTACTCAAAGTGAAATTTGATAAATGAGCTTAAAGTGATAAAAAGGGATGTTAAGGAATTTTTTTGACTATAAAAGTTTTATTGAAAGAAGATAGAAAGAAATGATTAAATATCTTGCCACAGACGAAGTCTGTTAAAGACCTCTTATGTCAATCTTTCCTACGAAAGGTACGAAAAATTGAAAACATATCGACAAGTGGAGGTGGTTTTTTGCTTCAAAAGTAAAGTTTGGGACTTATAATGCCCTCATGGACTCCTACTGTGATTGGTTTCAGTTATTTCAGTTTTTTCTTGGTAGGAATAATAACAGCTCGCAGCCAATTTGGAACTTGATATATAAGGTTTAAATATTTTCCGATTTGTATCTAAATTTTTGTGACTACTAATAGACAATAGACGATATATATATTCTCTATAGAGACTCTGTGGGCTGTAGTTCCTTTACGATAGACTAACTTTGTGATGACTAACACTGAGAAATATTTTTAACTAACGGGAAAAATATACAAAATTTCTTTAATAAGCATAACAATTCGTTTTATATGCAATATACACGTGAGAGAAGTATGCATTTAGTTTTCAGTTGTACTTACTCTTAGACATAGTGTTCCATACTCGGGCTTTTTTTTGTGGTTTTGTGGTAAAACAAAAACAGAATCTTTTTATCTGCTTTTATTATAAACACAAAAAAAAAAACAAGAAAAATTATAGCGTTCCATTGTATGCAGGTATAGTTAATATGTATGCATACATACGCACTATCAACAATACATATGCACACACACACACACCGCCATACGCAGAAAAAGAGTTGAGCTTATATCATGCATTCTCGAAGTTAGTTATTTTAATATTGCGGTAGAGAAGTCCTGTGTATTGAGTTTATATATATATTTTCTGTTCCGCTAAATTATTTCTCCAGAACCAAAACAGCTAACTAGCAGTTTTAAAGCTACAGATATACAAAAATTCAAACACACACATAAACATGTGTATATGTATATGTAAATATATATAACATATATATAAAAAATAACGCTAATAATAATACTAATTGTGTACAATTTACATAACTATTGTCATTTTATTGTTATTACTTGTTGTCGCATATAAACTACTGCTGGTGCTACCTCTTATATGTTAACAATACTTACTTACATATGCATAAGTAAATGTCTAAGTTTACATGTATTAGTTGTTATTATGGTGGTGTTTATACAAAACTGAATCTAAATTATGACTTTAATATTACAAAGCACAACAAAAAACGCAAAAGGTCTCGAAAATGAAATTTTTTTTTTATCTTTTATTTTTCTTCCTTTTTTTTTTTTAGTTTTTTGTTTAGAGCTTTTCACATAATTTATATTTTGACACTAACAACAAATCACTTACAACTACCAGGCGATAATCTAAAGTACTGCAACCGGCAATATATTCATCGCCAAATAAATTCAAAATTTAATTTTCTATTACGGTTACTAAGGCTGTAGATAGATGAAAGCAATTAAGGGACGTATAAGTTCAAAAAATTTATAAGAATATCGGAAAGACAAGGAAGTAATTCATCGATATTTTCATTGATTATCGATTTCAAAGGTTGTTGTTGCACGAGAGATTCCAATGCCTTTATAATTTTCCTTTGTAATCGTCCTGGGTAATAATAATATCTTGTATAAGATATTGTAAATGTCTCTCGGTTGTAGCAATTCCATATGTTCACTTACCACCTTCTGTTCTTCGTTTCGTCTTATTAATTCAGGTAAAATTATAAAAAATAATATTAAAAATATGTTATCGTTAAGTAAGTTAAAAAACTTGAAGATCTCAAAATAGTGACTAAAGCGGTTAGAAGTTTCGAAAGTTGTAGCCTGCTGATGTGTGTGTGTGTGTCAAAATGACCTTCAATTCTTGTGAACTTACACCGTTCTCTTGAAATATAATCATTTAAAACAAACCAATTTTTAGTATAAGTCTTCTGAAGAACTAAGATTTCAATTAAACCATAGAAAATTCGTCGGAGCTTCGATTGTTAAGACATTTTAAAATTGTGGATTTCAAACGGCCTTATAACAGCTGTGTTAATAAGTTGCTAAGAAGACATTTTACAGTGGAAGTGCAGAAAAGATGAAATAACAAGAAAATCAGACGTAGAAGACTAGACCACTTCATAATCGGGAAATCCTTTTTGCAGACGGAGTTCCATCAAAATATGCAACTGACTTTCCAAACATCCAAGCTTTAATTTCATCGTTAAGATCATGCAGCAATTCTTGGTTGTCCAGACATGCTTGCCAAATGTTGAGATTGATAACGGCCTGACCAACTACTCGCGAAATCCATTTCTCCAAGGATCCTTTTTTTTTTTTTTACTTTCATTCAAAGGAAAAAGCAAAAGGTTTAATAGATATTAAATGTGTAAACTCTCCTACGTAAATGTGCAGATTTTTAAAGACCGTCTTTTCCCTTTCGCATCTGGAGAATAAAACATATTTCCCTTCGTAGAAATTTGGATGCTTCAAATAATAGTGAAACATTCTATTTGAAAAACTTAGGAGATGAATGACTTTGACTTTTGACTCTGGTCTTACGTTCATGCTACATTAATTGCACTACGAAGAGCATAGCATATTACAATTGTGTTAATGTGTAATTGGGGAGCAAGTTCCGGAAAGTATTAAAAGGCGAATCTAAAAACTTAGCATTGTCATGCCTTTACAGCACTCGTTTTCTTAACTTAACGGCCATATATGGAGGTGCAGTAGTATATACATATATGCACATATATATACATACACATATATATATACATATATGTATGCGTGTGTGGGGCTGTTTGGCTGTATGTACGTTTATATATATATATTGACTCCTTTGTGTGTGTGTATGTGTATATGTATATATACATCTACATTTTCCTTTGTTCCCCGGGCTTGCAGTCAACAGTCAACTTAACCGAAACCTTTTAAGGGTTTTTACCATAGCATCTTATACTGTATGTTTCTTTTCCCTTTTTTTTGTGGTTTTTAAGTTTCTTTCGTGTGTGTAAGTGTGTGTGTTTGTTAGTCTATTTTTATTTTCTTTTATCTTCTTATATTCCATACCACATACTTAGTCAGCCAATAGTTGGCTGACATACCCGTCAGTGTGCTTGAATAAAACTTAACAAAAAAAAAAGAAAAAAAATAAGGCAAACGAGGTGCAAAATTCCACTTATGGTTTTTGAATTGGCAAAAACATCCGAGTCACTGAACGCTAAAGAATGTTTTACACAACCCAGAAGGACACCATACAACGTACGAAGCCCACAGGTTACAAAATCTTCCATATCTATCAACAGCTAAAAGAAACAAAATAAATAAAAGAAAAAGAAAAAGCACACAAAACCAACAGCGACTACTCAATTTTCTAAATGTCATTCTTGTAAAGACATTCAAAATGAACAGAAAAAAAAAAAACATTTATAACAACTTTAACACACACCCCTGATTAATAGCTGATGAAAAAAAAAAAACGGAAAAAAAGAAAAGAAAAAATAGGAAAACAAACTTTTCTACCACTAGTTCGTTCATTAGTACTAGAAATATAGAAGAAAAATATTTAGAAAGTTTTTCACTAAACGCAATTATGACTTATTATGACGTTTTTAATAATTTGAGAAGATACGCTCTTCTAAACTTTGGCTAATAAATTTAAAGAAGAAAAATATCTATGAACAACATCACAGGAACAGAAACTATTTCTAATCATAAACTCTATGTTAAAAGTGAAAATCCATTTATCTACCAATCTATGCACAACAAATACTTGTTTACGATTTTCTACAAGAGAGTACAAATAGTGAATAACAAGTAATTTGTCTCGAGTGTTGTGACTTTAGTCATTTATTTTCACCGTCGTCGACTCAATGAAATCATCGATCAAATAACAATCAATTAAAAATTTTTCATGTCTAGCATTAAAATTGTTTAACTAAAAAACTTAAAACTAAGCTTTAAATCTCTTTAATTTGTCTTCTCCTCTAAAAATGGATAAGTAATATAAATAACTTAAGGGAAAAGATTACAGTTTATATTCTAACTTATACTAAAATATTAAGGAGTCTAGCCATGCGTACAATGAAGATTTTAGAAAAAGTTTAAATTTTTGTCGTTTAGCTTCTTGAAATCTAGATTAAATGAAGAAATATGGCAAATTTAAATCAATTAAAAAATTATATCCAGTTATAATCATTTCTTTATGTCCATCACTTTTGACTTAAAAACAAAAAAGAAGCTAATTTTAAATAGTTCTTAACATTAAAGAACAAGGAGAACGTTTACAATAGACATTAGATAGAAGATAGAAGAATCGGTAGACGGATAGGCTTAGATGATTTCGGAATAGACAAGATGGAAGGACGAAGAGACGGATATGCCTTGATCATTTTGCAATAGACATTAGACATTATAAAGGTGAACTGATAAACAGACGGATGTGCTTAGACGAAATAGACATTGTGCTTTCGGAATAGACATTGGACATTATATAGATGGAAGGATGGAAAGACTGATATGCTCAGTTCATTTTAGAATAGACACTAGACATTATAAAGACGGACAGATGGGCAGACGGATATACTTAGATCATTTTGAATTAGATATTGTGCATTATGAAGACGGAAGGACGGAGAGACGAATATGCTTAGATCATTTCGGAATAGATATTAAACATTGTAAAGATGGACGGATGGGCAGACGGATATGTTTAGATTCGAATATACGTTATTCGAAATAGACGTTAGACATTATAAAGACAGAAGGATGGACCGACATCCAATAGACATTAGACCTTATAAAGGTGGACTGATAAACAGACGGATGTGCTTAGATCATTTCGGAATAGACATTGGACATTATAAAGATTGACGGATGGACAGACAGGTGTGCTTAAATCATTTCGGAATTTTATACCAATGAAGAATACATACGTATAGCGTGTCTGAAGCGTTTTTCTAAGCCTGTTGGCCTAATTGGACAATTCGCCAATTTATGACATTCCAAGCATTAGTTTGCCAATTATTTTAGTGGCGCTACTTGTATAATTTTCAAAACAATGGAAAAATCTGATTTTAATGTCTTGATAAAGCAATACTTTTTAATAGGAAAAATATCACTTAAACCAAGAATCGTATTAAAAAGTTGTATGGCAACACTTCTGCCACGGATGCGAATGAAAAGCTTTTGGACGGATAATAGATAGAATAACAGATAGAATAAAAAAAACGAAAAACATTATCGTCGGCCAAGCCTGACCATTAAATACCTTATACAACTTAGCCTAATGCAATTATTCACCTACTTTCGTAAGAAATCACGAAAAGATTATAAATATATTATGGTGTTGTCTAAAAAGTAGGCCTACCTAGTCCAACTTCGGTGCAATTAATTTTTATGTCAAATTACTATTGAGGACCAATTTTCATCCTGAATATCTTTTGGTATAAAAAGGCTTATTTTTCATTAGAACGCTTATGTGGAATGGGGTTCAAAAAATGGACCAGCTTGGGTCAAATGACTAGTGAAGTTAATTTCTATATCAAAACTACTATAAGGAGTTCATTTTCATCATAAAATTCCAATTTTTGTCACATAAAGACTCTAAAGTCCGATCATACAATACATTTTCGATTGGCTTTGACCTTCGGTCAAAAGTTCGTACCGATATTTGTCGAAAATTATTTGTTTTATATAAAGACAATTTTGAAATGGAGCGCTTCAATAGCGCTCATCCTTTGGCCAAGACATGCGCCAGTAGATCAAATTTCGTCAACATATCTCAACAATTTTGACGTGTAGATTAAGCAGAAAAATGCTTCGACAGGCAAGAGACAGAAGGATAGAGAGCCAGACAAACCGACAGGCCAACAGAGAGACATAGATACAGATAGACAGACGTAAAGATAGCCAGAGACAAACATGCAGACGGACAGACGAACTTAAATCGGTTCAGAAAATGATTCTAGATCGATCGGTGTAATAAAACGCGGGTGTGTTTTAATCCCTTCTGGGTTCTACTGTAATATCCTGCATCACAAGTTGTGTAGGGTGTAAAAATATCGAAACTATTTTTGAATAAAATATTTTTTTAGTTGTTTTGCTTTTTAAATCAAGTCTATATATATATATGTATGTATATGTATATATATAGGTATATATATATTTAATTAATCAGTTTGTTTGTTGTTGTAATGCTAATGATGTATTTATGGCTAGATATCGTATCATTACATCTTTGTGAAGCATAGAAATACACATTAGAGGCCTTATTATGAATGCATTAATGCTTAATTAAACTAAGACTAACTTTAGTCGATTTAACTGTTCACCTGAACGTCTGTTTGTTTCGTAATCTCTCGATCTGTTAATTTATTGTAGATACACTGAACAGAAAAATTAGAAAAAAAAAAATCTGAAGCTTGTCATATGTATTCTTAGTTAGTGATTACAGACTAAGCTTGAAGATGGGTTTAGTTTTGTTAACAACATGTTTAGCAACATTCAAATATTAAACCGAAGATCGATGAATGAATGAATGAATCACTCCGGGACGAAAGAAGAAGAAGAAATATCTTTATTAGACATAAAGGCAATGGAATCCGGATGTAAGTTAGACTTAGTAAAGAACTCGATTTCTCTATTTTAGCAGCATTAGCTGAACATTGTTTGTATGTTCTTTGTAAGCAACACATGCAATGGAAGCACCGTAAAGAAGTCGATTTCTCTATTTTTATGCTTATTAGCTTAAGATATTACTTAGTAAGGTTTAATCAGGAATGCAAGCTACTGCTAGAGATGCACTTAAAAGTAAACTACCCTTCAGTTGATTATAATTTCTTAATGATTGTAAAATATTAAAACCTACCTATGGCTCCGCCTGCTTTTTTGACTGAATTAAGTCTCTTATAATTAAAAAATACTTGGCACATATTCCACGCTTTCTATGATAGAATCTAACACAAGGAAAGCTGTACTGGTGTTTAAAGAGATTTAAGTACCCTTTGAAGCTACCAATAGTCATTAATGAGGTATGAAAATTTCAGTCACGCTGACTCTCATGGCTATGTAACACGTCAAACATACAGATTTCTTATCAGCAAGATTGAAGCCCTAATAAATGAAGACTACAAATTAATGCCCTCTTTAACATTTTCATGGTGGAAAAACCAAGCCTCCGGATATTATATAAATGCATATACTATGCTTTAGATACCTTATGTGGAGCATTATCTGTTACTGCGAGCATGATTATCAAGCGAGTGACGAGAAAGTTCGTTTCAAACGAAATATTATTTCTTCACCTTGAGTTACCCTAAAATATCAACAAGAGACCTTAAATACTGCAGCTATCCAAGGCTACATATTCCACTATAATGTCTTTCTTCTTGGTCTTTCTTAATATCTTCTTCCTCTTCAATACAATACAGTCTTTTTTTATTTTTTTTAATCAAATATTTATTTTTATAAATTACAGATAAAAATCACCCAAACAAGAATGTGACAAAAACTCAATTGAAAAATACCAAAAAAAAAAAAAACAAAAAAAAAAAAGAAAACGAAGAGATATAAGCAGAAAAAGTAGATACCACTTCACACACTGTCGTTCGAAACCACTTTATTCCTTTCCACTCCACTATAAGCCATAAGCAATAGGAGTTTGAACGGTTTTTAAGTAACAGATAAATTCATCGTAAAGTTAACTAAAATCTAATAAATTAAAATAAAGATTTAAAGGAAAATGCCACATAGCGTTAAGCTTAGAAGCAAAAAAAAAAAAAAAAAAATACAATTAAGATTTATTATGTATGTATGTGTGCACACAAATAATACGAGATCTACGCTAGCTTAAGACCGTTACGAATGAAACTAAAGCATCTAACGTAGCCACGAAGCCATAAATTATTACTTAGAACGAGTTGAAAAATTAACGAACAACAAGCGGAAGACTTTTTCTATTTTTCTATTTTTTTTTTCTTCTTTGTCATTAAATTTAACTTGATTCCTGTTTACCTCCACTCGGTTAAAAGTTTGAATTGATAACTCTGGTTGAACTTATTCTTTAGTTTTTACGTTAAACTATTCTGAACTTTATTATTCACTTTAAGGGATTTCAAGAGGGCCTTTAACTAAATTTTCATTTTTTCTTCATGACTTTTATAAGAGCTTTACTTAAAAAAAAAAAAAAAAAAAAAAAAAGATAATACTAAGGTAAGTACGATAAAATATTATAACAACGGATCTTTTATGCCGTCACAGTTACATATACAAATTTACACAAATATATGTCTCAATATATATATATAGTAAACTTTTTTAGGTTCATATGGAAATGGCTTACACACTGTGTTAAACTTAAATTCCCCCTCCTCATATTGTATGGTTAAGCATCTCGTTAAAGCTTGTATCGTTAGATAAACACAAAATTGAACATTTTTTTACTTATACTTACATGCTGTTAGTCCAGTATGCGTACGTGTGTGTACATGTGTTTAAAACATGTTTAATTGCCTGATACAAGTCACCAAACATTTTCATAAATTATATGTCTGAAGAAGATAGAAGCTTCATAAAGGGATTGCAAGAAGAACGAAGAACGGAGGAAATAACTGCAAGTATATCTATAACGGAACATATTTAATGGTGATACTAATTGTGGTTACAATGATTTCTTTTAATCACCATGTAGAGTTAAATTTATAACGCATTAACAATTCACTAATTTTACAATAAAACGCAAAAGTTACGAAAAGTAAAAGATTAATTATTAAATCTTTATATTGAATTAATTGCATTGAAAAGTACATCAAGTTTGTTGCTTAAGTCGTACGTTTAAGCTCGTAATCACTTACGATAAAAGTATATTAAAATTAAATAAGGGGACATGTGCAAAAGAATCAGATATACCTGAAATATGTCTAGCTGGTACTATTATACAAATAGAAACACAGAATCATTTTTGAATCGATTTAAAGATGTCTGTCCATCCGTCTGTTTGAAAGTTATCTACTAATAGATTGCAATTTTCCAAATATTTTCATATAAAATTTGATACAAAGCTCTAATGAGCTTTAATCTAAGGACTAACTCTATTGAAAATGGACTAAACTGGGCCTTTTTCGAGACCATTCCTTCTAGTGAAGAAAAGTCGTTATATGAAAAAAAATTTCAATTTTTAACTTTTCTCAAAAGAAAAGCAGTACAAAATGTTATTTTACCATACTAAAGATACAGGGAATAATTTCGATCGTATGGGATTATTTTTTGATGTCCTTCTCCTATATAGAAATTGAACCGTTTAAAGGTCAACAAAATCTAATTTTTAGTATTTTATGCTGCAAATTAACTCAAATTAGCGATTGGATATATAATTTAATAACTTAAACCACCTAGACCTTTTCAGCTTCTTTTACATTGTAGGCGTGGCCTGTGACCTATTTGGCAAATTTTTAATATCAATCCGTATGCAAGAACTTTCAATGTTTTTACCAAATTTGATACAGATATCCTAACTTTTGGGAACCACTATCTGCTTACCGCAGACATTACACAGTTAAGAAGACAGACAGATGGAGGAGAACGTGCTTAGATCGATTCTAAATTTGCTGCTGATCATGAATACATAGTTACAAAACTGTATTATTGCAGTTTCCTTCAGACAAAGTCCGTATCGCTAGATCGTGAAAAGCGTAAATTTCATTTATAATCTCAACGGTTTTTGCAATTATTTAAAGGAATTTAACTCTTTTATGCTTGTTTGTCTCGAATATCGTTACTCTACTCTCAATGTACAACTAAGTAATTACAACTAATGACGTACAACTACCAACATACAACTATCAGTATACAACTAACTTACCGTAAGTAAAAATCTGCGCTTATAAATCTTATTAACGTCATTAACGCTATGTCCCTTTGTGCTATACCTGTTAATCTGTCGCTTCTATATTTCACGACGTAGTTTCGGTAATCCCATTATCTGATAGATTTCGTGGAAATTTTTGTCAATCTTTGTTTTTATCGACATCTGCAAATGCGCCTTTCTATGACCACGGTAGGTAGAGCATATAAGAAGGAATTTTACTGTCATAGATTTCGGCAAGTTTGCTGCAGGCGTACATTACCAGTTTGTGATTTTCGTGGGGTCTCTAAAGCTTCCTTCTGGATGTTGCAAACAAAATGAATATAACCCCATCCTTCGGTGGTGTATAACAAGATATTTTCTTGATATTTATTGACGAAGTTAAGCAAAGAATTTTAATAGAACAGTGTAAGATATTGAGTTGTCGGCATTGGCCAACTATAAATTGGTTTTGTTTTAATAATCCATTACGCAAAAGGAAAACACAAAATCTGAATCAAATTATATTCAGTTTAAACCGAATTTTGTTTGCATACGAAATGTGATTGCAAGACCAAGCGAACATACATTTCCTCGATATGTTGATCGTATATCGTACATAATATATTATTTACATTTCAAATCGTATTTTTGCATGATTTGGCAGCACTCTGTTACTTTTTATTTACGTGTAATATCGTTATTATTTGTGCGGAAATTTTCGATACTGTTGGATCGATCTTTGAACTGAATATAGAAACTTTATCAAGGAGAACTTTAGGATAACATAAGTAAAAAACTTTAAGGAGAAGCTTGTTGTGAACGTAATTTAAGAAACTAAGAAGACTTAATTGTTTTTAGATGTCCGTAAATGAGTGATTTTCCAATTTAATTTGTCGTGAGTGATAGAAAAAACTTGAAAATAAAATTATTTTAAATAAAATCTTGTGGTGATTTTCATGAATTGAACAGACGGACAAGTATATGGATAAAAAGAGTTCGCTATTAACGCTAAAGACGAAATTTATTTATTGTTTATGAATCCTACATGTACTCGTGCTTAAAGTAGTGCGTTTTTATGCGGACCCCCTGTTGCGGATAGAAAAAAAATTCTTATTTAAATATATTTGAAAGATTGACCGCAATTACGATCTTATTTAGTGAAATTGATATCAGCGGGTTGTAATTATATTTTCATTATAATTTCAATTTGCATATTATTTCATGTACGTTAATATCATCTCCTCTCCTTTATTAGTCGAGTGAAAGTCATCAGATATTCTAATATAAAAATTTTCTCTTTTCACAACCGGTTTTCTCTCTATTTATACTTTGTTACGATTGTTGTTAGCGCCCACTATCTATACATTATTATGCCGTCACACTTTTAATTTGATTTGTCAGTTATGGAATGTGACAAGTGCGGCATATAATAATTGCGATTTTTTTATTTACATATATTTATATAGAAAAGTGTATCAAGTGTCACATTGGCAGCTGATATGTACATTGAGGTCACTTTTACTATATATATATGATCGGTTTGTTTTTATGTGTTATACTTTCTGAAGAAAAAAAAATTTTTTCTTTACATATTTTCTATAACCAGATGGATTTTTTATGTTAGCAGCAAAGGGAGCACCGGAGGATGGGCGGCTATATACATTTGACATTTTGTTTGCAGAACGAAGCTTCTGAAACTTCATAAAGTATATACATTCTCGATCAGCCTCAAATTTAGAATCGATTTAAGTATATCCGTCCGTCGCTCTGGACCATGCCCATTCGATATAATAGCGAACTGAAATTTAACTTTTTTGTTTGAGAGCAAATAAAGTGTAAACATTCTTGAGCAGTATAAAATTCAAACTCCACGTCGTCTGATCGTCTGGCCATCTGTCTGTATGCTTACCAGTGTAATGTCTACGGTATCCGATTTCCCGATCGTAAAAATTAAGATCTCTGGATCAAATTTGGCAAAAACATTGAAAGTGGACCAAATCGGCCAAAGGACACGTTTACAGTACAATATAATCTGAAAACATCTCTGACTTCTAAATATCTTGCCCATTACTAATGGACTACACAATACAAATTTTCGTAGTATTCCATAAAAATGGAAAATATTCTACCACACCTACTTAATATTAGTTTGGGGAAAAAGAAATCCATTATTTTCCAATTCGAAATGTTAAATAAAGTCATGAAGTTCATATAAGATTGGATGGATTTCTTTTTCCCCAAACTAATGTTATAAATTATCAAAATTTAATGTTTCAGGTCTCTATTTTAAGTTAAAGATAGTGGGTATAAAAGATTCGATGAATATAATTTGCTTAATTGTTTTTTTCTTTTTTCTTTTTCTTACTTTCATACTTAATTTTACATGAGTGTGAAATTATATTTTAATATAACTAGCAAAGTCACAAACCAAAACTGTTAACAGAGGCCTGTTAAGCGGCTAACAGAATCCTGTTAACCAAGGTCTTGGAAGGATTTATATCAAATATAGTTAAAATAGCACTATTTTGGAACTTTTTTGAATGAAGATAATAAACAACAGCTGTTTCGGAAAATTTTTTATTGGACTTTGAAAATTGATCTATATAAGGCAAAATAAGAGCAATATTTGAGAGACCACTGTGGCCAAACCAAGTACTGTGGCAAAACGAAATTTGTTTTGCGTGATTCCTTGATGAGTAGCCTTTCCAACGATATATAGCTTACATAAAGTTGCTTTCGGAAAATTTTTTATTGAACTTTGAAAATTCCTCTGTATAAGGCAAAATAAGAGCAATATTTGGGAGACCACTGTGGCCAAACCAAGTAATGTGGCAAAACGGAATTTATTTTGCGTGATTCCTTGATGAATTCCCTTTCCCGCTATGTAAAGTTTTTATTAAGCTCCTTTCGAAAAATATTCTTGTTGGACTTTGAAAATTCCACCATGTGGGATAAAATAAGAATAGTGGTTTTTGACTTTGCTAATTAAATTTAACTTCACACACTCAAAATTGACGTCGGTAATCCAAATTCAGTGCAATTAATATCCATGCTAAAGTTTCTGTTGTAGAATAATTCTCATCATAAAATTTTATAAATTAGAGTTTTCGACATATAAACGTTAACTTTCCACCAGAAGCTTTATATGGCTTAAAGTTCAAAAAGTAAGCCTACCAATTTCCATCATGGAACATTAAAAAGTAAAACTTCTTGTCTTATAAGAGCTTGTATCTCGTGAGGACGGTATATATGGTGAGATCCAAAATGTAAACTTACGGGATCGAAATTTTACGTAATTGATTTTTATGTCAAATAACAACTATGGATCAATTTTGATTATAAAATTGTAAAAATGATGCAAAAAAAACAGTTTCAATCGACATGTTATTGGGAGTACAGATAAATTTTGAGGACTTTTCTGTAATTTCCAAGTTTTTTTCAGAAAAATTTGCACTGTGCATTTTATTCAAAGTATTCTTAGTTATGACTCCTGCACACTTCTTCCAGGTAGCTTAAGAATTTCGATTTAAAAAATTCCTCTTCTATATGGCCATTCCATGAGTCATCAACCGGAACAATGTCTGGTGAATACGGTAGAAAGGTTGGCAGATGTTGGGTGAGTTTTGTTATAAGGTGCCGAATTTCCGCATATTGAACGATTTGGGGGTTTTCACCCCGATTTCACCAGTAATTGTGGTAGCGCTACCTAATGATGGTTCCATTTGATTGAAACAAGTCATAATATACCACAGATATGCTGTTTATGCTACAGGGTGTGGTACATACTGATTATTAGAATCATGATGTTTTCACATGAATATAGTTGCCAGATGATCCGATGCGATGTAATACTAATTACGCCATCTTTTGTAAATCCCTTAACACTTATCTGAACTTCTAATAAAAGAATTTTTCTGGGTCTCCACAAGACAAGAGTGGAAACACTTGATCCATACAGTGCATCTATTCTTCATTATCTTCATCGGAAGCGATCCGTTGGTTGGTCTATATCTATAAAAATGTTAAGCAGAGGTACGAAGTTGTATAGAATAAGCGGCCACATAAAGTGTGGAGCGACAACAACCGTACCTCTATGGAAACGTCTCTCTGTTCGTTGTCTGTTTTTCTATTAAAATCACTACGTCAGTGCGCCCTCCCTTCAAATATAGGATGATCATATTTACCATATTTCAATAGTTTCTCATCTTAATAGTTATGTGCTTCAAGGCTCCTAAATCAAGGGCATCAATTGGACGTATGTGTATGTTTTCATCTTATGTTTCCTTACTATGAGAACGCAAACTTTTAAACCAACTTTGAATACCTAATAAAAGATAGATATCTCAAGGAACTGTTAAAGGTAATTTTCTGCTCTTTTGCTGAACTAATAATACATACATAATATTAAGGCATTTTTTGAAGCGGAAAACTAATGGGAAATCTTGCATTTACGCTAAATTGTTAATCATTAGTCGATTACATTAAATAATATGCAATTTACTAATGCATGATCAGTTGAGTAAAGAGGTTCGTCTTAAAGTTTTGTTTTTGTTTTTTTGTTCTGTTTTTTTTTTTTTTTTTTTTTTTTTTTTTTGCAAATTGATTATATAACTAGTAATAAAAAAATGATTCACTGATTGTAAAGAGTTATTTATCATGACGACATTATCACATTGTTTGGTTGCAATAAAAGACTGACATTAAAAGCGTCATCATCATTATCATTAAGTTAACTGCATATTTTTTTTTTTTTTTTTCAAATGTAATACTTACGAGTGCTAACCTAAGGGGTTCTGAATTATTATGCAAGCATACAGTATACACACACACACACACACACACACACACACATAGTCATGTATTTACACACTCATATGTATTCATAGGTATAAATAGTATTTATTTTCCGCCTATGGCTATGTATTCGGTTATTTGCTCGTATGTATGAAAGCATGTTTTGTCTTTTTTTTTTTTTTTTGTTTTTTTTCCTTTTGCTTACATTCCTACATACACCTATAATTCATTGCATATTCTCTGAGTGTTTGTATTATTCTGCGTATAATTTTCAATTTGCCATTTGTAGCAGCTCCTAAGTTTATAGCACTTTTACCGTTATTTATGCAGAGTCAACAGTCTATACCATACCGCAGTCGAGAGTCAAGAGCATACAACAGCCAAAGCTTAGCAGTCAGTCAGTCAGTCAGTCAGTCAGTTAGTCACTTAGTCAGGACAGTGAGAGCGACTGAATGATTAAATGTTAAGAATGGCATTTCATGTGTAATAAAGCGAAAAGTGTTTATTTATTCAACGCACACACATACGCACACACACACACACACCCATCCGTTCATACATATATAATCATCTAAGCCATAAGCATGTATGTATGTATGTATGTATACTATTAAAGTTTATACGGACGGATAGCGACATATTTACTGCACTTATTACATCATTAACTGATACTTAACTTTTGACTATCAATACATATACATGTATATATATATATAGACACACACACACACACACACATATGCATATACATATACACTCGGTACGTACGTGTACTTCCTCGCTCAATTTATAGGTATAGTATGTGCATAAACGACTATTTGATCTGTGTTTTTATGTAGCGATCTGAAAAGAACTATTCAAAAAAGAAAAAAAATAAAAAAAAAAAAAATCTCTGACAATTTGTTGCGTTTGTTTGTTGTTCGTCTCTTTTATTTAGACCGCTTGGCACGGCAGTTTGTTGTCACTAACGCTGTGATTGATGACTATTAAAATTTTATGGTTTTAATGGTCACAGTCTTGTCGTTCTGGGCTATCATTAGAGTGACGGTAGAATCTTTTTCTTTTTTTTTTTTTTTTTTTTTTTTTTTTTTATTGCTTAGCATGATAGCTCTTCTCTTTTACAAATGAAAGAAATTAATAAAAAATAAAAAAAAAAAAATACACATACACCCGTAAAGTAAAATGTATTCACACAGTTCACCATTTAAGAACGCATAAAGAACTACTACTACTGGTAGTAATAGTAATACTAAAGTACTTAGTACTTAGTCATCAGTTGGTTTCTAAATCGAATTATTTTCATATCATTATGTGACAATCTTTGCTTAGCACTTACCTTCAAGTAAATATATCCCTTTTACCGTTAGCTTAACATCTTTGGCTAATTCAAACAGTTGCGAAAATTAAATATCTTTCGAAGAAAATATAAAACTTTTTAAACTTTGTTGAAGTAATGTTTGTTTTTATAAAAAGTTTTTCGAAAGCAAAATAATAATAAAATTCTAATAAAAAAAAAAAAAAAAAATGTTAAGTTAGAGGGTTTAGACTGATTTTGTTTGATATTCATAATCTGTTTGTTTTTGTTCTTTTCTCATAACTTATTATACTTTTCGTGACTAACGCAAATGTATGCTTCTTAAAAAGTTTATTTCAAGAAGTATTGAGAACGTAATATGATAAGAAAGCATGCAAAAAGCAAAATTTTTTTTTTTGCTGAGCTTTCCTGAGCTTCATTTCGAGTAAAATTAATTTTTTCATTTTTTAACAGTTGATCGATAAAATGCATGAGCAAATTGATTGGTATACAATTCATATGAAGAGCTTTAGGTCAAGATTTTTTTTCTCTTGTCTGTCTTTAATAAAATTATTCGGGCGCGTTCCTATATAGAGGGCTAAAGCGGAAATTGAAGATCATTACTTCTTCCCAAATTAATTGTGAATACATGCACGTGCTATTCGCATTAGGAATAATGAGGAGGTTATCACTAGAAATAGTATAAGGAATAATAGGAGTTCAACTCGGCCAAGCGTGCAGTGGCTAAGCCTTACTCTGGTGAAATCGCGTTCATGTTCACGGTAAATCCTACCCCAAAATTCAGATTATGAGTTTTAAGTTACGTTTGCCTATCGAACTGTGTTATATCGGGACTTTGTGAATTCAGTTTATTTGAATCGAATTAATAAAAATACTTCTCTTACGATTATTGTCTTTTATTACCTTTCACCTTTTTCATCTTATTAAAAAAAAAGTAGAAATTTATCAATTAGAAACTGAGTTTTTCTTTAATAACCAGATCCATCCAGGGCGATGACCCCTATACGTACAAGCACATTGAACTTTAAAAAAGTTTATACATAGAGAAGAAACGAAAAATCCTTTTTATTTTCTGATCGTATATTTCTTCTGGTCAGGATATCTTAAATCTGTGCGCACCTATGAATTCCTTTTATGGAACAGCTCCGTTCCGGAGATCTGTCATTTACGTGCCAAGTATAATCATTAAGGAGGATCTCAAAATCTTTATCGACCCCACATTATTTGTGGTAAAGGTACGCTAAATTGATGCGGAACTATGAGTTTCTTTTAATGAATCCCGTTCCGTTCAGGGAATCTGCGCTTTACGTGCAAACACGACGATCCTTAAAGATGATTTCCAAAATCCTTTTTACTTTCCGACTTCACATCATTTATGGTAAAGGTATGCTAAATTGGTGTGGACCCATGCAATACCTAGAAAAAAGATTTGAATTGGACCCGTCATTTATTACAACAAAAGGACTTCGATTCATTTTCTGGTATTATTAACGCTTGACCACTTCAGCAAATATTTTTTGATTTTTCTTAGATTTGTTCCCCACTGTTGTTGAAAAGCAATAATTGGAAATTTATATATCTCAAGTTTTTAATGGATAAAAGTTTGCTTTTAAAATGGAAATACGTAAATTTTTTTTTCTACTTTGGTTTAATATAATTTCCAAAAAAAAAAAAAGAGAAAAAGGCAAAAATTGAATTGAATAAATTTGAAATTGAAATTCCATTAATTCATTATCTACATGAAGTGCTTTCAAGTAAATAATTTGCGGCTGACCCCAATTAAAGCCACTGGTATTACGCAAATCACTCAACTATTCCACAGCAATTTAATGGAAGTATCAAAGCAAACTCTTTTATAGATGGATGCTGCCGATGTTGGACATTAATGACTTTTAACATATTAACAAGCGAACGGTGCTACTTTGCTTAGCTTTTCTGCGAAAAGACTAAAAAAACAAACGATTCATAATCATGATCATATTTATTTTTTATAGACCACACAAAGCATGTGTGCACACATAAGTTGAAGTAAAAAATAAGAAAATTTAAGTTTTTTTTTGTTTTCTTAGGACTTAATCTTTAAAATTTCCTAACTATCTCACGCTCTTTCTTCAATAAGCTATACTTAATCAATTGAAAATTTTAATAAATATCGTATCTAAATATTAGAGAACAAAATCAATTGTTTTCGATAGTTACAGGTATGAACCGCATACAGTCAGTGTCTACATACATATAATTAGTGAAACTTATAAGTGAAATATGAATACAAAGAAAAAAGGCTTGAGGCTTCACATTTATTGAGAGCTTTATTTATAGTACACGTTATGTTTACAATATTGAACTCAGTCTTACACAATCTGCTACTTAGTTAGTTTATTCACATAAAGTATTATTTTTAATGGAGATCAAATATTCAAAGTATTTAACTTAATACCCTATTGGGGCAATAGTGGTAATGATAAATCAAAAATCCCAATGGGTTCGTAAATGCCGCTAACGAATCTTCTTCATCCATTAAGCACAAATCGTACAAATGTACCAGAGCGATCAGAAAGTAAAGTATCTTTTCCTTATTGAAAATATAAATTTTTTAACAAAATCATCAATTTGTTCTTAGACATAATCTTTTTCAAGTTTAATAAACTGATTCCAACGACTCTCATTTTTTACGCGACGCTGGAATTAATATCAAAATGAATTTCTCGATGATCATTGATCTCATATATTGATAACTTCATTAAAGACATTACGATTAATCGAAAGAATTCAGCTGAGATTTTTTACTTTTAGTTCGATTCATTCTCAGAACAGCTTTTATAGAAGAAAACTGCATTTCATTAAAATAAACATTTAGTGAGTAAACAAAAACTTAAGTACGTATTAAAATAAGAAAAGCAGAGAACAATCAAAAAAAGACAATTTTTTTCATATATAGCGAGATAAATAACTTTCTCAAATATTTTCAGTAAGTTTCTGAAAAATAACCAAATTCAGGAAACTCTTTACCTAGACATGGAAAAATGCTTGCGCGGTTTTTGAAATTTGGTCTTGTCGAAGTCTTCCAAAATCAATTTCTCTACAGATGGAAAATATTCATTAAAGCGTTCAAATATTGAGGCCACTTTCCCCTTCTTAAAGTTTCTCTCTCTTAAACAATTTTGTAATCCGAGTTTACTTCATTTTTGAAATTTAAATTTAAAGTCGAAAGGACAGCAATAGGACAATATTACGATACAAGTGCATGAAGTCCTTTTAAGTTACTGATTTTTTCTTTTAAGCACAGAGCTTCTATATCCTGTTCACTGCAACATCGATTAAGCAAAATATCATGCAATTGCACTAAATAGTGAAAAATGTATCCCATAGCTTCTTAGTCTAGATATATCTCACTGTTTGGCAAATTTAATGAACCTAGATTCGGTAAACGTTGAAGCAATACATAAAACCTGGCCGCGAAACCGTTATATCCGCTATCCTTAATCCAGTTAACATTATATTCGTTTTTGTCGCTATACCATCTAAAATGACTTCAAAGATATCAGCCAGATGCAAACAGGCCAATTTACGCTTCAACGTGGTCAGTTCCTTGTTCAAGTTTTCGTTTCGTCCATTGTCTTTGAAATGTAAATATTCCAAATAGCTCGACTATTTCCGTTCTATTAATTCAAACCATTCAGCATCGCTCTTTCGTTCCAAATGTATTGATTTAAAGCGATTTTCTAGTGAAACATTTATTAAAATAATTTCCAAGGAATCGTATTTTCACCAAACTAAATGCCTTATAATATGCATTACATCAAACTGGAGCTATTTCTTAAAAACCTATTGCAACTCCAACTTGTAAGCTGGGACATTTGTAATAAAAAAATAGAGTTCTACCCACCCTAATGAGATTGCATACGTTCTTAAGAGAGGCAAAGATATATGCATTCAGCCGGAAATAGTAGGACGGTTAGTATTTTTAACGCATAATCATTGATTTAGAAGTGAATTAAAACACATTAAAAAAACCAATTAATAATTCAAGTCATCCAAATTTGCTAAAAGTCACTTCGCTTTCTGACTGCAGCATTAGTCTTCTTCACTGATTTAGAATCGGAAAGAATTAATTTAATCGAAATTTTTGTCTATTTTATTATCTTAGGCTCTCTAAAACTTTTTTATCTTATTATCTACCTTTATTTACCTATACTTCTTATCTAACTATACAGGGTTGCCATAATTGTGATCACAGATTAAGATGAATTTTCTTAAAAAATATTTCTTTTGATTCTCTTAAACCAGTCTCAAGGTCTTAATAACATTCTAATAATATAAGTTATCAACGATTTGGGGCCTGGCGCAAAAAATTCAAATTACTCAACTTCGTGACAATTGGAAAAAAAACCGCCAATATGATTTTGGTTTTAGAATGACTTTGGCGTAATTTTTTCGATCTCGTTTCAACTTCTCTACAATGTCCATTCGATTATTCGAGCTATAGATTCAAGTCTCATTTCTCGTTGCGTTCCATTACTTCCTGAAAAAGAGAAATCTTTATTTCACAAACGTAAGTAATAATTGTATGCTTATAAAAACACGTCTAACTGAATATTACGTGTCATGAAACTCTTCATAGATAAGAAAAACAGTATTGTCAACTCAAAAAAAAAAAAAAATTTCATAATTCATAATGGTATGTATGTATAATACTTTGAATGCAAAGTGAGGCTTATTTTTTATTTAAAATATATATATACATATATGTATGTATGTATGTATGTGTGTATGTATACATGTTTACATATATTTACATATACATATTTAAATATATGTATATTTACTTATATGTACATTAACAAGGAAGCGAATGTTTAAAAAAAAAAATGTTTTCTAAAATTTCCTTTTTCAAAAGTAACTGTAAAACATGTTTTGTGTTTATTTTTGAAAAACTTTGTAAACCGCAAGTATTTCACTGTATACACGCGTGCACCTTTCGATTGAACATATATGCGACAAAGAAAATAAAAATCAACTTCCCATAAATCATGACGTATGAGTAACATGAATTTAGATGCACACATACCAACATTCCTCTCTATCATTTATCAATAAATATAAAGGCAAGCATTCAGTTAAGACTGTAAGACTGTTTGCGGGTATGCGGGCATTTAGGCAAGCATGCGGGCAAGCAGGCAAGCATTAAGGCAGGTATTCAAGCAGTCAGGCACAATGATGTCATTTAGTTAGTTAAACAAAAACCAAATAACCGTTACAAATGTCAAAGTCATTGTAAGATGATATAAAATACTTTTCACAACATGTTGTTTATGTTGTTGTACAACATTATTACTTGATATGTTGCTGGTTGTGCGCATATTTCATAATAGAAAGAAGAACAGAAAAAGAAACCAATAAAGACCCAAAAAAAGAAAAAAAAAACAAACGATACAATAACAGTGGGTACATATAATTCTAAGAGCGCATATCTCTGCCTATGTATGTGTTTATATGAGAAAATACCATAAAGGCTATGATACAAAGCAGGAAAAACTTGTGCGTTTATGGCATGACAGAGAGCCACACGCACCACAATAACTAACATATATACACAGGTATGTATGTACATAGTGCGCGATGCATTTTACGACCATATATGTATTCTAAACTAAGAGGACCTTAAAAACAACAGCAACAACAGCAACAACAGCAACAACAGCGACAACAATAACAACAGCACCTAAAAAGTCAACAACACAACGTCTAATAGAAAAACGATAAACAAAAGCAAAAACATCAACATGTGGTCATTGATATGTATTTGTTTTTGTTTTGCTTTTATTTGCAAAAAAAACACAAAATGTTTTCAAGAATGCAATCGTATGGTGAGCTTACTGTTGTTAAGCTCTACTTAAATACTTTACAAGTTCTTATGTAACCGAATCATTTCAATGTCTTTTGTTGTTGTCCAATTTTATTTAAACACGTTTTGTTGGAATTTTACTATATTTGCGAGTGCGTGAGGAACAACATTTTGTTAGGATTTTTTTTACTATAACTGCTTGCCGTCAGCTTACTTAACTTGGACTTGGTTGACTTGACTTAACCAAAAGCGTTGAATTTCAAAACAATAACTTTGGCTTTGACAATGTTTCGTCGTTACATTCAATCAGCTAAACAAGCAAAGATGCTGAAGATTATTCACCAAAGACGCGTTTCACCTTTGGCTGGTTGGTTGGTTGGTTGCTTGGTTGGTCATTTGTTTGGTTCGTTTGTTAGTTAGTTAGTTAGTTGGTTGGTTGATTCTTTAAGTTAGAAGCGATACTAAACGCATGAATACTTCTCTCCTGCTGATATTTAAGTTAAGTAAACCTACTACAAATCGCAAAACAAAACAAAACAAAACAAAACATTGATGTATTTATTTAGATGGACAATAACCAAACAAAGTTGGTTAAAACATGTAAGAATTTTTCAAATAAATATTTGTGTATACGAGTACATGAAAGAATTTTTGACACCAACATTTCTTATATATAGACAGACAATTAGACAGAGAAGCGAGCTAAAAAACGAAGGCGTGTGGCATGCGTGTGCCATTTTATGGCATGCAAAAGCACATGCCGAGATATAATTAAGACTAAACAATGACAGAATTAATAGCCAATAGCGATAGCATTATAGTTGAACCTAAAGACTTTAGCGTCTATGCAATCAAATAAGAGGAAAACAAAACAAAACAAAACAAAAAAGTTAAAACATTATAATCAGGCAAAGTCGACTATTAAATGCTTAAACTCTACTTCATTGTCTACATTAGAAAATATAATATAACAAATATATTAGATATTGTTTCCTTATAAAAACTTTCCACAATAAAAGCTTGAAAGCTCTTAAATTGAGAGGACAATTTGAAAAATAGATTCAAACTTACCGCTTACGAATTTATGCTTCAAATTAATATTTTGGGCTTAATGTTGAACATAAAATAGGATAAATAGGAAATATAACGGCTACGTAGAGAATTCAAAAAAATGAACTCATCATAATCAAACTTTTCTGTTTATATGTCAAAAGAAAATTTTTGTCGAGAAATACTGAAAGAAGGAGAAGATTGTTTCATAGAACGTCTTTTAATATGATAAGTTGCCTGATCCAATTGAATTTTTAATAGCACTCGCCTAGGGCCAGAAATTGTTATTCTTCCTTGATTTGAATATTTCAAAAAAAAAATCTCCAAAATTTAGATTTGTAGATTAAAGAAAACACCTGAACAAACACATATTGGTCAGAGTAGGATAGATCGGAACTCTTAAATGATTCTAAAGGGATTGCTATAATAAAAAGCGAACTTAATTCAAGTCACTCTCGATGCTGTAAAAATTCGCGCATTAACTTAATATATTTTTAATACCAGATAGTGTAGGGTATGGTATAAAAATGAAAAACGAAAACTAGTTACGTTAGCGCATTGTTGGATAAGCAACAATTATTTATTTCATAGTTTTTGTTTTTGTTTTTGCACACACCACTTACAACTTTTTATTGCTTATGCTTTGTCGAATGACTATTTGTTTATTTGGCTGCGCTAGACAAGTCAAAATAAAAAAAAACAACAACAACAACAACAACAACAATAACAATATAAAACATTAAAGAAAATCAAACTAACAGAGCAAACAAACAAATCAAGTTTATTCAGTGCAAGTAATGTAAGAAAACAAGTTCATAATTCATACCGAGTCGCCAGTAACTTGCTTGGCACTGGCCACAAAATATTCCGTTACATTAAATTTTCGCCGAATCATTAAAAATGTGAAAATTTCATTTAATTTCTATTTATATTCTCTTTTTCATTTGTGTACAAATATTTTTAATTAAACTCTAAACAATTTCACAAAAATAATTATGGAATTTGACGGCCAAGGGATTGCATGTCATGCGTTACGATTTTTAACTTGATTTTCTATTTACTTTCTTATACAACATTTATTTGCAATAATAAATGTACTGTTTTTTTATATCGACAATTAAAAATTAATAAATTAATTTAAAGTAAAATCAATTATTGAATATAGCTCGCAATTGTAGCTTTCCTCTAACTGCTTTCCAATTCATTGAAATTCAGTTCAATAGCTAACTTGATGTGATATTAATACGTAACACGCAACGATAAATAAATCATTTGAATGTGCATCTAATAATTCATTGATGGCGTTAAATACAATGCAAAGAAAAGCATAAGAAAGTTATTTATAGTTTGAAGCGAATTTTTGTTTTACCTATAAGGTAAGAAAGTTGTATTCAATTTGAAAGGAATTTTTGTTACTCATCATTTCAAGTATGGGTAGGATTTTGTTTGCGGGCTTATCAATTAGCCAATTAGGACAGAGGCCTTTAGGAGGGTTTAACGCGAGTATAACTACGAAATACTAGACTAGAATACATAGTCCACATGCTCAGCCTCTGGTCAGAAAGTGGTTTTCTATCTGGGACTACAACGATACTCACCGTACAACTATATACATCGATTAGGCAACAAGGCATACTCCAAGTTTGTTGATGGAACAACATAGTACAAGAGTCTTTTTCATTTTGCCAATCTGAACCCCGTGGATTTGTTTTGGTTTGGGAAGATCAAATCCTCCAATCTTATCTTAAGAACTATCACGTATTTGGAAATACATCGACACGTTGTGTTATAACAATCGTGCTCCCAGTCCAATTATTACCACAAGCGGTCATAGATAACTACCAAATAGTCGACTAACTATCGAAAATAGTGGAGAGAGAATGAACGAACTATCGATAAGTGAAGTCCTCTAATATAGACGAACTCTTGCTGAAGCTTCCCTCCCATAATCCAAAGGATATTGTCGCTAGGCATCGGTGGTTGAAACCAACATGAGCCTGTTATGGGTATATGAAAAACGGCCAGAGATCAATTAAAAATCAGAAGAATGTTACAAATGAAAGAATAAACATAATATACATCAACTTCACGTTCGTGAACATTTATATGCATAGCGAATGAGATATTAAGTAAATTTCCTTTTTCATAATCCAACTTAGATTGAATAAAAAAAACTATAATCGTTTTAAGGCGGGTCTTGTTTGTTCGTGCTATAGTAACTTACTCTATACAATAAAAAGGTGTGCGCGTAATATGACGTACCACTCATACGATTTTTTTCAGAGAAAAAATTTCTACAAAATGTCGCTTATTAAATTTTCTGTAATCAGATGCAGATTTAATAGCGTTCGGGCGATAGTTTCGGTTTCTGAAGGGCTCGGTATAATAGAACTTAACTTTTTATTTCTTTCCAAAAAATTCACTTATTTCTAAGAGCTCATAAGACTGTAATCAATTTTTTTCTTTTCCCCCCTTTTGCAGATAATACGAAGAACAAATTATGCAAAATCCATAGGTGATGCTAAGTTTAAATTCTTTACTGACGCGCCCCCTATTTATTCTTGACACTGTCGTAATTGTTTAAAATTTTAAATGGTTTTCGATTCTTATATATATTCCCAAAGCTGTTGCGCGTAGACACTGTGGCACACATCTTTTTTTGCACGGTATTTAAAACGACCGTGAATCTTCCTGTACATGCCATTCATTGCTTTTTAATATTCAGAGGCATATTTAACAGCGTGGATGCTCTAATTTTTAACTTCTTAACTTGTTGCTTAAAACTTTAACCGATTTTAATCTGCCTTTGGAGGAAATGTCGATTACTGGTAACAGAAAACTAGACTTTAACTTAAGGATAAAGAAACGACGCTAAGTAATTTCGTTTGGCAATTATTCTCTAATAAATTGATTTCAATTCTATACCCTTATAAATACACCTCTTTTGTAAAATTGATCTCAAACTCAAAAAGACATTTTTTTTAACGTATATCTCTTTTTACACGGTTTTAGACGATAATTGAATAAATATCCATTTTCAATGTATGTCCTTTTTTACACAGTATGATGTCAAATCTGGCCTTATTGATGATTTATATTACAATGCAACACTGGCAAGTTTTTAAATATGGTTAAACGAATAATCATTTTCAATGTATACCTTTTTTTATACGGTATTCTACATGAAATACTTTTTTGTTTTTTTTTTTACCATAATGCGATAAGTAAGTTATTAAATACATCTAAATATATGTCTAATTTTAACGTATATCTTTTTTACACGGTGTTTTCGATGGATTTTCTACTTTTTCACATTTCTTTACCTATGAACTCCAACAAACGAAAATGAAATGATAAAGGAAATTTTCCCATAAATAAAGCAAACATCTGCGTACAGAAGGAAACAGCTGCGTCCTTAGGAATTTCAGCATACATTTCCAAGTGATATAGAAGGACAATCAATAATATGCTCTCTCATGATAGTCGATATTATAAAAGGTGATAAATAATACAAAAATGTTTACCGAAAACACGTGTGTCCGTAATGCACACAGAAAGCAAAAAAAAAAAAAAATGTGAATTACCTGCCTTCGTGTATATGGTAAGAGTTGGGTGAGGTTGTACATAAAAGACAATATAATTAAATGTTGATATAAATAAGATTTATTTCAATCAATTCAATTTATTCAGTATGTTCAGTATGTCAACAAAAACTGGTTTATGTTTTAATTGTATGCGCAAATAAGTATGAAAAATGTGACATTGAATAGTAAATTTCTACTTTTGTCTTTGTAAACATACCGTCACAATGATATGGTTGTGAGGATTTGTAGCTAATTTGTCATTGCTTTTCACATAATAAATAAAACATCAAAATGTAGCAAATTTTTTTTTCATTTTTGTTTTTTCTTTTTTTTGATAAATACCAACATCTTATAATGAGAAAAGCAAAGTTTCTCTGCTGATTAACAAAACTTGTAGAAAACGTATTCAAAAAAAAAGAAAGATTAAGAAAAGAATTTTATTTATTAGCGTAAAATTTGATGGTTTGCTATCTTTGTCACATTAAGAAAGAAAAATTATCTTCGTTATCGCTTGATTCGCTTCTAAGGCATATAA
Organism: Glossina brevipalpis; assembly: GCA_000671755.1. Taxonomy (NCBI): domain Eukaryota; kingdom Metazoa; phylum Arthropoda; class Insecta; order Diptera; family Glossinidae; genus Glossina; species Glossina brevipalpis. The sequence continues at coordinate 1,495,120 of KK351047.1, read as the reverse complement.
AGAGATTCAACAAGATTTCCTCTGTTTGTGTTTATCATAATATTATAGCTGCGTAACGTATTTCGTAAAGCGGTATGAAGTAAGTAAAAAAACTGACAAGAATATCTTGCTTACATTTCATAGATATCTTTTTTCAAGATGTTCTATTACTTTTCCACTATATCCCCCTTCTAGACTAGAACACTTTCTTCAGTTGCATTATGGATTTGACTTGAAACAAAAAATTTGAATGCAAAATTTTGAGATGATTTAATCCTTCCTACTATTCTCGTCCTCAAGTAAAGGAACTTGATTTGACAAATATATATCAAAGTTGAAAACAAAATCACAATAGCTTGCCAGACTAATTACCAGAGTAAAGACATTTTTCCTTAGATTAGTAAGAATTGACGACACAATAAAGTTATGGTGTCCCTATATAAAAATCAGGCACAACCCAATGCAAATTAATTTCAAGCAAAACTTATAAACAGTTTTCCTAAAAGCTGGGCAAAAAATCATAACTTCCACGAATGTGCCTGCGCAAAATTGTTCACGATTTCGAAGTCTATTCCTGCGCAAAGTTTATACACTTCTCTGGTCAGCCTTCATAGCCGATCTAATGTCAGTTAGTCCCAATATGAGTTGGTGATGTCAATGAATTATAAGATAAATTGCAGTTGGTTCTTTACATTTTAGACAATTCGGAAATAGTGATTTCCAATTTAAGCGAAAGGATTGTCTAAGGTAGTCGAAAAGATTTCAAATATTAAAAGTTATTAAAGATCACTTTCTAATATCCTAAAAAATAGTTCAATAGCTACAAGGAAATAGTATAGCACGCTATCGTAACATCCCTAATAGATGGTCAGATTTTATAGCCGAAAGATTATCACTCATTCTCGATAGAATTAGGATTAGCGACGAACGGACGATCTTTTCGGACGAACGAAACATATTTAAATAGTTCAAAAATCGTGATGCTCAATTTAAAGAAGAATGAATATCTAGAGGAATTCAAAAAACTCTTAAGAATTGAAGAATTTGAATATAATTTTCAAGTTTTTAAATGATAGCAGGGTTTCTAGTTCTTCTCAGCTAAGAGTTGCCAGCAAGAACAATAGGGGAAGGCTATATCATGCTATCATGACATTTCGGGCAATCGCGAGCAACATAACATATCGATTATCGGTGAATTTTAGGGCGGCTTTCGATCGTTCGGAAATAGTGATTTTCCATTTGAACAGAGAGAGAGAGAGACATACAGAAAGAGAGAGAGAGATAGAGAAATAAAAAGATGTACAGAGAGAATGAGAGAGAGAGAGAGAAAGAAAGAAAGGGACGGAGGGAGAAAGAGACCACTCGAAAAGGTTTTTAAATATTATTGATAACAATCAACTCCAAACTTCTAAAGAAAAATAGCAGGGATTCGATCGTCATATCGTAAATAAAAGCGAAACAAGAAAATTATCTCAAAACGGTAATGCGCTATACTATCGACATCAATCAACATCAAATGTTAACTCGACCTGGAAACGTGCTGAGAATAGTTGGTTGCTGAAATTCTAGTTGAATTTGAAACAAAACTTGCGCACATAGTAAGCAAAATGACATCACAAAATAAATTTCTAGTAAAACAATATGGGTCAAGGTGCTACTAATCTGGTCAAGCAAACATAATAGTATTCTACGACCGCGCTTTATTTTATCATGATCAATATTCTGTGCAGCTCTTAAACGATTTTCCTAAATACCATTCACGTTAGCAGCTTTCGAATGTCTCCTTTGGTTACTCTTCATCTTAAACTGATTAGCATTCTGTACAGCTCTTCAGTGACACTCGGAACCATTGTTCATTTTAACCTGACTAACATTCTTTGCAGCTCTTGACTGGTCCTTCTATTTACCCTTAACAGTTCAGTATGTATGTATGCGAGTGAATCAAAAAAAAGATTCAATTCTTGAATTCCTGCTAATCGTCTAGTTACGAGGAATACAAAAGAAGGGAAAAGTCATGGCTTATGATAGATAATATTTTGAATAACGTCGTTTCAGGGAAGCGCTATACTTACATAAAATTAAAACAAATAAAAAAAAAATCGAAATCAAAAATTTTTTTTTAAAGCAAAAAAGTTCCGCAATAATAATTAGTTCAGATATTCAAATATTTAAAGTCAATTATGTAACTGCAAGTGTGTGGGTTTAATTTATGTGCCACACCACATACATACAATAAAGAATATATTTGAAACTTAGAGTTAAGAACAGATATATTTTCTATAAAAACAATTTGCTTGAAATTTTTCTTTATTTTAATTTTACATTTTCCCTCCTGACTTAGGACTGGCTGGTTGGTTGGTTGGCTGTTTGGTTCAGCTTGTTAGTTACCGCATATTGTTACGCTACAGTTTCATATGAATCTTTTCATTTTGTTTTTCTATCTGTTTTACCGTTTTTGGTATATTCTTTTTATAGTATACCGTTACATTACCCATAAACCCATAAATTTTGTGCACGAAATAATGATGATCTAACTGCTTTACGTCCCTCAAACTGCGAGCATATTACAAAGATAACGTAATACTCGTAATACATGTCTATGATGCCCCATTCGGGGTTTCTGTCATCAGTGTGCCAATATGACAAACCAACAAATGTTAATTTTTCTTTTAAAGCGAAAAATCAAATACAAGTAAGTCTTAGAAAAAAAAAAAAATATAAAGAAAAGAAAAATCTCTCTTTTTTTTTTGGATGGAGGGAGGGTAAAACAGAATTCGTTCATCGTCATTCAATGTCGCATCATGTCACCTGGGGATTTTCCTAAGCGACGACGACATGCAACATAATGTACATACATTCAACGTCATGAATTTGTGGTCCGTACATACGTACATGAACTTGTATCATGTGTTGTAGTGTCATTGTCGGTTAAACTTTTAGCGGAAAGTCATGTTATTCAGCATGATGATGAAAACGATGACGATGACAACGCAGTGGATGACGGTGATGATGTATATTTTTTATAATTTTCATTTTTCCCATTTTTTCTTTTTCTTTTTTTTTCCTTTTTTTTTGTATGTTGCCTTTTTACTTTATATTGTCAATGCAGATGTAAAGCTTTCTTTGTGCTTAAGGTATTTACCGCATTACTATACGTCAGCTACTTACGAGTTGTGTATAGTTTTCCTATTCTCTTGTTCAATGTTCTTTACATCCCAAAAAAATATTTTAAGTCTGGAAATTATATTCAAGTAAGTAATATACAACAGTAGGTACGTGAATGTGTGTGTGTGTGTGTGTGTGTTTATGTGTGCGTATACATTGATATTTTGCAGACTTTATATTTACTACTGCCCGGAAAATAACTTGAATTTTTGTTTAATGGCAAATATTTCTTATTCTCAACGTTATGCCACCAAATAACGCACTATAAACTATTCCAGTTGGTTGATATATAAAGATCGTATTGCTTCTAGTAATGAACAGTAAATAAAATGAATTTTTATTATTACTAGAAATTGAAGGAGGTATACTAAATTTATCGTTTCGTTCGTGACATACCAAAAATTATGCATTAGAGACTTTCTAATGTAAACACGCGTTTGGCCAATGAGACAAGTAAGGGAAGTTGACAAATTTTGCGAAGTTTTATCGCTGCAGGCTTTATTAGAACTGAATTGAAAATTTCATTAAAAAATGAATAAAAATTTTAGTAAATAAATAAAATATGAAGTATAATGAAAAATTAAGGAAAATCATTTTTTTTTTCTTCTATTTATATCGAGATATGTAGCTTTCCCAGATATTGTCTATAAATTTACGAAATTTAAAAGTTGATCTTCGAGGTCCATGTTTAGGACGGAGTAATTTAATAAATTTTTCACTTAGACATGGAAAATGCTCACGTATATTTTCACTTCTATCAAACACTAATTGCTGGTCTTCGCAAAATAATTCCTCAAGAGCGGGAAAATATTCACTAATACGTCTTAAAGCAGACTTTTCTCCCTTCCATACACAGCTAAGTAATCCGAGTTTTGTAAGCTCTGTAAATTTGAAATTTTTTATTGAGATAGAGCCAATAGGACAGTAACACGATACAAGTGTACGCAGCCCTTTTTAAATTGGTGAGATCGTGTTCCGAACGAAGACAGCAACATGGCCCAAGCAAACGATGACGCAAATGTACTAGATGACGCAATGATGGGTATGGGTTATCTTACAGTGCCTACGTAAAAAGAGTCGGAAAGAGTCGGCCACGCACACCTTTTACTTTAGAACGTCGAAATATAAAATTTTTAACTTTTCTTAGAAGCTAATGATGATAGTTATAGAGAAGGTTCGGTCATAGTTGCATAGAATAGATTGTTCGCAAAATCATTTCGTTTTGTGTGCTAGCAATGGAAGAGAGTTTTCTTATAGTTTGTAAATATTTTTATAATTCGATAAATTTAATCGTTAAGTAGATCTCTTAAGATGTTATTTAAGAATCCTCATCAATTAATGAAAGTGGTGCATCTTCAATATCAAACTTGGCGAATTGAAATTTTACAAACCAGATTTAGTACCGATAGTTCTGTCAATACCGTGTCTCGATATACATCGGATAAATTATTATCTTATTTGAACAGTATTTTTACCTTTTCGATAGTAAACAAGTAAGAAAATTATGTTCCGCTATGTCGAATCTTTTATACTCACCGCCTATCATCTTAAGGTTAAAAAAAAATGCTTTTCGATAGGTGGGAGTGGCAGCTTTTCTATCGTGGATATTTTTTATCTTAGTAAGCAAAACACGCAGAAAGCAGTGATGCTTTCAGTTTATATTATACTGTGGGCGTGGCCTCAGCGCAATTTCAATACCGACCTATGAGAAAGAATCTTCAATTATTTTTGGACAATTTCATTCAGATATTTTAATTTTTGGGACCGGAAAAATGATTAGCGCAGACATTACCCAGATAAGCAGGCGAACAGATTGATAAACTAACGGACGGATTATTTCAGGTGTATTCCGGATTTATTATGATGATAAAAAATATGTACACTTTATGGGGGTTTCTGAGCTTCTTTCTTAATGTTACTAAAAGTGTTCACAAAAAAATTAAATTCCACTACTCTATTATATCGAGTGGCCAGTGTCGTGATTAGAGGATGGTTAGCTCAATAAATTTGATTTAGATTTTTTTATTACGGTTTATGAGCAATAAGCAAAAAGCTTAAATTTCTTCTCCTTTTTTTTTAAACGGAGATGTTTTCTATGTAGATTGTACCGCAGGCATGTCTCTTGACCGATAGGGTCTATTGTTAATACTAACATGTGTGCAAAAACTTCCAATATTTTTGACAAATTTGATGCCGATGTCTTCATGTTTACGGGCAGGTGAACGGACGGACCCCCATCTTTCGGTGGTGGGTATAAAAAGTAAAATCCGCTGCAAATCTTTGGTAGGCACCAGACCAAAACTACTGCGTAGAATCAATCGAACCTTTGCACAAGCAAACCTCATTATATGCGGCTATATTGCGGCTTAATACTTAAATACATGATCTTTTTTGTTTTGAATTTGAAATAATCATTCTTAATAGGACCGTAGCTAAGTAAAAAATAATTTTAAAAATCTCAATAATAATACTGACCATTTGCTTTAAAAAAGGTCCAATGTGCAAATATTTAGTATTTTCCAGAAATCTGACAAATATTGAATAAAATTTTTAAATGCAACATCAAACATTGGCAGTTTACAATAAATGAGAAGTCATTTTTTTTCAATTACAGAAATCACTGTTTTGCAGGAAACTTGAAAATCGAAAATATCTCTCCAAGTGTCATATTGAACTTTATCAGCCACCACATTCGAACGTTGAACAAAAAATGATATAACTTTCCCGTTAGAAGTAATGTTGAGATTTTTTTTCACACATAATTTATTGCGATTGGTTATCAACCCGCTTTCGCACACGCCTACACGGTATGCATTTAAGGGTTACGTGTAAAGTGTTTGCTGTGAAAAAATACAACCTAAGCCCTCTGTCGAAAAAAAAGGAAACAAATGTTTTTTGTTTGGGTCGTAAAGTACTTCACTTTATTGATATGGGAAACAAACTTCACCAAAGTTTTTTTTTTCACTCGCTCTGTATATTTTTAAATGTTCCTCAATTTCTATAATATAAAAATTTGTTGAATAAAATAATGAACTTAAGATTTATGTTTCAAATCGTGAATTTTGCGTCAAATTCAGGGATATCAAAAGTATAAACCATTTGCAGAGAAATCTGAGAAATAATGAAATCGATTGGAGAAATTATTTTGCCCAATAGACCAAGAACGACAAACGATCAATAAAATTAAAAAGCTGACCATCGAGAAAAAGTGTTCTCGAAGCGTTCATATGGTATTTAAATTTAATAAAATTTTCTAATGTTTTCTCCGAACGTATTTAGGAGGTCATTAGTATACAAATAGTTTTCCAATTGACACTAAATGCATAAATGACATACACTTGATCATGTACCACATATTATGCTAAGTATCTGCATATAATGGAAGAATGAATTTAATTCTTTTTATTACTTATTAACAATAAATGCTTAGCTATTAATGACCTTATTTCTCATTATATGTATATGTATATATATATATATATATATATTAGTACATATGTACATATATTATTATTAATATTAAAATCATTTTACGTGTAGTAAAACGTAGTGTTGTAGGTATTGGTTTTGTGTATACGGGTCTTATCTTTGTCATCGCTTGACATCGTTTCTTCCTTCCAATGCTGTCGGATGCGTTAAAATCACGTTTTTGTGCTTAAGTTGACATTTATTTGCTTTAAAAAGGTCTCAATTTGAATAGCTTTTCAAACCCACACATTTATTTGTATATACAGAATATTACATACTTAGGACGTCGCAATATGTGGTAGATTTTATTCTCAGTAGCGGTCTCATCGCCATCATAATCGTCATCATAATCATTCAGTGCGGCATGAACGTGCTGTTTTCCATATTGAATGCAATAGTTATGGGTGCCCCGTTTTTTCTTTTTTTTTTTTTCATATATATATTTTTTTCTTCATCTATGTCCTTTAAGTGGTTTTCTGTGTCAAGTTCTGTTTTTATTTTCTTTAACTTTTTATTGTTGGCTGCTGTCTTATTTTTTTTTTTTTTTAATTTTTTTGTTTTGTTTTGTTTTTTTTTTACAAAATATATTAAGCGTTTTTTACAATGGAATACGTTTAGTGGTATTGTTGTGTATTTAGAAGATTTATGACATCTTTTTTTCTGCATACATATATACATTTTTTTAAAGCTACTGACATACATAACCACATGCAATTCATGCACACATGTACATACAGTTTTGTATGGAAAAATATAAAAAAAAGGCACATTAATATAAAATTCCACTGAAAAGCATTTACGACTGCAGTGCGCTGGCACCTTAGTTAGTAGTTGTCAGAGATGAAGAGAAAAAGAAGAAGAAGAAAAAAAAACAAATCGATTTCGATGTTTATCACAGACTCGTGCTGTTTAGTCTAAGATCTTGTCATAATTTTTATATGATTTACATACACACACAGATATGCATAAACACATGTGTAGGCACATCTATGAATCTATTCAGAGCTTTAGTTCAACTTTTTGATTCAAAAATATTTCTACTTAAAAAAAAAAACAGTCAGAAAGAAAAAAAAATACAAATTAGAAACTTACATTCGCTCGAGGGCGAATATTTGATACCCAACAGCTAGTTGTAAGCATGTTGCGAACATATATTTTCTAAACTAAACTAAAAGGCCTGCGGGTCAAGGTTTTCTTTTGCTATTTGTAATCACGAAAGTTTCAGCAAGCAATAAAAGATAAACTGTTTGACATACAGACAGAGTTAGCTCGGAATCTTAAATTGAGCAGAAATATCTTATGCATGTCTATATAGGGTTTTCATGTAGGGACTGCGAACTTTGACTACATTGGTGAAGTTGCAGTCATCAAATTTGGGAGTTATTGTAATCAATGTTCAACAAATCATCATGGAAAGTTACAGTGCTGAGCAATGTGTGCAAGTAGTTAAATTTTACTATCAAAATGGATCCTCAATTCGAACTACATTTCGTGCGCTACGTGACTTTTATTGTCGAACCGACCATTTGTCGTTTGGTAATCAAGTGGTTCTGTAAACGATCGAACAACATCCGTACGTCGCAGCAATATTAGATCAATGGAAAACATTGCTGCGGTGCACGAGATTGTGCGGAATAATACTAAGTCCCTAAAAAAGTCAAAGACGAGAAATAGGGGCCGATAGAAACTAATTTTTTATGGCCCAAATTTGAAGATATGCATCTTATCCAATAAGATATGGTTCCAATAAGACGTGCCACATGGCAAATGAGATATTGAGATAATGAGACGTTGATTATTTCGCGTTTCGGTGATTCGAACTGGCCACCAAGATCGTACGATTTAATGCCAGTAAACTTTTTCTTGTCGGATTACGTTGCGAATAAGTCGCAGACAATTCCTGCCTTGAAAGTGAACACAAGCATATCGAGCCCAATTTTATGCGATTGGATTTCCCGGATACGCACCGCTCATTTGGAGGATTTTTTATTCAATACATAATCTCATGAAGTAACCTTTTAAATAAATACGAATATTATGATATCTGATACACAACTTTCTTTGCTTGAGTTTAAAATTCGAACATTCCTAATGGAAAGTTCTCCACTTATAGATGAGGTATAATAATTTCTATCGACTTTTTAGTAAAATTGAACGCTTGTTATAAAACAATAATGCGAAATATTTTATTGAAAGTATTGTTCACCGTTAGGCGCTATTTTTCCTACGCTTCGAGCGGAGCATGAATCCCGTATGAAGCAAGCAACTGATCTTAAGAGTTTATTCAGAATTTGACCAATTTTTTTTTCGAGAATTGCCATTAGTAGAAGCTCTCATTGAATAGAAAATATACCATTGATTGAAATCAATGTTATTCCGAAAATATTATAAGAAGATTAAAGCGCATACCTCCTATTCAATGCTGCTAATGGTTGCATACTTTGACCTATCGGGTCGCACGTTATCATGCTGAAATATATCGATCGATACGAAATTTATATGGAAAATTCAAATGTCAATGTGGTTGTAGGCATTCAGTTGGTTGATCGGAATCTGTTTTAACTGTCAAATGAGCTCAGGAAAAATTTTACCCGAACTCTAATATGCTAGTTTCTCCGTGACTTGTTAACTGTTGTAGACTATAAATTACAGTTTTTGCTTAGCGTAGACGTGTTTTTGGCCAGATCACAGATTAAATTCTTTATTCTTAAAATTTAGATAGCCTCAGGAAATACTTTTTAACAAACCCGCGCTTTTGTTTTTTATCTCATTTGCAAGCCTTAGTCTTCCAGTAAAGCGTTCTACAACTACATGGAATCGAACTGTTACAAGCAACAAGAATATTTTTAGGAATATCTGAAGTATGTATTTAAAAATGTTACGGACCACAAAAGACTCATCTAGTGTACCCTTACCCTTCGGTGGTAGTCATAAAAACAATATAAACTTTAGAGTGAATTATGCAGATCAATTTTTCTTATTTTTAGGCTTACCACACTATAGCACGATTTTTAAGCCGATCAAAAATGTTTGAACTTCGTAGCTATCGCTGGAAGATACAAATGAATCGTCTGCATCAGTGTACTTATTACCCCTAAAACGTGCGTATAAAAATTAACTGCGTTAACCATTTTATAAAAACTGCATCCGTTTCTTCCAACTCTACTGAATGGGTATCTTCGCGGTACATGTACTGAGAATTTCTGTGAAAATTTTTAACATTTTTTTTTTATTTTTTTTTTTTTTTTTTATTATTCTTTTATGTTGAGTTCTCAGTTTTTGCCAGTTTGTTCGTTGGTTTTGCTATTTCAATTCCATGATGCAGATAAGCTAAGTGTAGTTGCTGGTGCTATTGTCGATAGATCGCAACGGTCATGTCGCTTTTTTTTTTTTTTGTTCTTTCTTATGTACTCTATTGATTTATGAGTGCAGAATTTCTTTTTTTTTTTGTTTTTGTTTCTTTTCTGTTAGCTTAGAGTATGTATGCGCAACTTGACACTATTATCGAGATATTTAACAATGATTTGTACTCAGAAAGTGTATGTGTGTTTGCCTCAATACGTACAATGTACAACACATACATACGATTATTGAGGTCATGCGATAACAGAAATTTATGTGATGACCACAACAACGGAGATTAACTGCGTATGATGCCGATAAGAAGGCGATGCAAATTTTTAATTAGATAGCCAAAGATATTGTATTGTTCTTTGGCATCTTAATTAATAAGGCCAAGAGTCAGTTGACCGATAAGCGTTCAAGTCAATCTCTTACACTTTTACGAATTTCTTCTTCTTTTTTCTTAAAAATGTGCCGAACATTGTGGGTTCATATGGTCACAAGCTTCCAAAAAAAAAAACCGACTTGCATTAAAGGAGTTAAAGGATTTTGCGACTATGTGAGATACTAAATTCAATTCGCTTTGTGCCAATAAAGCGATGTATGCAATAAATATGAGGATGATATGTTATTTCTCTCCGGATTATTGGTACATTTTCGAACTTGTTTTTGTGAAATCTGCTCTTTTCAGGTGACTCCAAATTGCCTCCGCTGTTTCCTGACAGCTTGGTCTTTCTCTATTAGTTGCTAAATTTTATCGCCTTTTTCAGTGACTAACCGATCAGAAGAAGGTGCATCTTTAACCTCAACATTTGCGGAACGGAATCGAGCAAATCACTCCTGGGTCCTTTGTTCATTTACAGCATTCTCACCGCACATTTTAAATGCTTCAGCATATTTTTGCAACATTTTTTTCCCTTTTTATAACCATCACGAAGATTAGTTCTTCTCAAATATTTCTCTCAATTTTTCTTCATATAATCGAATATTTATGTAATTTCAAGATGATCTGTCCTTTGATTATTTTATGAAAAAAAAAAAACACATTTTTCTAAATATTCTCGAAATAATCTGAATAAAGTGCAATGCACAAGTTTGCTATGCAGTTGTAAAAAGCCAAACCTTTTTTTCTTTTTTTTACTATTAAATGAGCTGTCAAAACATTCAGGCCATCTGGCCTTAGAATATCAGTTTAATTTTATTTCATATCTAGAATTATTTGGTAGAAGAGAATTATTCTTTTGCTGAAATTTATTAAATATATTAAGTTGTCGCCTGTACATACATATGTCATTGTTCGTCGCACTAATGCATAACGTATAACCCGCAGTCATGCATGCACATAAAAAATCATTTATTCATATCTTAATATAATAAAGCAAGATATTCAAAACCAAAGGCCATAATATGCTTAAATATAAGATTAAAGCGAAATATTGCTACGAGAAAAGTTAGATAAGTTAGTTCCTTCACTTGAACACAACACAAGACTTATTATACTTAAGGTATAGCTAATCAAGTGGTTTCAGACGTTTTTATTTTCTTAAATCTTTTTCACTAAAAAAAAAAAAGGAACGTACGTTTCCCTTATTTAAAATAACATTCAACAGTCAAGAGAAGAAGATTAGAAGTTATTCTACGTCAACTCCCGACGACATCTGATAACGAAGCCGCTTTTCGGAAACTATATTAAGGGTCTGTGATGATTCAGACCAGGCACAAGTTTTATTGACAATTAGTAGATCGTCTTATAAATCAAAGTTTTCACCAGCAAAGTCATGCAAAGTCATCATCAAGTGTTTCTTTCTTTTTTTTTTTTAACTGATAATAATTTAAATACATATCTTACGAAGATATATCTGAACTCAAACGGTATATTAATAATGGGAGTTGTTCCGAAATTGGAGACGAGTAGAAAAGGCTTTGTTTTAGCAGTCTATACGAGACAGAGTTAATGTTAACTTTCAAGGTTTTCGGATTAACTGTATTTTAGAGGTCGTCCCACTTTCGGTGGCGTGGCTATATATGATATCATTTGCAGATTGTTATTGAACCCTAGCTTACTATCATGTACGGCATTCAGCTTGGTTGCCGCTTCAGCCTTGGTCTAAGGCGTAAATTGAATATTTTTATTATTTTGGAATTTCGCCAAAACTGTCCACTGTGTAATAGTTTTTTCGATTTGTTATAAGCATTTAATTCCAAGCTTTGGTACAAAAAAACACAAGCACGGTAAACGCGGATTTTTGGAAATGCCTTTTAAATTTTCTCCGCTAGAGGCGCTGTATATGCCCGTACCAGTCAATCAATCAATCAGTCTATATATCATCGGTTGACGGGCGAAACTTTTTAAGTACAACATATGACTAAACATTAAAAGTTCTAGACCTTTAACAATCTGTCGCAAGAAAATATCATCATGTTGACGTTAAACGAGTCTCAATAATTGTTCAAATTTGTCAAAATTATGTATACGAATTCTGTAATTGTGCATTTCCACTACCACATATCTCTAAAGATATCTTTTGGAAAACGAAGGAGGCAATCTTATACACTCGACAATGACATTAAAATTTAGGAAAAAATAGTGCTTAAAGCTTCATTATCTCTAGTTAGACGTAAACGTACTCAACGAGTTGTACTTATCAAAGGGTGATATCTAAGATTAAATAGAGTTAGATTCCTTTATTTAAAAAAGTTCGCGAAAATTACATCCATCATTTCCAATATCTGACTAATTGCATACATATATATATATCAAATTTTTTATCTGTGTTTTGGAATTTAATTTTTCTACCTGCTTGCTATTTTAATATTTATTATGTCTGCTGTGATTTGAATATCTTAAATATTCCCCTTTTTATCCATTCTTTCAGCAACACTTACTTCTTTGAAAACAAAAAAGTAATAAAGCAAAGCCTAGAAGACTTCCTATCGATAGCTTACTAATGACTTTTGAGACTTTTTTGCAAAACTCACAAAAAGAAGCAGAACTTGAAAAACGTAGTTCATGTGCTTATCTTCCTAAGGGAAAAATAGTGATCACCTACTTAATGGTAACATTTTATTTACAATAGCTTAAAAAATCATCCTCGTAAGCAAACAAAATTTATATATAGCAGCCGTTATAGTTAGAAATGGTATAAGTAACATTTTATATACCACATATTATATAAAAGAATTTGTTTTAAAGCTTTTTGAAAATATTTGCTAATATGCCAATCAGTACAAACGTAATGTTCTTGATGTGATATGCTCTTCAAAATCCTACTCTAAACTATAGCTTTAATCTAATTCTTGCTGATTTTAAAGAGAGATTATCGCTAACACTATAGAGTGCTGGATAAAATTGTAACTTCTGTAGTGATTTTATCTAGAATACTTCAGCACCACTGAACTGGAATGTACAACCTTCCCGTACGTGCACTTCAAAACTTTTCTATTTAACTCACATTTCAACTGACGAGCTATTGTTTGCCTAGGAAGCGTTTCGGTTCCTATGATTACATAAAAAAAAAATTCTTTCGTGAATAAAACTCAGAGTGGTAATTACCTTTTCGTTGTGGAATTCAATCATTGCAGTCTGCCAGAAAAATATTTAATACTGAACAATACTTTGAATAAAAGAATTACGCACAAAAATAATTTAAAGCAACTCTTTTTTTTCAAATCAATTCAATTATATTGAAAAATTCACAGTAGGAATAATTAATAAAATAATTTAAAAAAGAATTAATCGTCTCCATAGATGTTTTTACAAGGAAAAGGTTTACTTTAATGGGGCAACTATTGTTTTAATTATCATCTCAGTCATGTGAGAGATGCACTTGTTCATGTGATGACGCAATCTAATGTAATCATCATAAATATATTATCCCCTCTGATTAATGGGGGCACTTGGTACAAAACTGTTATATTTCTAGGTAATTCAAGGTTTAAGCCTCGCATAAATATTTAAATACTTTGCCAGAGAGTTTAAATAAAAAAAAACTCTTCGAAACTCTATCTCTGCCATCGACCACTCCTGGTAATTGTGTTCCTTTTGAGACTGGGATCCAACTCATCGTAAAACAGCAAACGAACATCCCATTAATTTGTTGTTGAATCGCTGAGTTTTATTAGAAGAAGAAGAAGAAGAAAAAAGTAGATCTTATTTCGAAACAATTGTTGTGAAGGGAAAATATCGATAAAACATTTAATCCTGTAGGGAGTTTTCTTTTTTGTCTTGCACAGCTTTTCATTTATATATATAAGGAATAACAAACAGTTAAATTGGATTTTATAGAACTCAGCTCCTTTTAATTGGTAGGATTAATATGAAACATAATCGAAATGCAACCCTTAGAGTAGCCAAAAAATTACCTATTTTTGAAGAATTAATAAAATTTTCTCTCCGCTCTCTTACGTTAGATACCACTAGAGAAGTCAAATGATCATTTGCAGGTCAGAGTGATATGTAAAATATTTGTAAAAAGCATTTCATTGCTAAATTTTGATTTTTAAAATTTTTCAATTTTTTTTTGCAATGGGTTCTGTGACAAACACCTAGTTAGGGTTTGTCTGTATTTTTACCCAAAACAGCAAAACTGCAGAACACTGCTTAGGGCAACCTAGTAGTGAGCCATTAATACTCGCAATCTTTCCCTTAAGAATACGAAGGAAAAAGGATGCAAAACGAGAAACAAAACCGACAAACCGAACAATAGAAATCGACATAAAATGATGTGCAAGTCAATGAATGAATTGTTAGTTTGTAAAATTCCATTTTCTTGTAATTCTGATAAATTATAAATATTTCAAAATTAATTTTAAAAATAATCAAAGTTTTTTTATCACTTAATTTTAACATATAAATCATTATTAATTAACACAAAAGTGAAGTTAATTACTTTCATTGTAAACTGAAGCGAATTTATAGATTTTTGAATGAATGCGTCGTTTATATTAAATTTAATTAATTTAAGAATATTTGCAAAAAGCATTTAAGCATAAAAATATATTTGAAAGATGGTAAAAAAATGTTTATCTCTGATGACAAGCAACGAACGAAGTCTTTTTTTCTTTCACATTTATCCTTTTGTTTTACTTTTAATTTATTCCTATGATGTCAGCTGAGCTAGTCTGAGGTAAACAAAATACAACTCTACCTATTGACCGTCACAACTCTTACTTTCAAAACAAAAAACAGCTGTTTCTTCGATAGCGTTTTAAAAAATGAATTTTTATCTTTTGATACAATGATACAAAATTAGTAATTAATTAGTAATTGATTAAAATGATACAAAAAAAGTAAAAGATTTTTTGCTTTTAATTTATACACAGAAAAAAGACTAAAATTATAAAAAGCAGTTAGAAATTTTTTTTTTGTATTTTCCGCACATTGTGATGTTTACGACTGAAGCATTAATTTGACAAAGTTCTTATCGGATAAGACTTTTAATAAAAAGATAAATTTTTGAATTTGTAAAACTTTTGTTTTTTTGCTGGTAAATTATAGATGTTTACAAGTTGCTGAAAAAAAACTTCCTCCTTATAAGAATATAAAACTATTCATATAAATTATTATAATTATCATTTTCTGTTGACGGAAAGGAACTAGACGAACTATCATTTTCTTCTTCATCTTTATCGAAAACGAAGCTATTTATTGCTGACAAGTAATTTTCTTCATTGGAATTTATTTTCGAATTTTATTTCATTGTTTTTTTTATTGTTGTAGTTATCTTCTTAAATGAAACCAATAAACCAATGAAAAGGACGAATATTTATTTAATCAACAAGCATAAGATTAACATAATCATCCTGTTGCTTATTATCTGATAAATGAAAATCATAAACGTAACCAGAGGACGAGTCGTCATCAGAATATTTAAAATCGATTTTAGCTGCCGTTAAAGAAGTTGAAGCCATTAAGTTATTTCTATCGGCAATCGTTTTAACGTTTTTTTGTTTCGTTTTATCAACTATTGAAGTCAAGTTCTTAGCTGCTAAATTTTCATTAATATCTGGTGTCTCCAAAGTAGTTCTTAAACAATTCACGACACGAAATCTTTGTTCATCATGTAAATGTTGACGTATTTCTTGCCGCCACTTTCCTTTATTCTTGATTGAAGTTTTAAATGCAAATTGTTGAGAAAACATTTCTTTGCCCTCGATTTTCGTATGTCCAGACAATTCGGTAATAGTTGCAAAAACCTTCTTTTTGTGAATTTTTTCAATATAAAAGAAATGAAATTAAACGAAGAATTTAAAATGGATTAATATGTGTATTGATTCGTTTTAATTGTGTTTTTTCGCAACCAACTTCATACACTTCAGCCGTATAATCATTTTAACAGCTGATATTATAACAAGGCTTGCTTGTGACAACGTTCGATTGATTCTATGCAGTAGTTTTTAATTGGTTCCTATCGAGCATTTTCGGCAAATTTTACTTTTCATCCCACACACAAAAGCATGGGAGTTATATTTATTTTGTTTGTTTGCAACAATAATATCGATATAAAAATGGAAACGATTAACCACGCCCATTTGTTATAATAGAATATTTTAGAGTATAAAGGAAATATATTCTTGATCAATATCAAATCCACCTAGATGTATCCGTCTGTCCATTTGCCTCTCTACTTATCTGCGTAAGGTCTGCGATAATCTTTTTCCCGGTCGCAAAAATTAAAATATCTGGATGAAATTGTGGGCAAAAACATGAAAAGTTTTTCCACATACATAGATGCTTAAAATGGGTCAAATTGGTCACAGGGCATGCCACTAATATAAAATTATCTGGAAGCACTTGTTTTATTCACTACTCATAGACTAAAGAATAAAAATTTCCACGGTATTCAGTAAAAATAGAAAAAAATCTGCCACGCCCATCTATTAAAATTGAATTTTTTTTTTAACTTTTTCTAAGATAAAAATGGTGCGTATAATATATATATACATATATATTTTTTTTCGAAAAGTAGACTTGCACCACTTTCATATATACATCAGTTCGTATCATGGCTATGTACGTGCAAAACATTCAAAATCAAATCAAAGAGTTACACACCCTTTTATTTCTATTGTTCGTATAACTATGCATGCATGCAACAGGCACAGCAATCAACAATCGGTAAAGCTCTCGTATACACCATACTATGGTGACATTAAAGTTTAAAGCTCAAACGATGATTAATATGATTCAAAAGCCAGAAATTTCATACTAGAATTAAAAGAGAGAAAAAAAAAATAGATAAATAAAAATATTTACAATCCAATCAAAGCAATCAAGGACAAAAAATTTGCAAAAAAAAAAAAAAAAAAAAATAAAATAAATGAATGAACGAGTGAATGAATAACTAACTGGTAAATGTAACACCATATGTGTAAGCTCAAGCTCAGGCAGACTTATGTATAAAATATATATATATATATATATATATATATATATATATAAATTTAAGCCTAAAAGTTGTGAGGCTTAACAAAATTAAAAGCCTGCTCTAGGCTGACAAAGTATGAATAAGTCTATGGAAAGAATATCAAAAGGGGACAACAGAAAAAAAAAAAAAGAAAGAAAAAAATATTAAAAAACCTGACGCTCTACGTGTACAATACAACAAACTCCAACAGTCAGTCATACACATATTATGTATGTGAACATAAATCGTAGGCAATGATATATGTATAAGCCTTACAGATCGCGTATTATTGGTTAACCAAGACAAATATGCAGATATTCACCGCTGGTCGAACTTATTCATTTAAACATATACAAATAGATAGATAGAGAAGAAGAGAGAGGGAGAGATAAAGAGAGAGAGAGAGAAAGAGAGAGAGAGAGAGAGTCAGTCATGATCTCCTTTTCTTTTTTTTTTTTTTAAATGAAAGCTGGAACAAAATTGCATGCATTCAAATCGTGCCAATTATGTAGATAGCCTGGCTTATAAACGGAGACACTTACATATGGTTACATAGATAGTTAGTTAGTGGAAGTAGTCAACTTGTCGTTATTGTTGTTTTTGTTTATTCTTATACTTATTGTATACCGATTGTCGCATGTGTGTCGCGATGACAAACTGCTAGAACATGTTACCGAAATGTCTTGTCAAAACACTATGCCTTAGTTAATACCGCTGCTCCTGTTCTTGTTGTTGTTGTTCTTTATTAAAAGCTCTGTCACACATATGTTTAAAGCGTTAACGTGCAAATTCCCGATATACTCACAAGTGTTTAAAGCGGTCAAGTTTTTTTCTTTTCTTTTTGTTGTTGTTATTGTTGTTTTTCTTATTTCAACTTGTCGGCAGATTAGATTAGATTCGTTGAGGTTTGTGTCTTAAGTCTTTCGTTTTGATTTGACTTAAATTTTCGTTTCATTTTTAAATGCGTGGTGGTATAGCGTGCCACGTTATGGTCGCTTTTAAACTTGTTCCATTCGTTCATTTTTTACTTCAGTTTAGTTATTTGTTCCGTCATTTGAATTTTTTTTTTCTTCTCTTTTTTCCTTTTCTCTAAATGAAATTCGATTAATTTTTCTTATATTTTGCTTATAATGTAAGCCGTGTTTTATTGACTGCCATGTCAGTCAGTTTACTTTTTTTTTTGTTTTTGTTTTTTTTTTTTGAAATGTGTTAAATTGGCTTAATGTCAACAATAACAACAAGAACAAAAACAGGATGTCTGCATGAATAGTAAAAGCTTCAAGGAATTAGAGCAAACAAAAAAACAAAAAAACAAAACAAAAGCCAAAGGAAACAAAAAGAGAGAGAGAACGCCAGATCAATAACTAAAATTACTAAGCGAACGACATCAAATCAATTCATAATCATAACTAATGCAAAAGTATTTACATAATAATCCTCAACTCCCTGCGTGCAAGAGTAATTGCGAAATGCATTAGCTTTATATGTGCATTTATTCAATAATGTAATCTTTATTATGTTCAAGTTATACGTGTATATATATATGTATATATGTATGTGTATACAAACATCTATAAAGTTTGCTTGACGTTGGCATAAACTTGAGCAAAGTCAACAGGTAGCTGCTCTTTGTGTTTTTATCTCTTCTCTTCTAACTCTTTTTTTTTTTTTAAATTTTTTTCTTATGGTTTTTCTTTTTTATTGGTTTTGTTTTTGTTCTTTCTTCTTTTGTTTTTACCTTAAATGTGCATTGATAAATCCCTATGGGATTTGAAACCCTTTCAAACGTATAAATATTGTCACTTTAATGCCAAGAGAAACCAGTCTGGCTCCAGCTGTTTGAATTTGTATAACCATTGACATCACATCCTGTAGGGTTTATTGTTCCATGATTTTCTAAATATGGTTGCATTCGCCTCATTGGTTACAGCAAAATTCGCATTCATTTCCCGTAAATGTCATGTGTTTACCTAGAATTTATCACATGTATGCACAGTATATTCAATGTACAGGATGGAGAAAAACATGAGTGAAAAACTTTTAATAGATATTTGGTGCCACAAACAGTGTAGATTACCAGCTACACATAGAGAACGTTCTTCGAATTTCACCTGTTTAGATTTGTTGTGAAAACAAAAGAAACAAAAAAAGAAAAAAAAAAAAAAAAAAACAGAAAATTCTTTATTCAATACATGTTCGTACGTACATCTTTCCAGATACCCAACTATGTTTTACTCTATCTCATATATGTATAGAAGGTTTGTATTTACATTATCTATAATATCTTTAGCAACAAAATCCTAACATTTATGTATTTGCTTTGACTTAAAGCTTACGTTACTCTTTACTAGTTAGCATTACGTCTAAAGGTGTATAAGAGACTTAAGCACGGCTAGTTAGGGTAAATGTTTATGTATTCAAATTATGATTAAAGCTATTAGCTCTGAAATGTGTGTTTTAATTTATTATATATAATTTAATTAATCTGGTTTTTCGTAGGCTTAACAATAAAGACACTTTAAAGTAGACCTAAAATGAATTTTAAAAGACATACGTACTCACGTTCAATTATAGTGATATAGTTGTTCCTAAACAGGTGTTTGTTTTCGAGCTAAAAATATAAAATCAGTTTCACTCCGGAAGTTAATTATCATTAATTTTATAATATTATAAATGAATGATGGGAAACAACTAAACACATTCTTCACTTCACGATTTAATGAGCGGTAACAATGTGTTATAACGAAAAAAATTCCTTTCTTTCGAATAAAATGTTTTGAAAATGGAACCAGTCTATCTCTGTTTTTTGCTAGTCAGGTATTTTCTCTTACTAACGTAGACGACTTTCAATCGCTATCATGATCAAAAGAATCTACTCTTGTCGGGAATGATAGACCACGCTATTATATTCACTATCATTTCCTTCATTTTAATGTGATAATATATAGCCGATCAGATATTCTTTCTATTACAAACCTAAGCATTAAATATTTGTTAGTTTTGCTAGTAAGAAAATAAGCTTAAGATACTCTTTTCACTTCATATCATTGGCATTACATGCCAATTATTTAAATTTCTTTACCTGCTAATTAATTAATTCTACATAATACTTAGCACAACAGTATTGTCCGCCATACTTTTATTTCGCAATTATAGGTTTTTTATAGGTTTGCCACATAACAAACTTTTTGTACCGGCGACATCGAGGAAACAGGGGACTTGTACCGGCAACACAGGTGACATGTACCGGCGGCAACGGGGCACTTGGGGCACGGAGGACACCGCAGACATGTGCTGGCGGCACCGGAGACATGTACCGGGGACACCGAGGACATCGGGGACAAGTACCGGCGACATCGGGGACACCGGGGACATGTACCGGGAACACTTGGGATACCGAAGACACCGGGGACATGTACCATCGATACCCGGGACAAGTACCGGCGACATCGGGGACATATACCGGCGACACCGGAGAAACGTACCGGCGGCACTGGGGACATGTACCGGCGACATCGGGAACATATACCGGTAACAGGCACCATGAACACTAAAGACTGTGTCTTCCCAATACCTTGGAAATATCCGTAGTACCATTTATATGTCATGTCCTTCGCAAATTTACCCATTCGTGGTCAGTTATTTCCTTCATTTCCTTCATACATTAAGTTCTTGCTACAATCTATTCTTCGTGCCATAGGGAAAATTTACCCTTAGTGCCATCTAAATATTTTTAGCTGCTCATCAGATAATTTACGTCGCCTATCAGGAGCTACAATAGTATAAAGCAATTTATGTACTTTTCTAATCTCCTTCATCTTACAACCAAAGTCGTTGGTAGGGCAAAGGACGTTTATCCGGAAAGCTATGAAGCGTTATTCATCTGTCCGCTAGTTAAGTAATTATTCTAATCATTTATTTCAGAACCAAAATCGTTTTTGTACAAGCTTCGTACTTCTCTATTCGCAATACTATGGTTTTATCTTTGCCCCCATCGCATATAAAAAACTTCTAGAAACATTATTCCTCCACAATAAACTCACAATTTTACTATAAAATCTTTTAAATTTAACGAACACTCAACGGAAGATTGAATGAAGAAAAGAAAGAAAGAAAGAGATCTGAATAATCTGAACAATCTTCACACTTCCGATTTTCTTCACTTTGGTTATTTTGCTGACTTATCAACTCTGTGTCTGTAAATTTAAAAGTTTACAAAAAAAAAAAGAAAAAGAAAAAATTCATATCTGCTTTGAAAGCATGTACAGCGTTATCTACACACAAATGTTAAACTTATCTTTAATTCAATATTCTCAGATGTTTTATTCAAAATAAAGATGTCACGTACACACAAAAATATTGAAAATATGTGGTTAAGAAAAATTCGAGAGAATAAAAGTAAATACACATTCCCATGAGATTCACTTAGGCACTCATACAAACATACATTTGTTGAAGAACAGTTTCATATATTGGAACATTTTTGTGGAGAAAAACAAACTACAACAGTTAAGCAGATGACCACAGATGTCAAAGATCTTTAGGTCAGTAGAATTTCTTTGCTTTCTCACACGCAGACCGACTAAAGCACATACAAATGCGAACACGTTGTGTGTTGGTCAAAAACAACAAAAACAAACGAAAAAAATAAATGAAAAACCACAGAAGGCAGATGAAATTTCTGTAATGATGATGAAATGAATATGAGAGGAAAATTTTCAAATATTTCTGGGTGTGTTTGCTTTTGAGGTTAAAAACGCATTCTTATACACACAATAAAGGATAGAATTCGAGAACATCTAACTAGCAGAACACTATGAAAAACATATGGACACATATATATGTGTGTGTGTGTGTTTGTGTATAATTTTATTAGTTTTAGAAAATATTTAGAAATAATATTTAATTAAATATTTTTATATATTTTCATCGTGAAAGTATGGGCAGAGTACGTTTTAATTTTATATATTAAAGAGAAGAAATTTTAAATAAAAATAAACAAATCAAAATGCTATAATTTTTTTTTCCTTTTTGATAATTACCATTTAATTAAAGGCGTGTTCGTAGGTACGATATAAGGTATTTAACGTTTGTATCTTCAGCCTTAGACTAAGTAGCTTTTCCAAGTCAATGGTTGCACGAGTAAAATTAAATTGTTTCAAGATTATAGTTGACTAAGTCTGTTTGTGGGCATATGACAGGTATATAAATAAGTTCATACTGGTTTTCTGTCAATACGTTTCTAGAACAAAAATCAGGGATTAAACTCATACTAATTTAGAGAAAAAAAAATTTGTATACAACTGTTGTTTAGCTATCAGCATAAAATATTTATTTTGTTAATCGGATGATTGAAATCATTATTTCAATTGAGGAAGTGATAGTGCGCGTGATTGTTCTTGGCAGATGACAATTTAATCTGTGATCATCAATTAACAGACAAGCAAATTAACACAATCCACCAGAGAGACGAATAACTGGAGAGAAGAATGGACGGATATGAATACTCTTTTCAGTTTTAGTGATATATCAGGATCCTCTTAATGATATTTCAAGGTCCTATCTCAAGAAATCGTAAGACAAATAGACGGACAGTTGAAACAAAAAGAGATGGAAAGGAAAGCATAGATCTTCGTTTTCGTTTGGTTAAGTTTCAACGTTCTATCTATTAAAAGTCAACAAGAAACGGTCGAACAACGGGTAGCATGTTCATTCGTCTGATCTTTCATCTGATAGAACTATCCGTCTATATTTGGGCGACCGAATAGTCGAGTGATAAGAATGGCGACTACCAAGTCATTGTTCCCCAGTTTAAATTTCACTGCGGTAGACCATACTTGATCGTAGCTATAAAACGATAATACTTGCTGATCGGGCACGTACGCACTAAACTGCGGCACTTATTGTCTCTTTCTCCTCCACCACTTCTTCCTGATCAACACCCTGTACATGTATAAAAACATCCCTTCGTGTGATTGGTCATCAAAAAAGAAGAGTCAAATATGCGTGAGTAACACTTGACCAACAAGCACACGAACGGCCGAATGGATAAGTATATGGATATTGTTATCCTTTTCAATTTGGGAAGCTTTGCGGTCGATTGCTATGAATGCAATAAAATTAAAGCAAATAAATCGTTGAACTGTTATTTGCAATGATTGTGTTGATGTGTAAAATTTTCTGCCAAATTTCTCTAAAATACGTGGATTCCTATTGGCCAAGCTGGCTTTTTAACCGGTCACTTTGGTTCGAAACTCTATTGTTTGGAGCTTGATATCCAACCGAATAGGCTGGTACATTGATAGGTAAATCGTCGTCAGATTTTATGCTCTTCACGATATTTTATTATTTTTCTTTTATTTTCCTTCATTAAATCGTATTTTATGGAGTAGACCTTTATACTCCATATTTGATTAATAAAGAAAGGGCATGGATCGAAGATTTGTCCAAAGTCAATTTCATTCTTTCGCTGCACTTAGTTTGAACGCATTAATTAATTAATTATTAAATTTTAAACTTCCGCTTTTTGAATATCATATATGACATAGCAGAACAACTTTTTTATATCAAATTTTACCTAATTAACAAAAATTAATGTTTTGTTTATCATATACGTTCAAAAGAGTTCCAAAATAGTTCTATTTTAACTATATTTGATATAAGTACTTCCAAGACTTTAGTGAACAGGATTCTGTTAAAGACTTAACAGGCCTCTGTTAAAAGTATTGGTTTGTGATTTTGCTAGTTAAATTCAAATTTAATTTCACACCCTTTAACAGATCTAGGGTTCGACTGTACCTATACTTCTTTCTAATCAATCAATCGTTGTTAGGATATTAGAAATAGAAACATAAAAAGGGATAGAAGACTTCATAGAGTTATAGAGAATTTTACAAACATTTCAGTTCCAAGGCATCAAGTAGACCATCGAGTAGCTTTTACTACCTTACAGGAGGGGGAGAAGACATCATTTCTTCTTTAAACTTTAAATTCTTAATGTGTTTATGAAAAAGATTACATTAAAACTCTTTTCTTGTATCTTCTGATTTATGTGTTTGTTCTTAATTTTCTTATTTACTTTCTGATTTGGTAATAAATTTTATTAATTAATACCTACAAGAAGGTGTGTGTACAACAACAAAATATTTGGGTTAATAATCGTATTTATGTTTATTGCATCGTTTTTATTGAATTCCTTTTATATACAGTGCGTGTGTTTGCGTGCATGTTTGTAATAATTTCCCTTTTACTTCATTTCATCTCACTTTTAATAATAAAATGAAAGTTAAAAAATTGTTTAATAAAATAAAATTGATTGTGACTTAAGCTTTTTCTTCTCTCTTTTGAATTCTTGCATGCGAATTGAATTTTATTTGGGTCACCCATGACATAATTTTTGGCATTCATTCGTTCATTTTTTCATTCGTTCATTCACTCAAATCCCTATAGTTTGGTGTTGCATGCAAAAAATGCATTTTTACGTGGAAAAATTTCTGTTCAAACACATACAATGACAACTTGAAAAACATAAATAATTCACTTTTATGAAAATTTAATACAATTTATCACTTTTCTTTTATAACCATGGGTGTATGTGTGTATGTATGTATGAGTATGTGCACGCGCGCGTTATTTAAATTACTATCTGACATATTCATGATATCCAAACAACACTCAAATATTTTCAACGACATACATATTTAGGTCTCGCATCCACACACAAATATTTCTTGTTCTTTTTCTTGTTTACATAAGCTTTGCTTTTTACATAAGCGCCACATGCAGGCGTTAACTAATATTTGCATTTTCAACTTTAAAAAAGTTTTATGATTCTATTCGTGTGATTGTTTGATTATTTACCAACACGTAGCTTCGTTGCCGTTTTATATAGCAAAACAAGTCAAAGAAAAATTTTATACATTTTTGGGGCGTAAACTCAATACTTATCACCACCCCAATAATAGAAAAATATTTTTTGTTAATTACAGAAGCTCAAGTTAATAATCATTTGGATAATTAGAAATTTGATAATTATTACTAACACAAAAGCATGAATTTTACTTCATTAAGTTTTTTTTTTTTTTTTAAATTAAGCTGAAGTCTTTGTAAGTAGAAATGGTTGAATATTTCTAAGTGGGCTACATGCATTCTCGAATTAGGTCTATGCTCTTCGAGTAACGAGAGGTGTATAACAAGCTTTATGAATATATGTTTCACTAGTAGATAATGGACGGAGGGACGGACACAGCTAAATCAACTCAGAACCTTATGCTACGCAACAATATTTCTAGTACTAACTTCCAAGTATTTCAATTAGTATTTGTGGATGGGCTACAAGCAGTTTCAAACCGGATCTATGGCTACCAAGTGGGAAGATATGTGTATCAAGTTTCAACTTTTTATGATAATTTTCACGATTTCGTTAATGGACCGAAGGAGGGACATGACTAAATTGATTTCCAACTTTATGCCGAACAGACAGACATATTACTATTACTCACTTCTAAATATCACAACAAATATTCGTAGGCGTGTCACAAACATTTTCAAACTTTATCCGTGGCCTTTAAATAGGAGGATAAGTACGCCATACTAAGCTAACTTTCATGTAAAGAAAATTTCAAATAACAAATAACGGACAGAAGGACGGATATAACTAAATTGATACAGAATCTTATGCTTAACAAACATATCATTAATACTCATTTTTGTGTTTGTTACAAACACAGCGACAAACCTAACATATCTCCTCCTCTCTCTTTAGTTTTTGATACTATTTAAGAGGACAACATTGTTAAGGCACAACCACACACACTCCTTTGCATTCATATGAAAAGTGAAATTTTTTTAGAGCGAAACGTTTGCTTTTTTGTGTCTCTATGTGCGTTTGTGTGGTGATTGGAAAATAAAATTTAATGCTGTCGTTGAATTTACAGTTAGTTATTAAAATCAAACAAGTTACAAATAATCAGGTTTGTGGAGATTTTTTGTTTCTTTTTTTTTTTTTTTTGTTATCTATAGTATGTTTTTGTTGTCTTTATTAATTTCAACAAACCTGTCAAACGCTTTGCATAAGTTATAATTAGTTTATCATTTCCTTTGTCTTTTTATATACATATGTATGTGTGAAAATTTGAAAGCATAACATTAAAGTGAAATTTAAAAATTTTTTAAAAGCATTTAGACCATGGATGCGTTTATGCTGCAACAGTATTCTTGAGGAGACCAATATCTCTTTTTCTAGATACTTAAGCCAACCATTTTTTTTCCTCAATCGCGAATAGCGAACGCTTTTAGTCAACTATAGCAGATGTTTTCATTGGAAATTTGTTCTTGTTATTCGCGGCAAGTCGAAGTGTGTTGAACTCTTCCATCCTGCTACTACTACTACTACTTTAATTTAGTGGTTTCAATTTGTGCAAAAGTCAGGCAAATTGGAGCAAAATTTCGACAATAATTACCAAAAAACTCCATATATATATATGAATTGAATGAAATTGCACTTTTAAGCATACAGTTTTTAATTTGCATAATTTATATATGCGATGTGCTGCCAAATTGTCCAGAAATTAGGTTTAAAATATTTACGATACCATACGATATGCTGTGGTCGCATACAAGCAAGTCGTATGTATTAAAAAATGCATCTCAAGTCGAATACAGTTCTTTCTTGTTTTTGTAAACATCTGATTTTGTTTTCATTGTTTGTAGTATTCTCCAGGCTAACAGTTATGTGTGCTCTTTTCAAAGTTTATCTATAAAATTGAATTTAAATAACCAGTAATCAGTTCGTCTTAAAGTGCGTATATTTTTATGCGTTCATATAAGAAGAATATAATCTTACACCGTTGAAATATTTCATTTCAATCAAACTGGTTTTGCCCCAAAAGTTTTAACTTCAAAGGAAATCTGACAGATTTGTTTTAGCATTAGTGCAACTAAAATTACTTCAGATTCTGGAATTTTGGATTAAAAAATATCATTAATTTTGATTCAAAGATTTTCGCGCAAATTTGCCTTATGCAGGAAAGAGGGGTATAAGGGACTTTAAGGGAATTATGGGGAGGGGAGAGGGGGGGGGAATGGGGTATGTATATATTCCGATATTTGCATGCATTACGAATATATGGAAAATGTAACATATATCCCCTACGACAGTTATAAAAATTACAAAAATCAATACCAACATAAACTCCAATGTTGGCGTATAGACAAAATAATATGAACGCATACATAATATTATAAAGGGTTTCGCGTTCGCAGTATTTTCAAGAATCTCAACTTCGCGGACCTTTCACTGTACTGTTCTTGTCAAAAAAATGTCGCACTCTAGTGAGTGTTGAGTTCTGTTGTCAATCTTACGGCTGTAGTTTTATATTGTTTAACCACAATCCTGGTACTATGTTACATAGTGTTCATATTATTTTGTCTATCACGTGTAATTTTATTACAACTTTTTTCAATATTAAAAAAAAAAACATTAACAACATATTATTAATAATAAGCACCACGTATAAGAAAAAAATTCTTCGAAAGAAAACAGAAATGAATTCTTCTTCTCATTTTCTAAAGGGAATTTTGAATGAATAAATTTTAGTAACATTAGAAGAATTTCCCAAACCTATACTTTTAGTCTCCAGTAATTCTGAATATCTAGATCGCATAGTTTTGAAATCACAAAAACAAAATTTAATCTATGCTTACTGCACTGTGTATTCCTTTGTTTTGCCAATTTCATTTCATTTATATGGAAACTGAAAATTCAACTGCTGAACATTCAGTATTGGTGTATGTAACCAGGCATACGTAAGTATGTAATAACTTCCTCGTACAATTGTATTACATCTTGTGTTTCTTGCAATCAATTTGAAAACCTCAAGGGATATATTTATGGCTGTTGCTAAATAAGTTTTTTAAACAATGCGTCAACTGGGATATTTATTCAATTTGAAAATATTTTTTATTATACCCTACGCTAATTGCGCTAAAGGCATATTAAATCTTTGCGAATGTATGCAACACCCACGATCTTAATTGATTTAGACACATTTGTGCATATGTTCTTCTCATATTAGTTGCTCATGTATACTTGCATTCAAACTGCAGATAGCATTTCCGATACAAATATCTTTTAGCCCAAAAATTGACACGCTATTAAAACAGGATTGCATCGGGCCATCCTCGAAACCGTTGACCACATAAAGCTCTATTTTGAAAATCCCTTATACGAATGAAATTTTCTATTTCTATTAATTTTTCTTAGAATATATGTGAAAATAGCATTTTTGATATTCTAATCAAATTTGAATATGTACCGATCATAGGAGATTACTTTTCTTGAACCATCTCTCACAATAAATGTTCTAACAAGAAATAGACTTCCGTATGGCAACAATGGCTTGTCTTGTAATCTAGAAAAGCTATTTGAAATCTAAATACATTATCTTTAATTTAGACCGCATAGATCTATGTTTCCAACCCTTTCCCATGCTCAAAGTTCTCATGAAAACATACATGGGAGCAAAATATATTTTTTTGTTTTTTATGAACAAAATAGATAAAGGACTTTATATATATATATATTAGGCAAAGTGGTGTAGGATATTTCATAGCCAAGTTCAACAGACGTATGCTCGACCATAAAGTTTTAACTTTTGTGCTTTTTCTTTTGTGCTTTTTCCAGTCATTTGACAATTTTTCAAAGCAATAAAAACCAAAAATGCTACCACTTCGAGATTTTGCCAATTTTCATAAATTTCATTACAAAATTTACCAAAGTGGGTTGGTTGAGATATTAAGTTTATGTGTTTTAAATAAAAAATAACATGAAAAAGATAAATATTTTACAATATTTATTGCTTTTCGTTGAAAGAAGCAAAACTCTTTCTTTACCCTATAAACCTATATTGTTTTAAAAATGTTCAATAAACTCGATAAGAAAGGATTGTCGTTCATAAGCATATGATTACGTAAATGTATGACAACATATGGAAAGTTTCCAATTAGATATTATTATTCAATAAGCATAAGCATAAATAAATACAAAAAATATTTAACATAATCGTTTTTTTAAGCTTGAAGCTTCTTAAGAAAAATACAAAGAAGGGCAGTTTTCTATCTACGACGTTTGAAAAAAACGGTCAGATTTATTGTAATCGACTAATTTTAATATAAAAGAAGGACGATGGAATCCCCTCTCGGACTTTACTTTAGTGTCTATCTATGTCATCTATACGTCTTTATGGGAATTATGGCTCGACTTCACCCTGCCCAATACATGTGATACATGACAAATCCACCACCATAGAGCCATTTCGACATATCAACCTTTCCAATGAAGTCGATTACTACGTAAAATTTTTTCTTTTTTTTTTTGATCAATCATCAAGTCGCTGGGCAACTTCACAGTCAGACATTTTGTCCTTCTCCCATGAATTTGCCACAAAAGCATGATCACTGCGAAACTCCTTGAATGGCCGCTTACAATTATCAAATCGGAAAAGAATTATTGAGAATTTCTTGTAATCCGTAATACTTTAATATCTCTGGTAAGATGTATGCTGCCACAGATTTTTTTACAACTGACGAGAAAAACGTTGTCATACTCTGTAACGTCAACGAGTAAGGATTAAATTCCTTTTGTCCCGACCTACCTCATCTGACATCAAAGAATAAATTAAAAGTAAAAAAAAATGAGACAAACTCGTCCATCACTTGTCAAGTATTCGTCTGTTCCCTGTCCTATGTTTATTCATTAGTTGCCCGTTAATTGTCCTGTCCGCCCTTGCTTCATGTACTCACCTTTAGCCTTCCTAACATTTCTCTTCACTTTTCTAATGAAACCATTCCAGGCGAATAGTTATATGTGCTTTTACCAGCCGAATTATACTACATCTTTTGTGAGGATCTCAGCATGGTAGCATGAGTGGAGATAAAAACTTATCCTTGGATTTTATATGGCTTTACTATCAACAGGACTTAGCTAGTGACAGTCAGTTAAGTTAAGTGCATACTAAATAAAGATTGCTTTCCTTAGAAGGAAGTAAAAGTTCAATAAAATCGTATTTTTAAAATATAATAACTGAAACCTGAATCTAATATAAAATAGACTCAGATAGAAAAGCACTTCCAAATAGCTATTTAGAAGATTAGACGTCTAAGCTAATTCAATTGGTTTTTTTTTTTTTCGAGTTAAATTTTCTTTTTCTAAAAATCTAACATTGAACTCGTAGTCATGTAATTGATTTTTAACGAGTCTTAATAATCAATATGAATTAATTAGAATCGATTAAATGTTTTAATGTATGAACCAACAAGTTTTTTAAAGCATAACCGTGGCTTCTCTGATTAACTGCACATTGCATTCACTACCCTACGCTATTATGCTATACTAATGGACTTAACGCTCAAGACTTTTTTTAAATTTTCAATTAATTTACAACAGTTATTAATTTCAATGCCAATAAAGAAATTAATTAATAATGAATTAATTTAATTGTTGTTATTTTAATAATAAATCGTATTTTTAGTCTTTAAGCATCGTAAGTCATTAGAATGAAGAATTAAATAAATTTGATTTCAGTTCAATTATTAAAAACTGACCTTTTTTTTGCAAAATCAAGCCGGT
The DNA here is from genome assembly GCA_000671755.1 of Glossina brevipalpis. Lineage (NCBI taxonomy): Eukaryota > Metazoa > Arthropoda > Insecta > Diptera > Glossinidae > Glossina > Glossina brevipalpis. The sequence goes on along the minus strand of KK351047.1, from coordinate 1,464,133 downwards.
TATCTTAATGAATAAATCATACAGAAGCGACTCATATAAATAAATGAAGATTTAGACTGCACAAGCTTCTGCTAGATATGTATGCATTTAAAAATAAAAGTGTGATTTTCATTTTCTGGGAAAATAAAAAGTATCCAGAAAAAATGATGAGCGTGCCAATAATCGGGGAATCACTTACTAGCAAGATTTGTTAAGTGTTCATGCATTTAATTGTAGTTCAATATTCGAATGTTTTACTGATGTTTTTTGTCCTTTGCTGGGACATTTTTTTTTTTGGCCAAATTATAACTATGCTGTAGCAGCTGCGCTCCCAACAAGACCTTGAACACCTGCTGCTACTCGTGATACTTGTATAGTCCATCGCGTTGTGTTTGACATAACTGTTAGTACCTATGGGTCGAAGAATCTTTGTTCAGCACCCAGATATATCAGACTGGAATATTTGGCTCATGTATTACGAAGCTAAATGAGCCTTACAGTAGTAAGGTAATATATGATTTGATATTTTTATAATCACCTTAGGGGAGTGTGCCCTGTTGCTTGATATATTGATCAGCATAAGTGACGGGATCCATTTAATAATAAGTGCCTGTCCGCTAGTTGGAAAGTCTTCTGAAAAAAAAACACATCCCACTTATATTTTTTTCTTTACAACTTTCATCGGATTACTTGTGAAATTTAAGGAATAAATAACAAAAAACTAATCATTTCCTTCAGTCTTTATGAAAATTTCAATTTATAGCTTTAAGTTCATTTTTCGATTTTTATCAATAAAATTTCAATGCAATCAAACGTTCGGAAATGTCCGATAAGAAAGCAAGTTAAATAAACGATTATAATAAAAACAGAGCAAGTAAACGTGTTTTGTTTTTTTTTTTAAATTTATTACAAAGTGATGCGCAATTTTATAAGAATATACACAAAACACGTAGGATACAGGGTATGACACATAAATCGATTGCTGCACAATCGAAATTCATGAACTGATGGGTAGAAGAAATTCAGTTTCACCCGAATATAAATTTTTGTTTGAGAAAGTGCCACCAAATCTTACAAAAATATGACTTGAAATACATATGATCTAAAATATATACGATATGGCATATAACGGTTATGTCGACTGAATAGATTTTCACTCTCTCTTGCAATCAAATATCGTATATCCAACTTATCAGGGTAAGTTTTTGTTTCTTAAGAGGTGCAAGTACCTAGAAAGTGCTGCCCAATCTAATAAGAATATGATTTGAAATACATACGATGTAAAATGTGTACGATACGACATACGACCCATATGCCGACTGAATAGATTTTCAATCCATCTTGCTATCAAATATCCTAAATCTATCCATTGTGAGTGTGCAGAAAAAATTCAGCTTCAGTGAAATTGTACAAGGAACTGCAAATCACAGCCAACTATGTCTCAATCGTTTTAAATAAAATTAATAAAAGTATGATATAACAAATCTTATGTGCAAATATCGTATATCGTATAGCAATCTCAAGTTCAACAGAATCACGAAACTTTTTCACAGACACACGTCTAAAGCGATTTTCCTACACAAACTGATCTAATGTTCTTTCCCCTTTACGGGGAATACCACAGACACCACATTTCATAATTTTAAATTCAAGCTGTTTGTAAACCCTTAGTCATATTTGTTCGTAAATTGCTACAATAAAGCTTCTAAAAAATCGACTCTATCTAGCTGTGTTATAAGTTTGTTACCTGTGCATGGACTTGTACATGAATATAATTGTCCATGTATGTAGCTTTAAATTTGTATTTATATATAAAAGTACAAAGCATTCCACATGTATAATATCAATATATTCAAAAACCAAATTATAGACCAGTAATCAACAGCAGACCATTAACACTTGTTTCAAGTTTATTGCTTCCAAAGTCGTAGGAATTTCTGAGTCACATGTTAAAGCAGCAGTCACTGCCATAAAATTCTTGTTAGCATTTTTTTTTTATTATTATTTTTTTTTTTATTATACTCTGTCATTAAAGTAGGTTGACTGGCTTTTAGTTGCGCTTATTAGAGTTAGACCTACTGTGGAATACACTTAAAATGAAATAAAAAAAAAAAAAAAGATTTAAATATTCTTATGCTGCGTCAATGTTTTCTCTTCAAATTTTTACCAAAAAAGTAATAAAACGCTTTTGAAAGGAAGATACAAAAGGAAGCCTTAGATTTTCTATTCTTTTTTGTCTTTTATTTTAATTTTTTAGTTTAGTAGATTCAACGATGGTTAATTGTCATAAGTTCATGTAATTAGACAATGCTTTAATTATGGGAAGTTTCTAGATTAAAAATTTACTAAAATAAGTGAGTTTAGCTTAGAAATCTTAAACTGTAAGTCTTGTAATTAAATTTTGAATTATAGTAATCTATGCTAAGATAAGCTGAAAACTGAAATCAAATTCCATTATATTACAGGTCCAATAATAATTTCTCGTTTTTTGTATGCTAAGTTATTAAAAATTATTTCTTTCTGTTCAATTTTTCTGTTCCAATTCCCGTTTACTTTCATAATTTCATTAAACTAATTTGTGAAGTAAAGTGTAAGCAGCGTCAGTGTTAAATCTAATTTAGAACCAGGGCCGTTTTTCTAAATAAATTTTACAACATTCTAAAGCTGTGTTAATATGCGCAGTTTTTACTTAAGAAAGGTTCAAGTCTTAAAGTACATAAGAATTTCTTTGTCAAACATACTAAACATAAATTAAAGCCGTGGCTGCTTTTCTTTGTTTCTTGACCTGTTTTGCCATAATGCTATACACCATGGTCCAGGCTATTAAACCAAAAATCTTTTGGAAATATGACTCAAAATCGTGTAAGCATCGCACGATTTCTACGAAAAATTGTTTAAAATAAATTCTTTCTTTTTTGAAAACATCGTTCAGAATCGACAAAAATTAAATTCTCGTAAAAACCAATGATGCTTGCTAAAGGATCTAGGTTTTAATCTACAATTAATTGAAGGACTTATTAGAAAGACTAGCTTAAGACACATGGGCGAAATAAATTTAAAATCCCAAGTTTTAATTCTGCAAAAATGTTGTTTTATCCGTATTCGGTACTCTGGCTGCAGGTCTGTGAACGAGTTTTTAAGAATGGCAGAATAATGTCTAAAATCATAAGAAAATTTTAAATAAGATTTTATTTTTATTAATTATGATTTTTCAAAAAAAAAAAAAATGAATATAGGTTTATTGATCTTCCGGACTTTTTCAAAGAATTTGATCGATCAAAACTTGGTTCATCAAGGAGCCAAAAAATTTTCATAACAGTGCTTTCTAAGCCGCAAAGGGCAAATCTTTTGAGTGCTGCTGATATGGACGAAGCGTTTTCATCAGAAAACATCACAAGTTTTTTTTCGCAAGCCAATAAGGCATTGAAGTTTTGAAGCGATGTAAACATTGCGTATATTCTCAGAATTCAGGTAAATTTTCCAAATGGTATTACCTTTGACTATCGCCTAACGCATGCGCAATGGCACGGCTTTATTATTGTTGTTGTTTAGGCAATCAGTACCGTGACTTGAAATGTCTATTGCACCCTCCTTTGCCTCTAACTCTCCAATTTTAGAATTTTCATTTGGTTTGGTCCTTTGGTTGGAGAACCATACTGCGTTTGGCATTGTGAAGCGAAGTCTGATTCTATAGATCGCATTCGCATAGGATGTGATAGGACGCTTCTACCTTCCCTTCGCAAAATCTGCCAGAATCGATATCTGCGATACGTATATTTTTCAGGTGACTTCTGAAAGAGTTATGACTCGTGTAGAAACCCGTGACCAGTCGTAGGTCGCCCCTTCGTAGTTCCAGTAGCTTGTGTGCAATGCCGGGAGATTTTATCCATTTTCGCCGCTCTCTTGCGCTACGCTTGCAATAGCTGGCTGATTATAGCGTGGTTTAGTAGGATTGATATTTATTACGCGATTCAAAATCTAACGACACGAACTTTTTCCTTGAGTTTTCTTGTTGAAGCTGTGAGTGCAAAAATTTGCAATATTTCTCGGAGCATCACAATGTTTCTTCTCGAAATCATAATGAAACTTTAAATATATTTGGATCAAAATCAAAACCACCGCCGCCATCATCACCTGTTTAATTACATTTTCTTGATAATTTTTTTAATTGATTTTTTATATCTTTCTTCGATTCCTTTAAAATGAAAACATTGTACTGTCATCGTTGGATTATCTTTGAATATTGGGTTTTTCTTCCAATTCCTGTTATTGTTGTTTTACGTTGTTGTTGTTCTTGTTGTTGTTGTTATTATTATTATTATTATTGTCGGTGTTGCCATTTAACTGTTATCTGGCCGGTAAATCCATTGAACAAATTGGTATAATAAAAGTCAAATTGTTTTTTCGATATTATATTACCATCTATGGATTGCGTACAACATACACACACACACACACACACACACACACACAATGCTTGTCATATATAACCATATGTACCTTTGCACATAACTTCATCCGAACATGGATAACATAACATACTGGGACGTGTGGCTTTTAATACAATGACGTTTTATTACATATTATTATTTTATTTTTTTCATGGGATTATTTTAAAACTAATTTGTCGGTTTTTTTTTTATTTATTTTTTATTTTTATTTGTTTAGCATCTAAGCACAGTTCTTTATGTTATGGAATTTGACAAGATAGCAAGCAGTAACAAAATTAAAATAATAAGCTCGGACATGGAGTTAGCTTTGTGTGTGATCCGCTCTTTGTAACATGCACATGTTCATATGTATTTGTCTGAATGTCTACGTGTTTGTGTAGTTTATACATATTAGGCGCCTACACAACGCGACTTGTAGGTTAATGTCACTTTGGAGATTTTGTCGGTTGTTTACCAAGTTAATAGCCTTTTGTATCTGTATGCGTTCGTTTTTCTTTTTTCTGTTTTTGATTATTTGGTCTTATTACAGCTAACGGTATCTAATTTGTGTCTGCACGTATACTCAGACAAAGAAAACAATTATTTTCTGTTTCATTACATGCTTTTTGTTTTAATTTACCGGACATACGCTGTTGGGGCTTTCTTAAGTGCATTTAATTCAATTTATTTTCCTATGAAATAAATTTATGTTCACAGAACTTATACATACACACACACACACACACTTACATATGTATGTATATGTACACTTACACATATATAAAGAGAAATGTTTGCGAAGATTCATGTCTTAGTTTTTTTTTTTTTTTTTTTATTTACGTATTAACATTTTTGTTTTTGTTTTTAATTTTTCTTTTTCTTTTCTGTTTCGAATATTCTCTGTAATTTGCGGGCGTAATTGTGAAGTTTCTCTAGCTAGCTTGGTTCACGTATGTAAACGATGCAATTTAAAAACATTAATTTATCATATATAGCTGAAGTTTTTCGCTGAGAGTTTTATTATGTCATTACCAGATAGATTAGTAGGCAGTCAAGCTTGAATTCTCTGTTAAAGTTTTTTTTTTTTTTCTTTATTTTTGTAGCATATAAAGCTTTACTGATGTTCTTTCGTGTTGTAAAAAACGACATAACATGTTTTCCCAAAATTGTTTCCCAGACGAAGAATTTAAAACCAATTTTATGGCCTTAATTACGATATATATTAAATTATATATACAAGACAAGAGAATATTTAGCGAAAGGGGTTTTTAATTTTAATTCGAATTAATTACAGATTACTCTCGCGATAAATTCCATTCCATCAGTAAACCATTGGGAAAAATTCTGTAACGAATATTATGTTAAAACGTAATATATTCATTTAACAGAACCGTTTAAAAGTCCAGAGTATAAAGATATGTAAGAGTTTTCATGTGAGTGCCTGGTTTGACTGGCTTGGTTGGCTCAGCCTTATACTTGCCCGCTAATCAGAATCGACGATTACCCTAATAGATATAATAAGTATTGTATCCGTATCAAGGAGGGCCTTACTACGTCTTAGGGATCGGACTGTTTAAAGTATATGAGAAGTTAAGTCTACTCCGGGCAATATTCGAGGTTTATCTGCATTTTATTAATAACTCCTGCAAATTTTGGAATCCGCTGCATAAAACAAATTCGGACCCAACACTAAAACTTTGACATTAAATGTATTCGACAATAAATATTCATTCGAAAATTGACAAAAGTTTTGAGCAAAACCATTTAAAAGTTGAGTGTAAATATGAGTCCTCAGATAGACTTGCAGGTAAAAAGTATTTTTCGTTTTTTACATATTGGTCTAAAGATGCAAGGATCAGAAATCAATCACAAAGCGAACATATTGATTTGTTTTTCTTTATATACTTCCTTGATATTACTTAAATATTTTATAACTAATTTTTACTTTTTCTATTTGCAGGTAATTTCATAAAATTTCCAAAGGACATGAAAATTTTACAAATATTCTAAAGGTAGGAATATGTCAAATGGTAAATATTATTATACTTAAAGTAGATATTAGGTCAAAAAATTGAATACATTCGATCAATGTTAAAGAATAACACGTGAGCGAGAGTTCCCTTCCAGATCTTATTTGAAGACTCTTGATCGTACATAGCGAAAAGCTCAGATGTTGAAAACCGACGAGAATGTCCATGAGGATCGGCGTAACCTGGACTGTGTTGGTATATTCGTCCAGTGGCATTGTTCTGCAGAGATGAAAAAGATTTGTGCTCAAGTGCTTTACCGACGCTCCGAGTTCTCAATGTTCTCACCTACTCATTCTAAACTTGTCCACATACCACGCAACAGAGCAAATGTTAGTTCTTTAGTCGGATTGTTCGCTTTAGAAAGGAAGAGATAGGAATGGACCTTACTTTGCCCAGTGAGAAAGTTATGTCCGTGCTAATAATATAGACTCTTTTCTCTCCCGGTTTTCTGTCTGACTATTCAGTCTTATCTTTTGAATCGTAAGGCACCTAAGTAAGTTTCACTAGAGACTTTTGTGTTTTTTTATGTTTTCTGTTACGAGAGGTGTGAGAATTCCTAATTTTCTACTTTAAACTGGCAACGGAGACATTGCATTGCCTGAATTTCGCGATAATTGCTATTGGTCCAAATAGCAGAAAGAACGCTTGCTCGTTGCGAAGTCGTATCGCGTTTGTCCCACAGAATCCGTTGAAGTTTTTGATGGATTTTAGATGAACACTCACCAGAGGAGAAAACATGTCCGTATAACGTGTTTTCCAGGCGTTTCTCTTACAGGGACGCAGAAATTTTCGATGGAGTCTCACAGGAAAGCGAAAGTTTGAGATGGACTTTAGACGGAATTTCACCACAGTGGAGAACGTAACGTCTTCTCCACCTGTTTCTTTCAAAGGAACGCAAAAGCTTAAGATGGACTTTAGATGAACACTCACCAGAGGAGAAAACATGTCCGTATAACATGTTCTCCAGGCGTTTCTCTTAAAGGAACGCAGAAGTTTTCGATGGAGTCCCACAAGAAGGCGAAAGTTTGAGATGGACTTTAAACGGAATCTCACTAGAGTGGAGAACATAACGTCTTCTCCACCTGTTTCTTTCAAAGGAACGTAAAAGTTTGAGATGGACTTTAGACGGATTCTCACCAGAGCAGAGAACACGCCCGCATAACGTGTCTCCATGTGACACTCGAGGCTTAATCACTCCCGAACCGAAAAGTGGCATTTTACCGTTCCGTATGTCATTGAACACAGTGAGGTAAAGCCATCACGGCAGAAATGCACAGTAAGCTTCTACAAATATCTATCTGTCATAGGAAAGCATCAAGAGGATAAATCGATCTACTTTTAAGATCTATTCTTATCGATATACCAAGAAAAAAGATTTCATTGCACTCGCTTTCAAAAGATGATGAGTTCATTGAGTTAATCACTTTGTTTGCAATTTAAGTTTCAGAGATCCCATAAAATATACAAGTTATTGATCATAACAAAATTTTAAATCGAGATTTATTCACGCCGCTTGCTTCTTTTAATGAATTTTACCGAAAAGTAATGCAAGTATTTTATTTCAAATTTTGAAAAATTAATCATAATGAAATTAAGTAAATGAAGTGCAACTAATTCGTTAGATAAAGATTAGATTAATATGTACGATTTCTTAAAAAGAAAAATATTTATATAAAATCAATTAGTCGATGATCAGTAAGCAATAATTTTGAAACTTTTTTTTCTTTTTTTTTTTTTTGTATAAACATATGCATCCTCAACTTTGGAGATAAGAAATGAGGTCAAGTTACAGCCACAAGTAACTTTTGCTTTATTATCTAATTTGACCTAAAATTTTAAAATCATTTATCAATTCGTCACATTATGTTAAGCGGTTATTCTATTTTTTTTTTTTTTTAAATTAAAGACTTCATATCAAAAGCTTTCACATTTTGACTTTGACGAGATATATGCTGAAAAAATTCTTTATATTATCTATAAACATTATTTATAAGAGGGTTTCTATGACTCACTTAAAGTCATCGTCGCCACTTATATGGATTGCTTTTAATGAAATATTACAAATATATAGTATTTTATGAGAAGTATCAACGAAAAAGAAGTAGAGAAACATATTATTCAAAATGTCAAGCAAACGTCATATATATGACAAACTTCTATATAGATATCTTTGTGAAATTTGTGAAATGTTATAAAGTGATTTGGATATAAATTTCAATTTCAATAACAAAAGGAAATTCTCTAATAAATCTTATTATAGAATTCACGTTTCACAACATGTATTAAATAGATTTTGAAGTTCTCGACCATCGACCTGGCAATTCAAATAACGAAAACTTAAGTTTATAATACCTTTGGCTAAATAAAACTCATTATGAAATTGAAAATCGTTCAATGATTAAATTCCTTTTAAGTTAAAGACAAAGCGAACTCATAGCGCTATAAAGGGAATGCATTACGAAGATTTTATTAAATAAAACTTTAGATTTAATACTTACTTTTACTCAGAATTATTCCACTCAGCCAAAGAGATATAAATTTTTCGAGAGCAAAGGATATTTTTATATAAAAAAAAATGTAATGTTAACTTTCTTCAAGTAATTGAATGTAAAAAAATTAATAAAAAAAAAACATTTAATTGAGTATAAAAGAAGAAAAAAATTTTCTTTCAAGACGAAGCACCTAATGAAGACGATCTTCCAATAACTAAATTGATGAAGCTGCACTTGTTCATTGGAAGTCCTTCGTCAAAATTCGCTTTGTAGTGCTTTGTGAAATTTACAGTTGTTGATGAAAATGCCAAATCGATGTTTTCAGGGTTTCGGGCAACATTTTCGTTTGCAGCAACAATGACCGGTACTTAGACTTATCGATTATAATCGACCCAGTTTTTTCAAATTTATTGACGACTAAATTTTTTCTCGCCTGAAAATTCCGCGAAGTTTACGAGCGATGTCAGCGTGACTTTCCCCATTTTCGTAAGGGGTTTTCATAATTATAAAACGTTCTTCTTTTTTGTAGTGGTCAATTTTGAATAATTCGAACAATCATAGGTAACAGCTATCAAATTTCAGGGTTGCCATTTACATGAAAGAAAACCACAAATTTTAAATAATGCATTCTTATTGAGACATCCTGTAGAAGTACTTTTCTTTGTCTTCTCTTAAAATTTAATTGCAATTTTCTAAAGTCATATAATAATTAAGGGAGTAACTTCAAATGTAATTTAACTTTAGTTGAATTGAAAGCAAATCAATTTAATTATTACCTTGAGAGAAAAATCTGACAGTACAAACAAATGAAAATTTTCAACAAATCGTGTCTAAAGCATTAAATTAATTAAAAGTGATTGTAAAGCATCGTTAAGTCAATCAACTAAGACGATTACAAATCAATGGTCAATTGTGAAGGAACGTATAACAAAACAAAACAAAATAATAAATAAAATAAATAAACAAACAATAAATGACGACAATAACTAACTAAAAAAGTTTCTCGATGACCACAAATATATTTTTAAAGAATAAATCTACGGATTTCATATAATTAACAATTAATGATTTGTTGCTTAAACATCAAGATTAGTAATTATGTGAAAATAAATATTTATTAAATATGTTTTATAAATACAAACATATAAAATAAATAAAAAAAAGCCAGGCAAAGAATTAAATACCACATGAAATTAAATAAACATTAACGATTTAGAAAATGCACTCATAAAGAAAGAAAAAAAAAAAATAAAACTCTTATAACAGCAACAATAGTTGCGAATAGAGAAACTTCAGTGCGAACTTTCCGTTTTCCTGAGGAGAAACTTTACTTTTTTTTTTTCTTTTCTTTTCTTTTTTTTTTTTTTATTGTTTTGCTTCTCAACTATGTATTTGTGTGTGCGTTAAGCGCACCTGGTGCGCTTGAACGCTGTCAGCTTCCCTTAGAATTTATTTTTAGAATCTTCGTTCAATGTTCGATTTTTTTTTTTTCTATTCTTTGCCTTCAATATAAATCTCTAACTAATTATTGATGGAGAAAATAGCATGTATTGTGTTGTTTATAATGTCATGGCACAAGGTTGTAACACTTGGACAATTTTCACAATCATACGTTACGAATTCATATATAATACCTATATGATCAGTGTGTGTACATATATTTGTATGTACGAACATTACATGCTTGGATGACAATCGTGTAAAGATTATCAATTTCTCATTTGTTGTCTCATTTCATAATTATATAAGTGTAAGTTATGAATGCTTATATATATATATATATACATATATACAGTGGGTAAAAGCCAAAGTCGTACACCACAACATTTTTTTTCTTTGTCCGATTTTTTATACCCAAAATATAATTTGAGAAAAGTTC
>KK351047.1:1400907-1453238 GCA_000671755.1 Glossina brevipalpis | reverse complement strand
CTCAAATTATATTTTGGGTATAAAAAATCGGACAAAGAAAAAAAATGTTGTGGTGTACGACTTTGGCTTTTACCCACTGTATATACATTGGACGGGTTCACAAAAAGTTTTCTATGGTCAAAGAAAAACGTTTTTATACCCACCATTCCCGAAGGAGGGAATGTTTGCAATATTCAGAAGGAAGGTTCAAAGATTTCATAAAGAATTCTTGATCAACAACAAATTTAGATTTGATTTAAGCATGTCCGTCTGTCCATCTGTGGTCTTGGCCTCAAAAATAAAAATATCACCTTCAAATTTGAGAACAAATTTGGAAGTTGTTGCGCGCAGATTGGTATTGAAAATGAGTCAAATCGCTTAAAGGGCACACCCTTAACAGAGCGTAAACTGAGTACATCTCTGTTCTTAAGAAAACAAAAGTGGGCTTTTTGCTTACTACTAATAAACCATTGCAGAAAAGTATACAAAAACGTCCACATTTATTGTATAAAAGTCCGTACAAAAACAGAAAGGATAAACCACGCCCATTCTATATAATAGAGTATTGAAATTTAATTTTTCTGTAAAATGCTTTGTTATATGAAAATCCATTAAGTTTATATGTTCTTGATCAGTATAAAATTCGAAATCCTACAAGACATATCCGTCTGTCCGTCTGTCCATAGTCTGTCTCTTGACCTGGGTGAGGTCTGCGGTAACCATTGTTGCACTAAGTTATACGAATGAAATATGGCAGAAACATCGATAATTCTTTCACGATATTCACTATATTGAGGATCACTCAAAGCGGTGTGAACCTCCCAACTTGAAATCTTTAGGTCGAAATTTGCCAAGCACCCTTTTAATTGCCCGAAGATCAGTAGCACAATCCAAGTAAGCATTCGAAATATTTATTTCTACATTTTCCGATACCATTCCATTCCTTATCAAAATTCTTGTAGCACCAGAAAAAAAGTAGTTATTCATGAACCATTCTAATATGAACGCATACAAAAAAAAAGCAACAAAATTCCTTTTCAATCAATTTCGTTTATAAATAAACCGCATTCACTAACGATAAAATTTATGAGATTTACGCCATTTTTCATAATTTGACTTGAGAATATCTTGTTTTTTACGAAATTTTACTTTTTTATCGTTTCGTAACATTTAAAATACTTGTTTGATTATATATTCAAAGGGGCCTGTGCATGCATTTATATATACATTACGTTTACATATAAATGTGAAAGGAATAATTCATAACTATAAAGACATGAATTCCTCATAATAATTATGCATCAATCAACATCATAAGTGTAATTATACCCTACACCTTTAATGACTTTATGCGAAACACTAAATCACTAAAAAAAAAAAAAAATTCGGATAAACTTACATTGTATTATAAGAGCCTGTGGTTTGGATTAATTTCTATAGTACACATATATAGTCTATTGTTTATTTACCCGCAGGAATCTAAGAAAAAAAATTTCAAAATCTTTCAAAAATCGAACAAGGCAGGAATATTTTTTTACTAAGCAGTACGCTTAGAGGACACCGCTTCAGCATCATTGAGGCAATAAGTTAGAAATAAAATCCGTTACCTTTGGATTTGCCTAACTTTAACAACTAACTACTTAACCGTATCAGGCCATACTATGGTATAAATAAGTAAAATAAAAAATAAAAAAAAAATAATAAAAAAAGTATTAATTGCAATAGCAGGTGTGGCTTAATAGAAACCTCATATAAGATTCAAGAAAAATATGTTTGCATTTCGTTGCAAAAATAACACGAACTTTTTTCCTTAACGCAACGTATATAAAATGTAAAATGCATTAAATTAATTGTGTGTGAAATTTTTAATTCGTCCATTGATTGTTGCAAAGTTCAAAACCGAAGTAAAAAATGAAAAGTTCCGGTATACAAAGCTGGGTTCAATTCCAAAGCGAACATAGAGACATAGTGACTATATCTCAAAACATACCACAAGTATTGTCCTCTACGGTACAAATATAATTCCATTTCAATCGATCTAGTCAATACGCTTTATGGGCTGGTTCAAAAAGAAGGCTAACTCTCGAAGAAGTGGTCCGAAAAAGGGACACAACAATGGTCAATGGACAATGGTTACTATGTCGTCATTTTTCATCATGCTGAGCCATTCAGCCCTCTTGCTGACATTTGCTTACAAAGGATTAGCATTTCTGAAATAGGGATGCGCTATTCTTCACAGTCTTCATTCTTTCTGAGTTTCAATCGATGACCTATTGTCTGCTCGAGCAGAGTTCTCATTTTTGTAACGGGAAGGCCCATTTTTGCATCCTCTCGTGGATAGCTTTGAACGAGTAATCGCTCTTTTCGTATCGGAATTAGATTTTGCCGAAAAACAGGAGAAATAGTACCTAGAGTTCAAGGCCGGAGTTTCACTTATTCGAACACAGACTTAATTTTAGTAATGAGAAAACCTATTTTTGATAGCTTCAAGTAAGCAGTCGCTCTCTTCGTATCGGAATTAAATTTTTCTGAAAGTTGGGAGAAATAGTAGCTAGTGTTTCAAGTCGGAGTATCAATCTAATCCCATCCGTTAACCTATTGTCTGTTTGCGCAAAGTTCTCCTTTGTATGAAGAAGGAGACCTATTTTCACGTCCTCTCTTGGATTGCTTTAAACAAGGAGTTGTTCTCTTTGCTACATCGGAAGTAGATTTTGCCTTAAGCTGACAGAAATAGTAGCTAATGTTTGAAGCCAAAGTTTCTATCCATATCCCAATCTCGATCCGGTTGATTACGGTCTGGACCCCTTCCTGATTTATTCTATTTGAAAGATTTAAAAAGCATTAAAAACGTTACATATCTCATATCAAAGGAATGCGCATACTTGCGTATTGTAATAGAGAAAATTTGAAAATCATAAAGTGGGGATGGTTCTCAGTCATCTGTATTTTTAAAATCCACTAAAATTGAAAATTGGAAAAATCGAACTCAACAAATCTTTCCTTAGATTAATTACAAATAGAAAATATATTTAAAAATGAGAATCACCTGCAAGCAGATTTAGAAAAATATTTTTAAAAGTTGAACTCTCAGTAAATTGCTTTTCAGATCAAATACACTACAACCAATAATAATTAAGGACATGACTTCTTTACGGTATGTCCGAATTTTTTTTTTTTTTTCGTCTTAGTGAGAACTCTGTAAAAGAGTGAATAGCTTGCTGCGATCTCTTCATCAACTTGCCCTCCATTAATGAAAAATTGCTTAAGTGATAAATAGGTATCCAAGATTCGTTTCATTTCTTTCTTTCTCTAAATGGTATATATTTATACATATATGTATTTCTTTTGGCTTGAAAGCGTTGATATATTTATATATATTTATATATATATATATATACTCACACATGATTTTAAGTCTTTCAAGTTGGTGGTAAAAATTAAGAAAAAAAAAAAAAACTCTCACTCACGTTGATTGCGTATATTTTTCTTAACTTCAGAAAATTGAATGCAACTGCACTCGTATGCAAAATCAACGTCAACATCAACATCAACATCAGCATCAACACAATCACCAACTCCACTATTGTCGTTTGCTTAACAGTCTAAACAGTCTAAACGCATACAAACGCACAGAGGCATACGCGTGCACGCAATACACAACTACCATATAATGTCGAATGATTTGATGTTGAATGGCAGTTACGTTGCGCATATATATGATGTTGATGATGCTGCTGATGTTATTGTTGTTGTTGTTTATCTATCTGTATGCCTGTATGTATGGTGTAAAAATGCAATTCTCTTTGTGACGGATTGTTAAAATCAAAATGAAAGCACTACGAAATAACAAACAAAGAAACCAAGACCCGACATCGAAAACACACACACAAACACACATACAAATGCACGTAAATACACAACAACGGTAACAACAACAAACAGAAACAGAAAAAAAGAAACAGAAACAGAAACAGAAACAGAATAACTCATTGAAGAATTGCATTCGGTGTATTCATTACCTTCGGCATATGTTTGTTTAGGTGGATGTGCTTTTCGTTTTTTTTTTTTATTTAATACATTTTCTTTGTTGAACATTTGAAAGAAGAGTTTTTGTGCTGCTGTTGTCGTTATGTTCCTCTGTTGATGGTAAAGAGTTGAAGGTGTACAAGTCAATAAACTCTTTAGTTCAAGTTTTAGAATTATATACGCTTGTGCCGTCTCTATGTGTGTGTGTGTGTGTGTGTGTGTGTGTGTTAATACTGTGATGTGTTTTCTCAATACTTTCCAGAATAAAAGAAATTCATCTGCACAAATCGGTTGATATATTTCAAAAGGTAGTATTCTTTCATTTTATTTTTTTTTTTTTTTTTTGCTTTTAGGACCATTCCTATATATTGCCACAATTAGACAAAGAAAGAGAAAAAGAAAACAAAAAAAAAAAGAAGAAGAAGAAATGGGTTTTTTTATGTGAAACCGCAACAAGAGAGAAAAGAAGAAAAACAATTCGATTAAATTTTTCATTTTTAATCCCAATCAAGTTTTTATTTTTATATTTTTGAAAATTTGAAAGAAACTAAAATAAACTTTTCATTTACTTCAAGAAGAAGAACAGAATTTAAAAATTCATTTTAGTTTCAAAAACAAAATTCAACTGAAAAACTTACAAACCACAAAAGAAATTATATATAAATTAAATATATGTATGTCGCGTAAGATTTGATGAAATTAATTTACCTTTCAATGATGATGATGATAAATGGAAGTTTTTACTTACTCTTCTTAGTTGATTACGTTTCTTATGCAATTCTCTCTTCTATCCATTGAGTTCAAGTCCAATTTAATTGATTGATTCCTATTGTGCAGTTAACAACAACAACAAAAACAATAACAACAACAACAGCACAACCTACTGCGATATTGAGGATAATGTTTATCTTCTCAAACTCTCCCTATTACTACTGTCTTGTAATGTTGATATTGCATTCGCTTTTAAGAAAATTACAAAACCATTCTCCATTTCATCAACATTTGCTTGCTATGATTTTCTTCAGAAATTCATTAGCAATTTTAATTAAATATCATACGAGCTATAGAGTCACTTTGGCATCAGCTACTACTTACTAGTAGTAAGAAACTAAAAAAATAAAATAAAATAAAAAAAAAAAAAAAAAAATGAAAAGAAAAGAAATAAAAGAATAAATAAAAGCCTCGAATAAATTATTTGTAACTCTAGAGAGACAAAAAGAAAATGAAAGAAAGAATTGAATGCAGTCGGAACAAGAGTTTAGCAATGATTTGTGCTTTGTTAGTAGTTTGTTCGTTATACTTGTTGTTGGTGTTGTTATTGCTGTTGCTGTTGCTATTGCTGTTGCTGTAAAAGTGCAATTAAAAACTCACGTTCACTAAATGGTTTCGTTACAGGCAGTAAGTAAAACTTTTAATTATAACATTTTCTCATTTCATACAAATTGAATTTTTGTAAATTAATTAGTTCCGTTGCAGAGCGCACACTCACGGTACATATATATATACATACATATATATATACATATATATATATATATATATACAAATTAGTTAACAAATCAATTCATTAACATTCAAGTAAAAATTATCTCTTATTTCTGCTGTTCGCAAGAAATTGCAAATACGGTTACACGTACGTACGTATAGAGTATTTTGTTTGGTTTTGTTTTTTTTTTTCTTATTTTTTTTTTTTTTTTTTGGTTTTGCAATAAAGGTATATTTACCGTTAACAAAAAAAAATAATTTCATAAAAGTTTTATTTATTATTTAAACAATTAATTCATTTATCCCAGATTAAATATTTTAAATTATTCTTTGAATAATTAATCTTTGAAATTATTTTCATAACAGACTTCTCTTTGGTTTTATATTCATCACACGAAAGACGAGAATATATTGAATTTGTTATCTGCTTTGCAACAGAAGGAACTCTTAGATACTCCACAGATTATATATATTCTTGATCAGCATCAAATTTAGCATCGATTTAAACTTATCTACCTATCTGTCTGTCTGTCTGTCTATGTGTTAAAGAATCTCCTGGTAACAATAATGAAAATGACGCCTTGAAATTTGGCAGTAAGATTGCAAGTTCATAGGTTAAACCGATCAAAGGACACACCCGTAGTGCAATATAAATTGAGAACATCTCCGGTTTTTAAAAAGAAAAAGAAATTGATTTTTCTTTTTTTTACTATTACATATAAGTTATAAGAGGAGACAAATCTATAAAAATTTCCACATTTAGTGAACCAGATATTCTCTAGTATTGGCAGAAAAATGGGAAAGATCGACCACATTCACTTAATACAATAGAATATTCCAATTTCATATGTGTGTAACATTAAGAAAGAAACTTCAGAAAATCCATAAAGTGTTTATATTCTTGATTAATATAAAATTTGGAAATCTCTTAGGCGTATCTGTCCATCCGTTCGTCCGTCTGTCCATTAGGCATTCTATTTATGTGTGTAATATGTGAGGCAACCATTTTCATAATCGCAAAAATTAAGTTATTTGGGTTCAAATTTGAAAAAAAAAACATTGAAAGCTCTTTCACATACGTTAGTATCGAAAATGTACTAAATTGATACAAGGACATATCTACAGAGTATAATAAAAGCTAAAAACATCTCTGCTTTCCAGGTGTTTTCCTCATTATTTATAAACGAAACAGTAAAAATTTCCACGTTATTCCATACAAATGCAATAATCTGCAACACGCCTACCCAATATTATATATACACACATATACAAAGTATTAAAATTTGAAGTTTCAGACAAGGATGATGGATATAAAAGATACGATAAAACCGAATGTAATTTTCTTATTTGTTTTTTTTTTCTTTTGCTCGAAGCTAATGTAGGAGCTTCGCGTTACGGCTTGAATTAGACCGAATTTTCAGATAACGTATGAATATTTGATTGCAAGATGGGACGAAATTTAATTAATTTTATATTGTACTCTATATCGTACCTTACATAAGCATCGTGCATATCGTATATATCTTACACCGTATTTTTCAGTTTTGGCAGCACCTTAATGGCAATTATGCGAATTAGATCCCATAACTGCATGGTAATTACGTATAGGTTTCATTTCTCACTGAATTGAATAATTTATTGAATAAGCTTTAAAACATTTGAACTTAAATAATCGCAAATAAAATGAGAATAATAAAATATATATATGAAAAAAGTTTTAAAAAAAATTCAGTGAAAATTTTGTACAATTAATTGACAGCGGAATGTCTTCACGCCTGCAATTATTCGCTTTTATTTATAAATGGTGTGTTAAAATTTATGCAAAATTTAAATTAAATAGAAAACAGAATTATTTTTTATTTTATTTGCAATTTTTTTTATTGAATCATAAAGTCCATAGTATAGAGTCATGTTTGGAATAGCACAACGAGCAAATGTCCTCCACTGTTTTTGCTGGCAAACATGCACTGATTTATCAAAATTTTCCGTGACTGTTTTCCATAAATGTAGCTGAATTTCGTTGATGCAGCGTTGAATCTTCTTCCCCAATGCAAGGGTGGTTGTGGACTTCTTGGCACAGAACTTTGACTTCAGTTAATCCTATAAACAGAAATCGAGTGACGCAATTCTTGTCCACGACGCCGAATCGATGTTCGTCGAATTTCGATCATATTTTGTATTGTGTAAACCTACGAGCTGTGGCTGCCAAACTTTCATTATTTTCGAAAGCGCGGTGCTTTCTTATGTAATGCTCCAGATTTGCTAACTCTAAAGTTTCACCTGTTATCTATTTATTTTTTTTTTATTGCCAACACATCCTGCCTAAGTTTTAGGACAACCTATATATGGTTTTTGGTAATGAGGGGACACCGTCTGATAGCATTTATTGGACTTCTAAAGGGAATATAAAAGTTGCAACAAATCTAAAGCTGCAAAATTTTGGAAATCTAATTTAATAGAAAAAAGAAAATAAATCATTTTTTTTTTTGCCTACTAATCTACTTTTCACAGAAAGCAATTTGCCGCAAATTATGAAGAAAACTTAGGGATGTTTTCTTCCATCATCTAAAGCAGAGATCCCGGTTTGAACAAGCGGATGGAAAGACGGACACAGCTGGATAATTTGCTTTATTAATTATGTATGTATATGCATATGTAAATATATATGTACATTATTTATACGTACACCCTCGATTAATAATTGGGTCCGTCTTTCTGTTCGCCCGTTGAAATCGGGATTAGAAGCTGTCAATCTGTGTTTATATGTAAATATATACGTATTTATGTATGTCTGAATGTATGTATGTATGTATGTATATACATTACATTATATTTACGAACTATAATCACATTTAACAAATTTAATATACACACGGTGTTGATTATACAACAAAATTACAATGAAATTGAATTCAATTTGCGTCAAAATCGAGGAAAGTTTGAAAAAAAAAAACTATTAGAACTAAATCATATAAATTTGGATATGTTTCGCAAATGAGAGTGTGAACGTAAAAACTGATGAAAAGATTTAGAAAAAAAATGTAGAGCATAAAGCAATCGAAACTTATGCAAACATTACATTTCAATTTTTTTGTGCTATTTCTCTGTCCAAAGACATTGGGTTTGTTTTTACTTCACGAATTTCAGTATTTTTTTTTATTTCATTTTTTTATTTCATTAAATATTTATAAAGTTTTTTAATGTGCTTTAAACTGTACTTTAACATAAAAGCAATTATTTTACATTTCATATAAGTTTTCGATATAATTCTGAAAGCAATAACCACACATCAGTTCATGTTAATTTATGAGTCAAACACGTAGACTGTTCAAAATGCCTGCATATTCCCATTTTGCATGACTATAGTGTTACATGTCCGGACATAATACAATAGTTTATACTATAAACTTTCACGTTTAATGTTATTTTAACGGATTCACTTATCAGTACAAATCATAATCTCGTGCAAGAAAACCTTTTGAAGTGCAACGAAGAATATCTTTATACTTTCAGTTTATATGGCAGCAAAAGTGTTTTAAAATGATTCTTAATCATATTGAAAACTGATGGTTAGTTAATAAATAAAATTTCCCGTGTATTTTATTAAAAGTTTGGCTTGGATCTTCAACGAAGTCTTTTTTCGTTTTGTTTGTTCTTAACTTTGGCATTTTTAGTATTTTCAAATAGTTTCAACCACTCAATCAGTGTTGTCACGGCTTGGAAAATAGTTCATTTGAGTTTACTTTAATATTCCCTATTCCCTGCAGAAAAAGTTAGGGCAATAAAGTGAAATCGTGAATGAGACGACAGTGCTTAATTTCAAAAGCGAATCAATAAATGTCTGGAAATCGCAGCTATCTATGAATAGTTTTATAGGAATTCGTTGAAATTTTGTTATAAGTGAAAATGAAACACGAAAAGCGATAAAAAGAAATTCAATTAACACATTTGTTCCTTACAAAATTGAAGAAATATCTTGCACGTAATATGAATGATGAACAATTTAACCAAATCGAAAAATTAGAAATTTTCCTTTTTTTGTGGAAAATCAACAATAAAATCGAAGAAATCTCTAAACATAAAGAAAACAAACAAGAAGAAGAAAAGTATGTGTATACAAATATGTCAAAGTATGTCACAGTACTTAAGAAGTTAGAAGCCTTAGCAAGCTATGCAAGGGTTTCAATAAATCGACAACATCTTTATCTATCATATTATTGCAGCAATTTTTGTGTCAACTCCTAAAGACTCGATGTATTGGGTTGGTAAATAAATAACTGCCGTTATCACTTATAGGTGTTTCTCACTCTCATTTTTACGATATCCGTAAATGTTATGATCTTCTTCTTCTTATATATGTCAGCTGTCATCCTTAGCTAGCTTTACAAGTTCATTGCTTGCATATTTTCTTAAAGATTTTCTTTTTAACTCAACATTAATATGGAGTGCAAGTGCGGGCATTTCCGCCAGGCCACACAATTCTTTGGCCACTCGGTGAAAATTGATGGATCTTGGTTAGAAATCGATGGTACACCCACCATATAGACCCGATCTTGCGCCGATCTTGGATTACCACTTATCTCGATCCCTGCCCAACTCCCTTTGTGGTAAAACTTTCAACGATGAGGACACTGTAAAATCTCACTTAACTCAGTTTTTGGTCGAAAAGGATCAGACTTTCTACGAATCAAGTTGTCAGAAAGATGACAAAAAGTCATCGAACAAAATGGAAAATACATTATAAATTAAACTTTATTCCAAGTAAAAAAAAAAAAAAAAAAAACTTTTTATTTTATTGAAGAAATCGGCAGTTATTTAGTTACCAACCCAATATATAAAATTTGTTCTTCCATTTGTAAACTCTTCACAGGTAAACGCTTTACAGGTCCGATATGATACAAATATTCTTAACCAGCAATAGATTTCGAATCGAATTAACACTCTCTGC
The DNA here is from genome assembly GCA_000671755.1 of Glossina brevipalpis. Classification (NCBI taxonomy): domain Eukaryota; kingdom Metazoa; phylum Arthropoda; class Insecta; order Diptera; family Glossinidae; genus Glossina; species Glossina brevipalpis. The sequence goes on along the minus strand of KK351047.1, from coordinate 1,442,800 downwards.
TTATCCTTATATCTATGATAGGAACTATTAGGATCATGAAGTCAAAGAGTAGAATTGAATTAAGAGTTTGAAAAACTTTTCGATATCGGTTAACTTCAATTGAACTTTCTTTAGTGACTGGGGAGCGCGTTGTATATTCATTCACCTCAATCTGTAAAAAGGATAAATGATTTAATAAAAAGATGACATCGATGCGGAATCTATTAGGAGCAATAACAAACGATAAGGAATATATATTTTATGATTTAAAAGATCGAAAACCTCTTTAAACGTCACATAGATTGCGTATGTATAAGGGATGTCTCGTAGTTTCAAATATTTATTATAATCGAATATCATCATATCTTTCAAATATTTACTTTACTGTGTTATAATAAACTTTATCTAAGACTCAATTATACTAATGGAGTCGAAGTGCCAATCCCGAAGTATAGTACATATAAATCCACTTAAATCATTTTGATGAGTTGCGATGATAGTTGATTACATTTAAATATCTTTAAGCGATGGTTGGATAAGGATAAAATTATTACAAGTAATTTCATACAATTACTATGAAATTGATTTGTAAGACTTGTTATTATTACCTTAACATTTAATATTGAAGAACATGAAAGGAAGAAAGAGAAGAGAGAAAAGAGGTAAAAAAGAAGAAGAAAACTAAAATAAAACAAAACAAACTTTAACTTTAAATATTTCATGGGTGTAGCTAAATAAAAAATTCCGTCACATCGATTTTATTACATATACATATGTATATATGTATATATGTATATATATGTATATATGTATATATGCATATATAGCAAAATATATGACAAAGAAACACCTTCAGAGACAACATTGGCAACAGTTAACAAACTAGAGACAAACATATTTAATGTAAGTTTATGTACTCGTTTATTGAACGTTGTCACTGTCAATGCTGCCAAATTACAATTGCATGATAAATTATGTAGTAAATGCTTCGCTATTTAAATAAAATAATCACGAATTCTAAGCATGAATTTTCACTTCATAAGAAGAAAAAACATTTTTCGATGTTATGTTTTCTTTCTTCTTATATTTATTTTATTTATTTTTCCTTTTTTTTTTTTTTTTTTTTTGTTTAGACAAGTATTGATTTAGAGAAATTGTTTTTTATTAAATGTTAGGGTGTTACACTTAACGATTATTTCGTCAATTACTCTATAACACGAACTATAATCGGTACTTGGTCTCAAGATGAATGGTGTGCTACCACGTTAAAGTAAAATTAATAGCGTGATCTTTGTGGTTTCGTAACCTCGATAATTTCAATAAATTTTAAGCATAAATAAAAAAAACACTAAACATCATAAACTCATAAACATGTCTTTTATCCTAATCTCTTTATGTATACTATGAAATTAGGGAAAATTCTCCTTTTAAGACGACTCTCTGGGTATATAAAAAAAAAAAAAGTTCCGTTTTCCATAAAAGTCTTTATAATTAAAATAATAATGATGACGGTAATGGTAGTAATTTTATATAAATTGTCTTAAAAGATTAAGATTAATATTTTTATTTTGAGTATCCAGGCAGAGAGACAAATTTGTTTTAATCTAATCTCACAAAGCATTATAACTTGATACACAAAAAAGAAGGTTTGGTAATAACTCAATATATGTAGACACTTCAAGACAATTAAACACAGTATGATACACTCCTATAAGTCAATTTAGCAAGACTATCTGTCCATCATTCAGTCTATTTCTGCATGCATTCCTTGATTTGTCATTGCAACGCTAAAAACCGTAAGAGTTAAGAGACAGCTCTAAAAATTGTATTATTAGTTATTGGCTATAAATTCTTGAAAACTGACATGATATGGCCAAAAAGCCTAATTATTCGCTATACATCTGTGGCCAAAACACTAATTATTCATTAGAAGTCTCTTTCGAAAGAAGGGCCTATTTTGTCTAAGAAACACGTCCGTATAGTTACCATACGTTGTCTGCCTACAAAGACTTCCGACTATTTGTGATTATAGTTAGAAAATTTGCGGTAGAATGCTAAAGTTTCTTAATAGTTATAGGCCTTAGATCTAACTTCTCAAGTGTTCCACCCACAAGACACTCCTTATTGACTTCACGTTCGATCTTTCGATGTTTATAACATATACAAAAAAAACTCTAACCTATATGGTCTGCAGAAAATTTTTATTCACAACTTTATGTAAGTACTTGCAAGGGTAAGATTTTGAATCCATCTCTCGAACTGATCTGAAAAGTGCTTATAAAGTTACTTGATTAACATAAGTTTTTGAATCCGTCTTTCGAGCCGTTATCTTCTTCTTGACGTTATGAAGCCGAAGTAAAAAAGCTGAAATGTTTCCATTGTTCGTAGCATTATGCTAATCGGTAACGAAATAGATTTGATTCGGCTCAAAATTCGCTTAAAACTTCATAAAAAAAAAAATAGAAAAAAAATTCAAATTTTGAAATATTTATCTAAATAACTTATATGGGATAGAAATAATTATTGGTTTACATAATTGCAATGTTTAAGGGTCGCTATTAAAATGATTGATCGTTTGCAATTAATTTAGCGTAGTAGTAGAAAAATATTTACGTTGTCCGTATTCATAGAAATAAGTTAACAACTATTTGAAGACGACCAAAACTGACTTAATAGGCATGATTAAATCTCATTCGAAGATCGAGAAGATCTGATATTAGTCACTTTCTACGTTAAAGTACAACTATGCAAGAGAAAGTAAAAATTACCACCATAATCTCTAACACAGTTGTATTTTAACGTAGATAGTGATTATAAAAAATTTACATGATGATATACTCCAGTTTGGATAATAATATTAGGTGCTTGAAAAAGTTTTGAGCGGTAACTGTTACATGTAAAAGTGTTAAAGTAATGGGAAATACCAGTGTAAATAAGGGATGAATTTGATAATTTTGATGTTTTTTTTAATTAAAAAAACAATTTTTCTTTTAATTTTACTGAATTATTCAGTGTATATAGCCGCTAATCAGGGAACACTCAAAATTCCATTTTCTACATTCATTGTCGACATTCATTTCCAACATTCATAATTCGAAGAAATCTGCTGTCGAATCCCTTAAAAAACTTTTAGAAGCTTATGGTGATGCTGCTATCTATCATATCATATCGCTATTGTTGCTCTTGGTTTTGATGATTAAAAGTGGTGAGATTTCGGCATCAAAGACAAAAAACTGCCTGGAAGATTAAAAAATTTCGAAAACGATGGAAACTCAGTCCAAACTCTCAAAGAGACTCCGAACAGCTTAACAGTGAATGAATTAACTGCTTTTTGACGTTTATATGCTATTAGTAAGGCCCCAAAGGGTGTAAAACAGATACCACACGAATTGACAAAAAATGTTATTTCAAGCAAGGATACATTGCTGCAGCTCGAATGAGAAGCTCTGCCATACCGAGTGTATTCACCAGATAGCGCCTTCGAAATTCAAGTCGATGCAGCACGCGGCTCGGCTGGCACGCGGTTCCACAAAGTTAAAGAACTGCGAAAAAACTCGATTTAAGGATAGCCCCAAAAGATCATGAGCTCTTCCGACACGGAATCAGTACTTTTTTTCTCAATAAATGACTTTTTTAAGTGAAAAAATTGCCGGAATACATTCAAGCACCTAATATATTGATCTTTCAAGTGAAAAACTGTTCACAACTTTTTCAAGCACCTAATACTATAAGAAATGAAGAAATTATATTTAATCTTGATGATCTCGATAATCTCAATTAATTATTAGTGTACGGCTAAGTAAATTGTAAATCGATCGGACAGACAAATAATCATGTGTGGGCGCGTGTTTCGTTGTTTGGCATATATGTTGTACAAGTTAGATATAGTTAATATAGGAATACGAATAAGCTACTTACAATGCCCATCATAAAAGTTTGAACTCTAGTAATCTTCCCGATGAACTTTCCTTGAAAAGATGTTTGATTTCAAATAATGAATTATATTTGCTTTTTAAAGCTTCATATTATGACATTTAAGAAATTTTATAATTTCAAATAAAATTGATTTATCTATGAAACGTAGTGAAATATGAAATGGTGTTGTGTTCGGTTAGTTTAGTTGGTAAAATAATTTATATTTCTACGATAATTTATATCATTTCGATAATACATTATAAGTTCTATCTTTTTACCAATTTCTATGTTTTTACAAATTTCTATCTTTTTACCAATTTCTATGTTTTTACAAATTTCTATATTTTTACAAATTTCTATGTTTTGCAAATTTCTGTTTTTACAAATTTCTATGTTTTTACAAATTTCTATGTTTTTACAAAATTCTATGTTTTACAAATTTCGACGTTTTACAAATTTCTATGTTTTGCAAATTTCTGTTTTTACAAATTTCTATGTTTTTACAAATTTCTATGTTTTTACAAATTTCTATGTTTTTACAAATTTCTATGTTTTTACAAATTTCTATGTTTTTACAGATCTCTATGTTTTTACAAATTTCTATGTTTTTACAACTTTCTATCTTTTTACAAATTTCGTCGAAAGTTTTTTTGAAAAATCTGTCTGAAGATTGTGTGTGAAGACAAAATGTTACGTCTCCTACCTATAATAATCCCGGCATACTTATCAGAAATTTATATTTCTTGAAGTGGGTTCAATTAAGGGAAGGGGTTAGGATTAAGGCTACAAACGACAGATGGATGTTATTAATGTAGTTTCTATAAAAAGCTCTTGTAATGCATAAATTACAAATGAGTACAATAATCTTAATTTAAACTGTGGGACTAATTCCCAGCTTTGGTTTCCATAACTAAAAAATAATTTCTTTACTTTTAATCCACGGCGTAAAAGATAGTTAAGATTCTAATCAAACGTTTATGAGGACAAAAAGTTGGTGTCATCTCCAAGATAAACTCTCTTTTATCTGAAATCTCTGTTCATTCTCTAAGAGAAAGAAGAAGAAAGACATTCTTTTCTGATTGAGCGAGAAGATACAGATCTTATTAAAGGACGTGAAAATTTTAGTGCGGGTTTTGCTCATGAATGTTTTGCTCATATATAGATAAAAAGTTTTCGGTAGAGAAAAAAGAGATCTATTCACCAATCAAGTCCTTCAACACGATTACTCGTTTGTTCAGCATTCTCACCCACTCGCCCTATCGTTAATCCGTCCTTTACCCACATTAGCCGTCATTGAAACGGCCTAACTGATTTTTCCCACCGTTTCTGATGTTTCCACTTTGAAAACGAACATAAACGTATACCACACCCTTATCGCACATACTACCGGGCACTACTGTGCCCGCACCCTGATTGAATAAATATAGAGAAATAAAAGGAAAAATAATTCTTCATCTTTTAATCGAGCGCATCTGCTAAGGTTGTCTTAAAAGTGGTCTTCTAAAAAGCGCTATTAAAAACCTATCGTTTCGGTTAGATTAGTACTTCGCAATCAAAATTATTCAATCAATCATGTTGGAGGTATGTTGATGCTAATACAGCATAGTAAGAGTTTAAAGATTACATGCATTTTCCATTTCCATTTAATGACTCAAACAATACTTTGTATGTATGATGATGTTTTGGTGTTTATTGTTTCTTCCTCTTTATTTTTAATTTTATTTTTTATTTATTGTACTTATTTATTTATTTATTTTTATTTTTTATTTATTTTTTTTTTTTGGGTGCTTTTCTGCATGTGGGCTTGACTGACTTGAATTTAATGCCTACATAATTATGCAAAGTAACTGTATATGCCTATGGAATGGAAAAATTCGTTTGTATGCATGAATCCATTGCTTTTATGAATAATTTCGGCTTTATTTGAAACCTTTTCTGCTTGTCTGTCAATGCAATACCGTTTGACGGAACATATTTGATTGTTTATATTTTTGTTATAACATTAATATGCATGACTGCAGTAAATGCTTCGCAATATTGATGTAGATCGATAGATACATTATAGTATTTCGGAAATATTATTTATTGCATAAAATGAAGTTTTTATGGGCGTATTCGAAAGTATAAAAGAAGACGTTTTTATGGATTCACATAAATTTTCTCTGTCGCGTCTATATGACGCAATAGAGAATTTTCGGATAAATGCCAGATTTAAATTGCAAAAAAAAAAAAAAAAGCAAAAAAAACTTTATTGAAGAACTAAGAAATTTTTTATTAAAAGAAGAACATAATTTTGTTTTAGATAAAAATCCTATAAAAAAAAAAACTATAAAATTTTAGTGGAAGAAAAAAAGGAAAAAACACATTTCTTAGTACCTACATAAATTACTAAGAGTTTATGACTTTGTCCAATTAATCAAAAGTCTTTATAAAGAAACTACTTAGAGTCTTTATATATATATTTTACAGAGCCTTTGCAGAATTGATGGCATAACAAAATTAACCTTTTCTCTAGAATTTAAAATATGTGGAAATTGTTTGTTTAACTTTTCATTGTCCAAAGCCTTTATTAGTTCCTTATAACTTACTTTTATAACTAGACTTGTATGCCATATATGTGTTTATAAGTAAATAAGTGAAGTAAAACGTTGTTTATGAACTCTTACGTTAATGTTTAGTGTATATACCGCATATATATGTGTGTGTGTGTGCGAAGTGTGCATAAATTTCTTGTTAATGTTATTGAACCTGTTGTTAACTATAAACACGTGCGAAAAATTCATAAAAAGTGTTAGCGAATATATTCTGACAAATAGTGCCATTAAATCAAATGACACGAGCTTTTTTATTTCTCCCACTAAAACTTTCAAATTTTAACATTAAATAATAAACACAGAAACTGCAATCACTTTGCAACGACTATTAGTTACCCGATAACTAACAATTTTTTTAGAAACTAAATCGTCTCTTTTTGTCCATAACGAAAATGACTTAACGACTTAGAGCCATCTTTTATTGTATCCAACCTATTCATCTGTCTGCTTAACCGAAAACCTTAACGACTTACAGCCACTTTTTATTATATGCAACCTATTTATCCCTTTGTCTGTCCGTCTGTCTTGGGTCTATTTTATGTGGTTCTGATCAGTTTAAAGCTGGTATTCTTCCAGATATTTTTAAACAAATTTATAGATTAACATGTTTTATCCTAAAAAGTCAGTATCTTATTCAAAGTGAATGAAGAAACTGTTTTGCCGACTACTTCTTACATAATATCTTAATGTTTTCTTGATGAAGTCATTGCAAAGTGGTCTAAGGTATTTAATGATCGATCAAGTCACAATTTTTATTAGTTACAATAATAAGGCAGAGTTTTATATGTTTGTTTGCTATAGAGATCGTTGACCTCTTGAGATGATCAACTAGCTTATTGCATATGATATTACATGTGATATTTCTCAAGCATTCACTGTGCACAAGCGTATAGAAGCGATACATATAAATTTCTCAGAAGCATTTGATAGGGTGATTGATGAATTGTTGACCTAAAAGTTTCGTCAATTGGATCTTCCTGAGAATTTGTTGAGAATATGGTTTTGTGCAGTTACCTTACTGGTCATACGTAAAGAGTGCTTTTAAGCACTACGTGCTAGCGGGATATTCTGGTTTCATAGCGAGTTCCTCAGAGGAGCCATTTAAGCCCTATATTGTTCATTTTACACATTAACGATGTTACTTCGTTTTTCTAAAATTCTCACGTTTGCGTATGACGTGAACTTAACTTTTGTTAACTCCTTACGCGATGCTGATGGGCTACAATCTGCTTTATTATCTGTGAACGATTGGTGTTCTATCAACTGTATCAACTGTAAGTGATATTGGGTTGGCAACTAAATAATTGCCGATTTCTTCAATAAAATGAAAGTTTGTTTTTTTTATTTGAAATGAAGTTTAATTTATAATGTATTTTCCATTTTGTTCGATGACCTTTTGCCATCTGACTCTGACGACTTGAAAATTCCATGCTCGTAGAAAGTCTGATCCTTTTCGGCCAAAAACTGAAATAAGTGAGATTTTACAGCGTCCTCATCGTTCAAAGTTTTACCACAAAGGGAGTTGGCCAGAGATCGAAATATATGATAATCCGATGGCGCAAGATCAGGTCTATATAATGGTTGTACCATCAATTCCCAACCAAGATCCATCAATTTTCGCCGAGTGGCCAAAGAAGTGTGCGGCCTACCACTGTCAATTGACCAATTCTGGTCGCTTTTCCTTGACAGCTGCATTCAATTTGTCCAATTGCCAACCAACAACCGTCGTTCGATATATCGTTCGGTTGATACAGCCATGTAATCAATCAAGCAATTCAAATAGGAAAATAAGAAAATTTTATCCAGAAGTAATCAATTTTTTAATTGAGATATAAAGATTTCGAACAAAAAAGAGGTGTTACTTATAAGCGATAAAATGAATGCTTGCTATGCTGATACAAAAATTATAATAAATTAATTAAAAATGTTATTGTAATGATGCGTTAAAAGAAAAAGAAACAAAAAAATATTTTAATATATTCATAGACGGAAGCAGTTTAATGTCCTTCAAATTATTTCTTTTAATTACGGTATTAGAGCCGGTTTTGATTAAATTCAATTTTAATATTTAAATTCCATATATTAAGACGTTAAATGTGAAAAAGTTACAAGTCTGTTTAAAAAAAAATTAAATTTTTCTCATTTCCCTCGCCTGGAAGATCTTTTTATGTCTTTTTGTTCTCTCTGTTTACGTTGTGTTCCTTATAACAGAATTTCATTTTAAGTTAATTAAATTATTTTAGCTTTTTATTGCTAACGCAATCATAATTATTAAATATTTCCCTTTACCAAAGTCAAACTGTACATTAAATCAATTATTTAACTAAATTTCCTTACATCGGTTTCGACATTTCAAAAGAATTCATAAATTTCTTTATCTGAAAGTAGAAGGTGTGAAGATTATTATATTCCCCTTTTTATTCCCCTTTGAACCCCATATTATATTCCTCTTTGGACATTCCGATTATTATTTTATTCCCGTTACTATTGCATAGCGGCAGCCTCTAATGGAAAAAGCTGGGTGTAGTGTATTATTATTTACTTTAATATATGAAACCATCTTTAGGGAAGGCTACCAAGAGCATCTCGATGATAGGAGCAATATGCCAAAGTTTCGATTCCATATAGCACAACTGGTCATGGAAACGCAGCATCATTAACCTCGAATGCAGTACAATCCATCTTGTATTCACTAGACACTAATTCTTTTCTATTTCATGATTAATTGATTTTGTTACGGTTTGACGGTTATCAAGAATACGTATATAAATACTTGAGTGTAAAGCTTTCAACAAATTATAATGTCCACCCACTGTGTCTCTTCTGCAATTACTTTAGAAAGTGAAGGGGACATATTTCACTTCGTTTCAAATTACTTTTTGTAAACACTAATCGCTATTGTGTGTCTTCTAAATCAATTGTCGCCTTCAAGATCTAAAGTCCACCAATAATTTGATGTACATTTAATGACGATTGCCCGGTTAGTTGATAGGTAAGATTCGTCTTAACTCGAATGTGTCGTCTCACACGTTTTTATTCTCCTTAATTTAGTAAAGACCTTTATAAACAATTTTATCGCTTAATGTCTGCACCTAACTGCCTCAAAAGTAAATGTATTCAGCCAGTCATTGTAACATTCACTACATGTTTCGAATAAGTAATAAAACCTTAAAATTTGTTGACTTATTTTTGAGGCTTTGCTAGAAAATTTAATGTTGTGTAGTATCGCATCACAATATTTAATAATATTTTACACCATCACCCACCATAAGCATAAGAACGAAAACACTGTATAAGGAAACTTTTGACAGTTAAGTTAATATGTATACATGACCTATATAAGGTATTGCGCCGCACCTATGTATGCTTTAAATGGATACTATTTCCATACTCGTCACAGTAAGCATATTAGATTTGTCAAACACAAATATATAGAAATTAGGGATCGGAGATATCATAAACTATATATATTTCCAGTAGGACTAAATAATTGAACGATTTGTTGCTCATCTGTCTTCTCCAAGGAAAAATTTGAACACAAATATTTCCCTGTCACTCTCTTTAAGTCTAAAAATCAACTAAACTAATGCATTTTTTTTTTGGAAGTTATAATCGTCTGTCTGTCCGCAAAAACTTTCCATCTCTTTTTTAAATGATAATCTTAATTTTACGAAGCTTCCGGTTTAGAGCTTTGTGGCATTCTCTGGCCGCCAGTTGAAATCAAGGACGCCAAATAGTTTTCTATAACTTCTGTCCAGACGAAAAGTCATCTATCCTGGGAAGAACCTGTCAACTACTACCAAAAAAACTCATAATTGTTTTTCTAATCTAAGGGCTTATTACTATACAGCTTTAAGGTTAGAGCCATAAGTTATTCTTTGCCATGTGTCTAGGACGATAAATTGTGTTCCATATATATCAACTTGTAACATAAACGTGCCGTAATTCTAAACTCGTCGTAATCGCTCTAGACAACATACCTGTGAGTTCATATTAGACAGATAGCCTAGCAACTGTTTGAAATTGGAGAGTTCGTTCGAAATAGTTGTCGGCTAAGAAGAGTTTAAGATTTAACTATCGATACCTAGCTACAGATTCTTAAGAATTAAGGCAGAAGCATCGGTGAAACTGCCTCTTTTCATTTTATGAAAGGGGGACCTCTTTTATTGTTAAGGTTCTTCACTAAGGAGGCCTTACAACTACAACTTTCCTATGCAGTAAATTTTTATGGTTCTCCGCTATGGAAATCTTACAACTACCCTATCTATCCAGTGAATTTTTATGATTCGTTGAAGAAGTACAAGAGCAAAGAGCATGGTGGAAGCTGGACTATACTGATCATTTTTCGGATTCGCTTTCCAGGACGTATCAAAAATCTAAAGGCCAAACTAAATTCACAGTGTTTAAGCTTTGCAAAATAGGAAGCTACTCATAAGTGTTGCAGCTTATCCCAACGCACTGCTTGAAGAATATTGGGTGCGGCGTTGCGGGGAGTATTGCGGTGGTTGAGGGATCCTACATTGGAAAAGCTGTCAACAGAGAGTTAGAAAAAGCTAAACCATGCACAATTTTCTTATACGATACCTCACGTTTAGCGATACCTTCTATTTTGAGGATTGTTTTACTTACTGAAGATTTCGATCTAATTAATATCTACCGGGCTCCGTGAGTTAGACGTCCCATGTGTCTTTCTGTTTATCCGTTAGCTATAAATACGATTAGGACTTCAAAGATTTTTTTCGAGAAGAACAAAGTTCGACTCAAATGTTTTCTTATCATGCTAATCAGGTTAACTCACAAAATCTCTCGATTAACAGTTCCACACTTTATATTATCATTGTTAACTATTAATTAATACGTCTTTAAAGTTTTTTTTCGAGAAAACTTGAACTCAAATGTTTAGCTATTACTTCTGCCAGCTGATCCAAAAAAAGCTAAATAATTCAATTAAGCACAACAGAAGATCAGAATAATTTTCCCTTTTTTGTAAATTACGGTCTCAATATTGTGAACAGTTCCAAGAAAACAAAATGTGCGAATAAAATATGTACCCGCAATTACTAAACAACCATTTATAAATAAGAATAAATATGTAAATTTTTTTCAGTTTATAGAAGTTATTAAAAAAATGCTTCTAATTTCTGGTTTGGATAATATACGATGTTTAATATATCGTATACGATATACATACAATAAATAGATCTATCTTGAAAGTATCTTGCGCAAATTTATAGCAGCTGTTATTAAAGTCGACTCCAACTGAATGTAATAAATTTCTACCTCTCTTCCTTCGCTCTGACCCTCTTTCCCTCTTTGCCTCTTCTCTCTTTTTCTTAAACTCTCTGTCTCTTTCTCCTGCTTTTTGTTAGATTGAGTTGCATTGCCTTAAAGATTTATATCGTAAATTGGCTTTTAGCCAATTTATGTTCCGGTTATTGACATACTGTAGATTGATTTCATATTTTCCAAACCACCCAAGAAGACAAAAAAAAAGAAGACACACACACTTATCAAATAGCACACATATGTTAAGAAATCTTGTAATTTTATCTTTTAATAATAATTTCAAATTTTACGAAAGCAATAAAACAAACCATCTTTAAAATACTGTTGTCTATTCGAAGGTATACTAATGCGTTTGAATCTATAATAGCACTTCTAACTATATATTGCTTTCAAGCACGCATACCAAATAATCTATTCGGAGTATTGATGATGATGGTTAATACTGTGCTGCTAGAGTTAAATCTAGTTAACTAAGCAATCATATGTTAACACACAGGTGCCGTCTAGATATATATATATATATTACATAAAATCGTTATCCTGATGAGATATTCAGAATGCCAGGTAAATAAAAATTCCATGTTTTTTTTTTTTGAGGTATTTTTCAAAAAAGAAAAAAAATTTTTTTTTTTCTTTAAAACCCAAGGAAGTGGCTTGAAATCGTACCTATGCGTTTTGTGAGAGGTATCTTAATAATAGAGTTTTTTTGTTTTTTTTTTTGTTCTTATTCTTTTCGTTCTTTTGTTTTCCAATTTCCAATTAATTGCTCGCAATATTATTGCTGCTGCCGATGAATCACTTAACCCATCAACCAGTAATAAACAACTTGCATTGACAAGCATTTATGTTGCCATTATGTCAGAATCGAAGATTGTAATGTGAATACATATAATAGGTATATATGACTGTGTGTCAACGTATATAATGCAGTTGATATATATTTATCTACAAAACTTTACGTTTTAAATACAGACATTGCCACAATTCAAATCTGATTAGTTCTTCAACATGCAACTAAATAATTACAGAATCGCATGAACATATACTATCGACTACTACTATATATATATATATATATATATATATATATATATATATACATATACATACATGTATGCCTGTAGAGAAACGATTGAATTGATTCAATACCAATAATTTAAGCATTTAATAGTGCCTTTATTATAACCATTACGCAGCACTGGTTTATTTTGTTCAGTTTTTTTTTATAAGGAAAATTGCTTGCAACAGATAAGAGATCATTTCTCAAATACGAAGAGTAGAACTTTTGCAACATTGTTGCAAGGCACTCTTTCAAGAAGACCGGTTCTGTCTTCTTCTTGTTAGCAAAATCATAATTATCCAGATGGAATTCAAAGAATTAAATACATATTTATCTAGCTTAAGTGATTTCTATTCAATGACTTTATATGAATCGTATCTCGTTGACTTTGTAGTTCAAGGGTATAGTTGAGTTTTCTTGCTTTCAATTTGTTCGTGATGGTGGGCTAATGGGATCTACTCGTTAACATGCTTATGCTTGCGTTTTCTTGTAACCATTATTTGCGATATTTTCGAGTGCCTCAAGGGGAGTAGCACAAATTGTTCAAAAAAAAAAAAAAAAACTTCAAATTTTAAAACAAAAAAAAAAGATAAATAATAAAACATCAATTTAGCTTTTAAATGTAAGACTTGATATCTTCAACTTTAATATGTTTTTAGAAGTCAAACCAGTAGGTCGAAATATCAACCGCCTTAGAACGGTCAATCCATCGGATGTAAGTCATAAGTTAATGAGAAATCTTTAGTCCTTATAGGGAAAGGTTTTAAACGAATTTTCAAAAAAAAAAATTTCTATGTATTGGCATCCTGTCGTGTAGTCGAATTGTCATCATTCTTACATAAGCCTTTTAGAACACTTTCAGAGAAATATGCAAAACTTTATTGGTTCTTACTTTATAAAGATTATAAGAAAGACTTTTATTCTTATTGCGGTCGCGTGAGGTAAACTCATCGCAGCTACTGAACATTTGTACCAAGCTTGAGATCAATATACAGTTCATCAGATATTGATGTTAGCACAGCTAAGTACGTGGCTATAAACATGCTGGCCTACTAATAGTAGTATTTGTGTCCTTAGCAGGGAGTATGATGGTTAGTTCGTGTGTGCTTGTGTATGTGACTACATCCTATGTACCACATCATTAAGAGTTGTAGATTTAGCTCAGGTTAGTGGGATGGTTCGAGAGTGATCGTCGACGTGGCTGCATCTCCCTCATGTGTCTGATGTCTGTCATGTTTGTAGTTTTGAATGCGGCTCAGATTATGTTAGGATGGCACAAGTGAGATTCTAAGCTCGATTTTATACTCTGTATGTGTCTGATTAGGGACATGATTGCAACTATGAATGTAGCTTAGGTTGATAAGACTTTGTTTTTCGGCTCAATTGCATTCTGTCTATGTGCCTGATTAAGCCGATGTTATTGGGATGGGTATGAGTGTGATTCTGTCCTTGATTTTATCCCATCTGATTATGGATATGATTGTAAATGCGAGTGCGACTCAACTTGGATGATGGTGGGCGTGATTGTACCTTGTCCATATTTGTGGTTATCGACGTGTTTGTAGCTCTGAACGTGGATCGGGGTCGTAGCATGATCGTTGGTACAGTCATAGACATAATATAGGTTACATGGCGAGTGTTGTTGCGTTCGTGCTTATTGTCTTATGAAACTATTTGTACTGGTATTTATGAACCCGTTTGTTAATGCGATGTGATCGTGGGTGTAACATAAGTACGAGCATGGGCTGTGTTTTGATTGTGCCTATAGATTTGAATTATGTCTATGATTGTTGGCGTCGTTTCGGATGTGGTCATAGCCTTCGTAATATGGATGCGAACTTTGACAGCAATGGACGGGCAGTTGTCACATCTCTTCCCTTGTTATTTGTCATTAATTAATAGTTTCAGTCGTTGTTTTATCATTTGCTTAAGCATGGCATTGATTCTTAAGGTAACACCAAAAATTTAATCCTTTCGTGATTAGCCTTAAAGGACCAGTTTCGAAACACTTTCTTTCAGGCAATAGACACTGAATTGTTTTTTAAATTTGGAAATAAGGAAAAATTTTCCACAAAGGAAACGAACAGATTACAGATGCAACACTTAAACTAACAGTTATGTTAAATCTTTGTGCAAGAAGAATGCCGTAGCATGTTTAAGACGTATAAGTAGGACAACGATCGAATAATAAAAAAAAAAAAACTTTATACATAAAAAGTTTCTAAGAAGACCCGACATTAATTATTGAGATAGAAACAAAGCATTTATTTGAATCTCTTATGCTTTATTTCTTGATCAAAAAAAAAAAACCGTGAAAGCGATAAAGAAAAATAGTGAACGCAAAAAAAAAAAAATCTCTCCTAAATTTTTGAATATTTAAACATTTCCTTTTTTTTTTTAATTTTTGTTTAAACGAAACAGTAACATTTTGTTTTAACATTAAACTCCATATAAACGAAGCTTTTGCGTAGTTATTCATGACCACTGACCTTGAACTTGAATATGCAACAGCTATGACTGCAGCAAGGTTGTAAACTTCCAAAACAATAACAATAGGTAATAAACAGCAACAATACAAGATAAAAACATAAGTACGGACATAATAACACAAAAACACACATACACATGCACCTGTAGATACAACTGTATATACGTATGGTTTAGTAAACAAAAAGAAAAACGAAAACAGTTTTATAGCATTAAACGCATGCTAGCAATGATGATGCAAGAGTGTTAATTTAATTTGCTTGAGTTAATTTTCTTTCTAATATAGTGACATACATACATTACGGCAAAAATGATGAACTCAACTGAACGGTTGCCAGTAAAAAGTTAACTAAACGACAAGAATAATAATAACAACTAGAATACAACAATAGAAGAAGTAAAGAAAAGATTTCTTCATAACATATAGTGATAACTTTTTACACAATGCAACATTGGTACATCTGTGTGTGTGTGTGCTACAAAGACATATTAAATTTGAGCAGATGTATGCAACATTCATACAACGACTTAAGAAAGTGAATCAACTTATAATATACTAACCGATTTTGCATGATCTTTTTGTCTGCCTGTACGTCTATCTCTGTCTGTCCGATATCTGTTTATATCAGATATCAAATTATAATTTGTGTGTGTGTGCCAGATTGATAAGTTTCAACTTAAGGACGTATCCTATTGAAGATGTATTTAATTGAGTCATTTTTTCAATCATTCTTGCTCTAATAACCTATTTTGATGCGATACCTATGAATACGTAGTTTCATTAATCCCATTCTTGTGAGATTTCGTGGAAATTCTTTACCAATCTTTGCTTTTATTTCCAGCTGCAAATATGTATTTTTATGACAGCGGTAGGTATCACATTCAAAAGAATTTCCTCTCCATCAAATTGTTGTAGTTGTTTTGTTAATTTGTAATTTTCGTAACAATATATATATATATACATGTATATATAAATGTTTATTTATTTTTAATTCTATTCGATTCAATAAATAAAACGAATCGCTAAAAAATATTTAAATTGATTTAAGAAAATAGACCGTATTTTTATTTCTTGCAAATTTTTATGTCAAAATCAATATTAAAGTTTTTTCTTAAGTCTTCTTTTGGGTTAAAACCATAATCAAAAAGTATTAAAATGAACATCAAGTCTTTGGTATAGTCGAAGCTAATTTCATATTATAAATGAAATATAAGATAAGAGGAAGCTAAACTAAAATCCAAGCATAACAGTTTTTTTTTTTTTTTTCTTTACCTTCTTATGCTTACCTTTACTTTTCGTTAATTTCACTCATGACTAACTTAAAAGGAGAAACTTTAGAAAAACTTTAAACTAAAAATAAATTAAGAGGAATTAACATAACATGAGACTTAATAAGAGTCGGCGAGTTAACACTTTTCTCAAAAATTTTTTACTAAATTAAAGTGAAACGAGAACATTGAAAAATCATTTAAAATTCCAGAGACGGAAATAAGAACTCATGCTTGAAGAAAGTCAATAATGAAAGACCTTGAAAGCCCTTCCTTTTTTACAGCAGCTGTTTTTTTTTTTTTCTATTTTTATTTTATGATCATTTTGTTTATGTTGTCGTAACTGTTTGCTATCCATCGAATATTTGTTTTTGCAATAAATTGATTCTTCTCAGTAGCTATATTAAATTTCATTCTCATAGTTAAGTTTTATATCGTTATTTCATAACTGAGCATAATGTTATCGTGTACTTCAACGTGGCATTATCATTATGAATACATTTCTCTTTGTTTTTACAAATAACTTGTAATTTTATTTTGTCTTACATTGGCTATGCGTTCAGATTATTATAAAAAAAGATTTTCATCACATTTTTAAGTAATCATCTGAATCATTATATGATAGACAATCACATATAGTAGCTCATGCTTATTCTGGAAAAAAAAAAACGATCTACAATACCATCTATCACTACACAAGAAAAATGAATTTTGTTCCTTAAACGTTCGCATATATGACATTTTTCAAATAACTATCGTTGGAGGTATTTTTAATTTTCCAAATGTTTTTGATATAAAGAAAGACATGTAAACGAATCCATAAGTGCTCTTGATTAAAAGGAATAAAGGTGATTGATTTTGCTAGGTCCGGCTATTCGTTTCTTTATGCATTCAAAGCACGATTATGTCCTCAATACTTTCTTTAAAAGATTCATCAATTCAGATTAAAATTTCGATCAGTTTTTTAGTTCACGATTCGCATGAAACAATAAATTTTACAGATTAAGTTAAAATTTTCGAGCTTAAATACCCAGGTCAAATTCGAAAAACAGCGAAATCTACGGAACGAATTTCTCATAATTACGTAAAAACCATTTATAAGCAAAACTATTTAAGTATGATTTTAATTTTTAGTATTATTTAAGAGATGGTTTGGAATAGGTATTAGAAAGGATTTGCAATGGTTAACGAAATGATTGGATCCTTACTTTGTGTATCTATATCTTTCCTTATAACTCCTATATTTAATTGAGGATGGTAAACAAAATTCATCCATTGTTTCAGAGCGGTACATTATTGCTATTTAAAAGAAGATCATATATTAGTTGGCCTTGATTCAAATGTTGCTCATTTTATTGAGGACCTCACTTACTAATACATTTTAAAATACTTTCTGTTACTGAGCTCTTTTCAAAAGAATTTGGTCCATAAAAAAGCTTTTCGCTGCAAGTTAGATCGTAGACGGCAAAAAGGTAATTAATAAAAAAAGAGAAAAATGGCCTAATTTTGTGAGCGCTCAAAATCGTCCCTTATTTTAAGCTCACATCTACTTTGCTCGGTTTGAAATGCTAGCTTTAAGCGTAAGTTGCGGTTCAATTAGATTAATTAATTTAAGTAATGGAAACAATGATGGGTTTGAGACAATCTCCGCGGTAAAAACATTCATTTATGGAAAATTTTCGTTTCCGGGGGCTTCTAGCGTAGATCGTCGGAATTTTTTGCGGTGTATTTATGTATTATGAATAACAAGCAAATAATCCAAGAAGAAGAGACGTTTTTAGTTTAGGTCGCATTCTAGATCGATTTGGTTCATTCTAAATAACGAGCTACGTGTAAAAAATTGCAATGTTTTGAAACGGATATCGTGCTGATTAAATATATATATATATAATAGATAATTTTTATGGAGGCGATGAAGGTTTCTTCTGGATGTTGTGAACCACAATTCTCACGAGTCTTCAGCCATGGTTACATTATATATAATAGTATAATAATATTTTAGTACCTGCCGGTAATTTTACCTGACAGGCCCAAGACAAGCAGGTAAAATACGTCATGTGGGATATTATTATTTAGCATATCTCCCGTGGAATATTGAAGAATTATTTTCTGTTCTCTTTATCAGTTAATTGCGAAATGCAGAGAGAGAGTAAGATACCGAAGCATAAAGTGGGCTTAAGAGATTATATTTGGTACGAGTTCCACAGTCGGTTGTTTTTTAAAATTTATGTGACAGGTAGGGAAAGGGAAGTTGTAAATGTTTGAACCTTCCAAAGATAGTCTGCCAGATTTCGTTCCATACATTTCACTCTACATATCTCTCTCTCTCCCTCTCTCCCCATCTCTCTCTCTCCCTCTCCCTCTCTCTCTCTCCCTCTCCCTCTATCTCTCTCTCTCTCTCCCTTACTCTCTCTCTTTCTCTAGATGGTCAGCCAAGATCGATAATGACATCTTACGTTCGATGCTCGAAACCACTACAGCGACTGCAAACCAACACGGCATTCAGCATTCACCTGTTGACTAGCACATCAAACTTCTTGGATTAACAATTTTTATTTAAAATACCATAGAGATTTACCTCCAACCTAATATAATACTATATATATATATATATATATATATGTAGAAATATATTCAATCTTCAAAGAATTTTAAAACCCCATCATCTGAATGTGTATAATTCTTCTACTAATTTTTCAGTTTTCAGCTGCCTGCGCCTGAAAACCGAATGTTTTTTTTTTTTTGCTGGAAAGTTGCTTGTAACCCTGGTAATGTTTACAAGTGTTTGTGTGCGAGAGTATCCATATTCCATGCGATGGTAGACCATATTTGATACAATAATAAAATAAAAATAAAATAATAAGAATGAAAATCGAGCTGAAATATCTTCTTGCGTTTGTGAGATAGAAGATTATTCAGGCAAAGAGAATTGCTTGAAATTTGAAACCAATTCTTTTTGATATTAATTTCGAGAAACGTGAAATTAATTTTTCTTCTTTTTGTTTTGCTGTCAATCACGAAAACGATGTGAAGGATTTGCTTCAGTCCGTACCAATATTGTACATATGGAAATTAATGTTTTTACGATAGCCTAGCGTTTGCAAAAAACAAAACAAAAAGGAAATCCGAAGTAGAAAAATCAACGAAAAGTGTTTCTTCTCTGGGTCAGTGTCTGGAGAGTTTAACACGACTTTAAAGTATTTTATTGCACGCAAGTAATCATTAATATTCTCCATTAAATTTAACTGTTTTTCGCAATTTTATTATTGACCAAATGTGTAAAAAAAAAAAACTTTTTACTGTTCAATGTATCTAATGGCAATTTTACTTAAAGATTCTTCACTGTTAAGGTCAAAGAGAATTGTTTAGTAACAATTGTTAGTTTTTTAATATGTTCTTAACACTTTATAAGAAGTATTTACGAGTATTAAATAAATTTTATTATAGGAAATTGAGAATAATTTTTCCTAGTACGGGATTGTTTTTTTTAACGGCCCTCACTCATATTTACAGGTATACTCAGTTTGTCAAGGAGTTTGGAATACTCAGAGGGAAACTTCAGAGTCGCTATAATCTGCTGATGCAATCTTGATCAAGCTCAAATTTTGAATAATATTATTTTTTAATTAATATTTAATTATTTAATAATAATTTTAGTAATTATATTTTTTTTTTTCCTTCAACTTTAAATAGTTAATAATTAATAAATTTTGAGTGAACTATGGGTTAAGTGCTATTCTGAAAAATAAGTGAAGTTCTTCTGGTCATCCGTGATCATAATAAAAATTGAATAAAATATTTCGATTAAAACAACAACAATCGATATATAGGGTGTCCCAATATTTACGCAAGATTTGAATTTGCCGCCATTTCACAATAAAGTGTAGGCAACCAAAAGAAAAAAAGAAACACAATTTAACAACTGACAATTTAGGGTTAGTAAAAATGGAGCGTTATACGAGAGAGTAATGCGGTTTCATTGTTGAAAAATATTGAAAGTTTGGTGGCCACAGTTCGCAAAATTCATACAAAATATTGTCGTAATGTTGACGTGCTCGATATCACGCTATGATAACTCACTTCTTTCTGCCTAAATTGAATGATATTGATCCCAACATGGTGTGGTTTCAACAAAGACGTTGCCATATGCCACACATCCCAAGAATTCAATTACTGTACAAGTCATTCCTTGGTCTTGTACGTTTCGATGATCCGAATTGGCCCACTATACGCCTGTATGTGTCAGCAAAGCCGGTGTTATTGTGCACATAATTATATCCTAGGCTCGTTATGATTTAATAAAAAAAAATCACAATTACAAAAGTCCACACAAACTTCGACTGACAGTTAATCATCACATCAAAAGTAGAAATTGATTTATTACGGCCGTATGTATTTGTTTTGACAAGAGATCTTGAATGGACTTCCCGAGTATTGCAAACGGATTAATGCATTTAATATATATTTATATATCTGATAGCAGTGCACAATAAAAAACTTAAACACAAAATCATAATTCTGCTGCAATTTTTTCGTAATAAATTTCAAAAGTGAAAAATCTTTTATTTAAAATTAAAATTTTTTTACATGACAGGTTGCGAAAGGCAAATAAGTACAGGCGGTGCTTAAATTTAAGAATATTTATTATTCCCGTAACTGAGTCATACGTGGATAAATGACAACTATACTGCAGCAATATATTTAAACAAAAGAACAGAACCAAAAAATTTCAAATAAATGAAAAAAAAAAAGAAAAAGAATAAATTTTTGGCTTAAGCCGAATCTCTTTATGTTTACGTCTAGCTTGGATGTGATATATGATTGCAAAATAGAACCGAGAATCATTTATTCGAAATATCGATCGTATATAGTATTATAGGTATCGTATATAACATCGGTCCTATTTTTGTATACCGCAAACTATTAAATCGATGACAATGTGTCAACACTTTGCTCTTGCAGTGCACCTAAAAAATTAAATTATTTCAGTTTTTCTAACAAATCAATGACAATTTGGCACCATTTCGTTCTTAACGTCCACGTAAAAAGTTAAATCTTGTCGATGGTTTAAAAAAATTGAATTTTGTCAAACAAAACAACAGCAAAATTGCATGTTGTCCTTACGTGACATTAATTATTATCTCAGATGGTGCAGAAATGTTGTCTTCTTATGAATTTCAAGTAAAGAAATGAATATGTAGCCACAGCTTAGTTTACAAAACTTCAATCGAGCTGACGCGAGTAACAAAACTCTTTTCCCTGGAAAAGTTTAATAACATGAAGCTGTCGTATCTCTCGTATAGACTTAGATAATGGAGTAAATGTGTAGGTATAGGTTCAAATGGGCCTGGGGCTACGACTCTTACAAGTATCTATGACATGGATTCCTATGTCTTGATAATAAAAAAAAAGTTAATGCATTCTTAGTTAGGAAAAGAACGTTATGGCAGCCATATCCAGATAGTTTTCAATCACTTATAATAGTTAATTTATCGTGCTCGCAGCAAGATTACAATTTTCTAGCGCCTCTAACTTAATTCCCATTCTTTAACAGTGTAGTCTTAACTACCACAAATGATTACAATAAAGCGAGATGTTCAATCTGGTTTTAAGGAGAAAAGCTCGATAATTTTCAACATAACGGAACGGATTTATTTTCAAGTCCTTCTTTACTATGCTAACTGACTTTCCACTTCGGACTTATCTCCATTGGAATCTTATTGATAGACTAACTTTCGTACAAATTTGAGATTCTGACACCACGCAGCTGATTCGCTCCCTCTTGCCTCATAACAACCAAAACCAATCGATGAATCCCTACGAAATGCGCGGATATTCTTTCGAATCAAGTATATAATAAATGCACTAACATTTCACATGTTGAAGTAATTTAAATCACTTAAATTAAATTAGAAATACTACCGGCGTATATTGGTCGAAGATGGCTTTATATAGGTACCAGGAATTTGCAAATCGTAAACAGAGGATTCGAACACAGAAATAAAGTTATCAGCAAAGAGATGACCTGAAGATGGCAAGCAGCTGACTTGCAGGTATTAAGTAACTGACTCGATGGCAGCGATAATCTGATCATCAGATAGCTAACTTGAAGACAGTAAACAGCTGACTTGCAGATCGTAAACAGCTGACTCGAAGACAACAACAAATTGATTTGCAAAGTTTTGACTCGAAGAGAGTAAACAGCTGACTCGAAGACAGCAACAAATTGATTTGCAAAGAGTTGACCAAAAGACAGCAAACTGCTGACTTGCAGGATAGTAAATAGCTTACTCATGGATACTAAACGGCTGACTCGAAGACAGCAATAAACTGAACAGCAAAGAACTGAAGACAACAAGCAGCTGCCTTGCAGATAATAAGTAATAAGTAACCGATTCGAAGGTATCGATAATCTGATCATCAGAGAGCAAACTTGAAGACAGCAAACAGCCGATACTCGTAACCATTAAACAGCTGACTGAAAGATAGCACATTTGACTCAAACACATCCATCAGCTAACTCGTGAACGATAACCGTCCGATTCGAAAACAATAAAGATTTGTCTTAAAAACGACAATCAGTTCGCTTCGAACGAAATATAATCATTCTATACTTGGATCCTCTAGCTTGCACAGTAAGATATCACATAACATAAAAGCTAAATTGAAAATCTAGAAACCCAAGTAACCTACAGTTTTGGTTTCTAAAAGAACTTACAAATCGCTTTGATAATTATATATTTTTAAAAAACAACAATTAAAGAATAATTGTATTCGCCTTAAAATGTGGCATTTTAATAATTAGAAAATTTCTTTATATTCACTTTTGGCTCGCCTGTCTTTACGATGTAATAAATCTATTTTACCACCTGAGAATTGTACTAAAGTTTGTTGTTATCAAAGGCAACCGCACATGAATCAATTGTCATTTTTAACCATAACAACCGTTTGACCTAAATTTCAAACTGAATCATTATTCATTTATTAAACAAAAAAGACCTGGTGTCGCACACCGCTTACAAGTTTAGATATATGTCAGCTAGTATCCGTAGTATGTACGAAAAAAAAAAAAAACAAAAAATTCTCATTTACCTGACAAAGTTTAGGATAAATGCACGAGTATGTAAAACACATTAATTTCATTTTTTGACAATTTTGGACATACTTTTAACACATTTAAGAAAATAAATTTAAATAATTAATTACGCATAAATTTCATAAGAAACGTTGAAACAAAGAACGAAGTTCATATTATGTGTGTATGTGTGTGTGTGTGTGACATAATTTTCCAACAGAATTTTACGTACATACAAAAAAAGTAAGAAAGCAAGCAACGACGGCATTGAAGACAGACAATCGACCTGGGCCTGTTAACCCCTTAAGTCACTCTTAGCAAGGTACTGCATGTGCCCGAAAGGTTTGTAATGAGTTATGAAGTGTCTGCAATAAAAACAACAATGACAATTATTACAGTTAAGCATTCGTTAGTGAAAACAAATAAGAAATAATATGTATATATATGTTTGTGTATGTTTGTGTATTTTGTACTGCAAAACGTCATTGCTTTAACATAATTGTTTTTTGTTTTCTGTTTTTTTTTTTTTTTTTTTGCTTTTTTCAGTTATATATTTATTTTAATGGTCCATAGAAAGTATTCACATTTATTATTATAAAGTTCTGACTTAGAAGTGAAATTTTCATGCTCTTTAAACTCGATTTTATATTTTATTTTTCTTTCCTATTTTTTGTTGTTTTTTTCGTTTTTGTTTTTTTTTTTTTGTTTTTATTTTCTTATTCACGCTGTTAACACTTAATGGTCATAATTTATTATTACTGGCTTGTTATGGAAAATTTTTCAAATATTGAAAAGCGAAAACAACTAAAGTGATTTACCATATTTTTACAATCGTTGGTGATTGGTAAAAATTTATCAGGCAAAAAAAAGGAAAAAAAAACATTTCTAATAATAACAAAAACACAAAAAAAAAAAGAATTCAATTGTTTTTGTTATGGTAAATAAAAGCAAGAAAACAAAAAAAGGAGAGTAAACAAAAGACTTAACACACGAACTTGATGGCTTAAAGTGAGATTGTCATTTTCTTGCACTTTCCATGGGATTGGTTTATATGGATTGTATACATATAAATATTTATATAAGTATGTGTATGCAGGTATATACATATATACATATATATATATATATACATATATACAGGCAGGTATATACATATATATATAGATGTATATATGTATGTATCCATGTATATAAGTTTGTATGTTAAGGGCTGTAAATGAATAACAAGCACACCCAATTGTACTGGTTGCTGCTTTGACTTTAGGCCATTGAATATAAGACAGAGATAAAGAAACTGCCAACAATTGCTATTGTCTGTGAAAGAAGACACTTTAACCAACTAACCGACAGAAACGATATCACAATGGCAACAGCAATAACAACACACAAACTCAGAAATCTTTTTCTAAAAAAAAAAAAAAAAAAAAAAAAAAAAAAAAAAACCGCACAAAAAAAGGACAATTTTTTTTAAAATTTTTTTTTGTTTCCATTCTGCTTAAAGGCGAAATTTTTATTGTTGTGTTACTTCTTCTCTTTTTTTGGCACTAAAAAACTTTAAAAAAGAAAAAAGACCAAAAGTGTTCCAGCACTAAAAAGTGTTTTTTTTTTGTGTCGTTTATTTATTTACGATATTTTATGTTTATTTCTTTGTTTGGCCTTCTCATGACTTTTCAGAATCTCAATGATATTTGAATGTGTCTGCTGAACTTTTGCTCAAATGTAACACAGTAATTCAAATTGCTATAAGCGCGCGGCAGCAGCAGCAACAGCAACAGCCTCCGCAGCAGCTATATTCGTATGAATGTACATTTCCTTTAAATATTGTTGTTGTGCTTGTATTTTGTTTTTCTTTTCTTTTTTTTTTTTTTTCTTTTTCTATGAAATCGTGAAACGTGATGTGATGCTCTACGCGCTCTATTGAAATTTTGCCAATTGTTTGCCATTTGTTATAAAAGCGTCTTTAGAGCCACTGCAGTAATAATAAGAAAAAGTAAATTCAATAAGTTCCTTCGAACAAGAGATTGTGATTTGAATATGAATCGTTTTAACTAAGAACTTATGACTTTTCATATATTTACGACTTTGTATATGGATGCACTACACTATTTTAAAGAAAAGAGAATAAAAGAAATAAATTTTGTAAAAAAGAAAAAAAGAGAAAACAAAAGAAAAGAACCAGCAGAAGGGCAAAATAAAATGTCATGACAACAGTCAAGACGCGCAAATATATTACATTTACATATGGGTGACTTCATAATTTATGAGCAAAAAATTACTTCATTTTCTGAAAGTGACGAACAAAAAACAAGAAAATGCTCTTTACGCACATTATGTGTGTTGCTAATATTACACACGCGTACACAAGTGTTATATTTGTTATTACTTAATACCAGGAAAGATGTCAAATTCAAATACTAAAAATCGACCTATGAACTTATGGTTTTGTTTCCAATTATTTTAAGAAGCACACAGGAACCTAATAATGAGAAGTATTTGATTAGGTTTAAAGTAAAATTTTCATCATAGGCACAGACAATATCGGCTAAAGGCTGTCGGTTGACATGGTAAATTATCTGGAACGAGCGATTTGGAAACACTAAAAAAATAACCAAGTCCAACATCGAAAATCTTTAATTTTTATAGATTCTTAATATGAAATTCTTAGTTCATAAAGGGTGAACTATAATTCATAATGGAAAATTCATAATTCATAATCTATAATTCATTATTCATAGTTGAGAATTTGTAATTGATAATTCATATTCCATAGTTTATGGCCCATTATTCATACTTCGTAATTCATAATTAATATTTCACAATTCATTCCATATTCCATACCTCGTAATTCATATTCCATAAACCATGTTTCATAACACATATTTCAGAATTCATAATTTATATTTATGATTCACCATTTATATTCCATAATTCGTATCCGATAATTCATGCTATATAATTCGTAATTTATAAATTCATAATTCATAACTTGTGATTCTTAATTCATATCCCATAATTCATAATCCATATTCAATAAATCGCAATCCGTCAATTCATAATACTTACTTTAAAATTCATATTCCGTAATTCATAATTCACATATCCGAATTCTGATTTCATATTCCTTAATTCATACTCCACAAATCATGTTCCATAATTCACAATTAATAATTCATAACTTGTGATTCATAATTCATAATTCATATCTCATAATTCATAATCTATATTCAATAAATCACATCCCACAAATCATAATTCTTACTTAAAAATTCGTATTCTGTAATTCATGTTCTATACTTTATAATTCATATCTTTGTGGTTCATAATTCATAAATTATATTTCGTAATGTATGTTGTTTAGCTCACATTCCGTACCTCATGTTCCATAAATCATATCCCATATCCAATAATTCACAAATTCATAAATCATAAGTTCCACAATTCGTATTCAATAAATCATATTTCACAACTCATAATTCATACTTCAAAATTCACATTCCTTAATTCATAATTCATATCTTGTGATTCATAATTTATATTCCATAATTCATAATCCACAAATCATGTTCCATAAATCATATCCCTTATTCAATAATTCACAATTCATAAAACATAACTTGTGATTCATAATCCATAATTCGTATTCAATAAATCATGTTTCACAACTCATAATTCATACTTCAAAATTAATATTCCTTAATTTATAATTCATATCTTGTGATTCATAATTTATATTACATAATTCATATCCTATAGTTTATATTATATAATTCCTAATTTATAAATTCATAATTCATAATTCATACTGTATAATTCATACTTCGTATCTTGTGATTCATAATTTATATTCCATAATTCATGTCCTATAATTTATATTATATAATTTCTAATTTATAAATTCATAATTCATATTTCATAATTCATACTGTATAATTCATAATTCATATATCAGAATTCAGTTTTCATATTCCATAATCCATATTCTACAAATCATGTTCCATAAATCATATCCCATAATTCATAAATAATAATTCGTAACTTGTAATGCATAATTCATAATTCATATCCCATAAATCATAATCCATATTCAATAAATAACACCCTAAAATTTATAATTCATAACTTCTGATTCATAATTCATAATTCATTTCCTATAATTCATAATTCATAGTCAATAAATCATACTCTATAATTCATAATTCATACTTCAAAATTCATATTCCATAATTCACAATTCATACTTTGTATTCCAGAATTTCATAAATTCAGAATTCCGTAATTCATAATTAACGACTATTAAAAATCCTTTTTTAAGCAAAGAATTTTTGCTATGCAATCAAATCTTACGATTGCTAGTCTGAGAATTGCAAACGATTTCATACGAAGACTTTCGTATACAAATATGAAACCAATATCCACGCATTTTCCTTCCAAAAAAAAAAAAAAAAAAAACATCATGAGAATGTGTTTTTGAATCTTTACTTTTTTTTTTATTTTCACATAAACTGCTCTTACAAGAACGGTCAATTAACAATAGAAGGCAACGATTGTCTAGACTGTAAACAAACATAAAACCAAAATGTAGACAATTTTCAATCCGCATAGAATTTTGAAAAGCATACCTATATTTACTTGCAGTCAGGCATACGAATTCGTATTACATGTGTTTATGTAAGCAAACCTATAAATATATAAAACAACAATCCTTTACAATATTGCCTTTTTTTCGAAACACTTCAATTGGAAAATCTTACATGCAACAAAATCCAACAAATACTACCTCGGCACCAGTAACAATAATACGAACGATAATGATGATTTTTAATAGTTGGCATTGGTTTTGTATGACTATAGTTGATTTTCTTTTCTTTTTTTTTTGTGCTCTTTTAACGATGTATTAAAGCTTTGGTTTGTCTAGCTAGCTAGCCAACCGACAGCCTGGCTAGCTGACATTATAGCAGTAGTCGTGGTTGGTTTTGCCTCTTCAGTTGCAATTGCTTTCTTGTTGTGCGATTTGCATCCTTTTTTTGTTTCTTTTTTTTTTTTTTTTTTGTTTTTTTCTACTATAGTTCTTTGATCTTTGTTTTCATTCTTTTTCTACTGTCTCTTTATATGTTGATTCCTTTCATTTTCATTAGTGTGGAAAATGAAAACAATGCTCGCACGTACCGTGATCTCGAAACAATAAATTTGCCAAAAGGCATTCGGCTTTAAAATTAAAGAATAAACAAATGTTTGTTCTTTTTTTTTATTGTGGCAATTATTTTGATTAGAATCAGATTTTCAAATGCACATCTATACATATACTTATACCCTATATATATATATATATATATATATATGTACATGTCCCTATATATGTTTCTTTCTATGGGAAATTTGACTTAATTTCTTTCATTCCATGTTGATGAAATGTTTGCTTCATAAGCATGACCTTTTTCTTCTTTTAAATTGATTAATTAAAACTAATCTTTTCGAATCGCTGTTAAAACCAAGAACATTCCAAACAATGTATAGAATAGAATCGAATTTAATCGACTAATTTCGCGGTTAATGAAACACTTTCAGCTAATTCTTATTGAATAAAAATCTATTGAAAATGTATGCAAAAGAAAAAGACGAAATGTTGACGTATACAAGCACAAAATAACTCAAAAGCAGGAAAATTGTTTGCGAAAGAAAAGTAATTCAAAATATTTTAGCAAAGAGTTTTGATAATGAACGTTAACAATCGATTAAAAGTCATTCTGTACGGTCGCTCTTTACACATTTTCAATCTTCTAAACTCAAGCTCTTTGCTTAGTCAGATCAATTTAGTGCAATAATTTATGGATTTCAGAAATAATTAATGGTGGATGTGTTTTAGTGCAGGTTTACATTTTTATATAGTTGGAAAAGCATCGGCACACTGTTCACCTGCTACCGCAAGCAGTTATAGATAACTACTGGGCTTTACAGTACTATTATGACCTAAATAGTAGCCAACCTATCGGGAAGAAGAAGTCCTCTAAAATAGAAGTACAACTCCCGAATCTTTCCTCCTACATTCTAAAAGATACCTATCGCCAGACAACGGTGGTTGTTTTTTATCGCTTTAGTTAGGCCAATTCTAGGATACGCATCGATAGCAAGGTTTCCAAGCCATAATGGTGATATTGATTTAACTGTGTACGGTAGGCGTGTCTTTCGACCGATTTGGTTTGTTTTCAATAAAAACCTAGGCGCAAAAACTTCCAATGTTTCTGCCAAATTTGAAGTCCATATCTTCATTTTTGCTGCCAATTGAGAATGTTTACCATAGACGGACAGATGAACATGCTTAAATCGTTTCTAAACTTGATACTGATCAAGAATATATATATCTTGTGGAGTCTCCGAAGTTTCCTTCTTGGCATTGCAAACAAAATGGCAAAGTGAATATACCCCTCGCCTTTGGTAGTGGGTATAAAACCGATGGGAATTAATTCAAGCATTATAGCCCATAAATGCATTCATATTTATACTTCTTTATGGTACTATAAGATCGACATCTACAGGTGTTAAGATGAGACTTGACTACTGTCTAGTGAGGTCTTTTAAGAGGAGTTACGTTACAAGTGCTCGTGTCACATATTTTTGTTTTACCTATAAAGAAATGTTCGCCAAAATTAAAAGAGTTTACATGAATGAATTCAATCTTAGTATGTATGTGCTTACATCCCTATGTATTTTTTTACTTTAGATATATCTGTTTGTGTATCTAAGTATTATCTTTTCATGGGCTCTATCTATATATCTGACAGACCTGAGACCTTCTTGCAAGTCATTTAAGAATAGCTTTCGCATTAATATAATATGTTCCCTCAACGATCAGTCGTCTTATATCCATATCCCTACATGACTGTAGTCACTGCCAGTTCTCAAGAATTGTTCTGCGGAGCTTGTGAAATATTCGCTTTCACACTTATCCAGAAACTGCTCATTTAAAGATGTGCGTTCATTCATTGAGATTGTCTTCTCGTACTTTTGTGATTTCTGTTGCCAATCTTCTAGATTGAACTAGATTCTTCATCATATGTACATTTGTTGATGATTTCTAAAATTTTCCATTTGGACTTTCAATTTTATTTGCCCATTTTTTGAACAGCTTAACTGATTATGTTCACCGTGGAAAACTCGGGATAGACAAAATGATATGAATACTTCACGTTATAAATGCTTCCGCAATTGCAGCCCATAATCTCTATAAATTTCAGTTTTGTGAGTCTCCAGCCATACTGTGTTCATCAAACTTTTTGTTGGAATATGCTGCATACAAGCGAGTATTGAGTTCAGTTGTCACTTTTTGCCGCGGTAGCCGCAATCCTCATACTACATTGCATAGTGTTCATATTATTTTGTCTATCCCCTTTATATTATATAAAACACATACATTTACATTTATGTATACAAAAGCAGTGTAGTGATTATCGACCATTGTATTGTGTTTCGCAATTTATTACCAGGTTTAATATGTTTTTTGTTTTTTTTTTTTTTACTAATTTCAATTTAATTCTAAAGCAAAACATCAAAGAAAAGATTTATTTTGCTAAAATTTAATTTAAATTCTCTACACTTTCTACAATTAAAATCATAAATCTAGATAATTATAAGAACACAGTATTGCGCCACATACATTACACAGAGCTTAAGTACCGACGTCATTCTTGTCTTTTATTATAATGGTAAGTTGTGCTTTAAGATATCTAATTGTCCATCTACTTAATAAAGGAAATAAGAAGCAAAAAAGAAAAAAAAAAATAAATTCTATACGACTTAGCACGTGTTTGCTTCTGTTGTGCTTAAGCAAATAACTGCGAAATTTTTCAAATAAGCTTCTTTAACCGTTTACGACGCCATTACATAAATAATAGTTAAAAATCGTGAAATAATTGCTAAAACATACTGACATAATTAAAGCGCTTTCTATACCCATCACGGAAGTGTATTAATTTTTCATTTTGTTTGCAACACCCGCAAGGAAGCTGCACAGATCCCATAAATTATATAATAAATTCTTGATCAGAATGAAATTTAAAAACAATTTAAATATGTTCGTCTGTCCGTCCGTCTGTCTGTCCGTTTGTCCATTCCTTTGGCTGTCTATGTATCTATTTACTGGGTTATCTGACCAGTCTCTGCATCTGTCTGTCTGGCTGTCCATTCCTTTGCCTGTCCCTCTGTCTTTCTGTTTATTGGTTTGTCTGTCCGTCTCTTCGTATGTCCTTCCGTCTGTCTGTTATTCGTCTGTCTATCTATTTACTGATTTGTCTGCCAGTCTCCCCATCTGTCTGTCTGTCTGCTCGTTTGCCTATCTGTCCGTCTGTCTTTCTGTTTCTTGGTTGTCTGTTCGTCTGTTCGTCTGTCTGTATATATCTCCGTCCTTCATTCTGTCTGTTCTTCCATCTGACTGGTCATCCATTATTCTCTCTGTCCGTCTTTCTATCAATTTACTGGATTGTCTGCCAGTCTCTCCATCTGTCTGTCTGTCTATTCGTTCGTTTGCCTGCCCGTCTGTCTTTCTGTTTATTGATTTGTTTGTCCGTCTGTTCGTCTGTATGTGTTTCTCTCTGTGTATGTGTTTCTATCTGTCTGTTCATTCGTTATCCTCTCTGTCCGTCTGTCTATCTAATTACTGCTTTGTCTGCCGGTCTCACCATCTGTCTATCTGTCTGTTCGCTCGTTTACCTATCTGTCTGCCCGTTTTTCTATTTATTGGTTTGTCTGTCCTTCTCTTATATCCGTATATCTCTCTGTCTGTTCACTTGTTATTCCCTCTGTTATGACCGTCTATCTTTCTGTTTATTGGTTTGCCTGTCCGCCTCTTCGTTTGTCTGCTTATTCGTCCGTTTGCCTCTATATCCGTATGTTTTCCGGTTTGCCCGTCCGTTTGTCTTTCTGTTTGTCGGTTGGACTCTCCGTCTGTCTTTCCGTTTGTCTGTTTATCTATCTGTATGTCCGTCTTTGCGCAATGTAACGGCTAATTGAAAGTTCTTGGACGTACGCTGCTGTGATATAGAGTAACCGTTTTTTGAAGCTTTTTCCTTAGATGAAGGCGTTGGATATAAAAGATTGAGTTATAGCCGTTTATAATTTCTATACATCTTAATCTTATCTTATATCTTATCATCTGCTATCGATAGTTCTTTTTTGCTTCTCCTCAGCGATGCATACGCATTTGATTACCTGCATTCTATACTGATAAGTTGATAACCTTGTGTCCTCATTCTAGATCATATGCAAATGTCAGATCGTCTGCTTACACTTTTTTTCTTTCCCGGCTTGAATTAACAATGACAAAAACATTTAAACTCTTCGCTCTACGGCTGGGATATTGATATAGAACTAACGATCTAGGAATAAGAACATAACATTCCATTGTATGTTTCTATTCTAAAATACTCGCAAGTCATATTTATGTTTACGATCACATTCACCTTTTAGATATGCTTTTTCGTCTTCTTTCACACATTACACATTATCACTTTACCATCATTTATCAGTTTACTCGAAGATAAACTCTCTTAACCAACTTAAAAATCTGATTAAATAAATCTTAAATAAAAACTAAAATTCAACTTAATGCCGGAAGATAAACTGTAATCGATTTCATCGTAAACTGCGTATATTTCTAATAAAAATACATCAAAATTAAACAAATTTTAAAGTATTGTTCGACTATTATTTACTAAAAAAAAAAACTATAAAAGTCTTCGAGCGAACGTGTAGAAAGAACTACAAGTATTTTATGTAAAAGAAAACCAAAGAATTATTATTCAAAGCTTTTCTTAACGTAATCAATACTGGTTCTCTTAATCACTTTTTTTTTTAACTAAATCTTCAACCAAAATTTCTTAACATCTTAAATGTGAATACAGTGCAAGCAATTGCATGATCGATTCAAGTGTAAATTTTAGCAGATGAAGTTTTAAGTTTTATGAATTAAGATCATAGTCTCCTCTATCGTCCTCGTACAATTGTTCTATATTTTTATCGATCAAATTTTTAGAAAACGGCGTAGATGGCCTTCTTTAGATTTCAAATGATGTCCACTCAAATTATTCCTCGAGAACCAAAATAGATGACAATTCAAAAAAGGAATGGCAGTCGGCAGATGTTGGATGTTAGATACTCGACATTGGAAAATTCTGTATTTGCGACTACTGCAACTTTATCAGATATAAGGAAAAGTTCTATCGTTTTTGAACACTTGCGCTTGTGGATCCTTACCAAGAATTATGTTCCGATTGAAACTGGTTTAAACAGTTCGATTAGTATTGATAACTGATTGATGATTTATATGCATGTTCTCGTATCTCAATCAGTTTTTCTAAACTTGGAAAACTAATCAGCATGAGTGAAGAAAGATTGAATTTAAGGCACTGCATGTTGTATAAGTTCCAAAAAGCGAATAACGCGATGGAGGCAAAAAATCGCTTATGCGATGTATTTGGAGAGTGTGCAGTGACGGCTCGACAAGCCAAAGATGGTTTACGATATTCGTTCGGGTTATTTTTCTCTGAACCATGAACTCAGATCAGGAAGGCCACCAAATGTCAACGATGAAATACTACTCACTATGATTAGCACCCAGGAAGTTGGCCTGAAGCTTAAAATTTATCAGACTATTGCATATTAAAAGACCTGGCTTCGTGTCCGGACTCTCTCTGTTTGGGTGCCATACGAATTAAGTGAGAAAAATCTAAAGGACAAAATTTCAATGTAAATCTTATTGATCACAAAGGGATACCGTTTTTGGACCGCTTAATGACTGCAAATGAAAAATGGATGCTATATAAACATGTGGTTAGAAAAAGGGCATTTGGTTGCAAAGAGGAGATACCGGCATACACATCTAATGTTGCCGTCCATTAGAAGAAGCTTATCTCGTCTTGTTGATGGAGCCAAGTGCACTAAGAGTTGCCGAAAAAAAAAATTGAAACGGTCGATTCTAATCGTTACTCTCTGTAACTTGATGTTTTAAATAAAGAAGTCCAACGTTTAATTCTTCATCACGTCAACGCTAAACCACACGCGCAGGAAAAACTACACAAAAAATTGCAGAGTTAAGTTAGGAAACTTTACCTCTGCCAGCATATTCTCCCGCCATTGTACCATCTGCCTATCATCCGTTCAGATTGTTGCAAAACTTTCTTGATGGAAACGGATATATAATATAAATTATGAGAGTGTCCACGTGGAAGAAGTAGAAGAATACTGTGCCTCCAAAACAAGACACTTCTTTTCCAGTGGGTTAGCTAACCTGGCAGACAGTTGTAACTAACAAAGGACATTATATTTCGGATTAAATTTTAAATAAAAAGTAAGAAAAAAATCTTTTTTTCTTTAGCAAAAAATAGCAGAATCATTTCTTATACCTAATAACAGCCTCTGTGTTAGGCGACTGGCCATATAGAAGAAGATTAATCCTTTTCCATGAAGCAATACAAGGTTTTTTCCCCCCATATCTGCATCGAATGTAGCGAGCTTCTCATAGCACATTTCCACCACTTATCCTATCACACGCTTTAAGTGCATAATTCCTGTAAGAACCCAGGAAACATACAGTACTGGCCACGAACTTAGCCAATCATCAGATGTGTACATATGTAAGGATATATATTTATATATATATATGTATAATGACATACATATTTAGTCACACACACACACACTAATATATATATTTATATATTTATATGTTATATATTTATATGTTTATGTCCATATAACTCTAGAAAAAATCATAAAAAGTTTATAGCATTTCATTAAAGTTTATCTTTCGCTTATTTTCTTTCTAGACAAATGATATTCTGAACGATTTCATCAGCAGGTAAGCAAACTCGCACAACCATCAATACGACCAATATATGCATGCATATATCCCGATATATATATATATATATATATATATATATATATATTTAATAGCGTAATAAATTTTTATGTATTTATTTGCGATCAAAAAATTCGAAATTCCCAAAAAAGTAAAGATAAATTTGTGAGAAAATATTCTAAAGCTGGGCAAGTTTGTGTCTTAAATCTTTTTGTTCACACGTATAGAAATAATTTCACTCTTAAGTAAAAGGAGAGAAAACAAAATTAAGAAAGAGAAGATAACAAAAATTTTTAACTTTTATTTAATCATCTATTTACGCTTAAAGAACATATACACAAACATGTGTTTAACAAGATAAACAGATTAGAATATAACTAAGCTAAGCATGTATTTTCATGCATATAAGGGGGCAGAGAAAAGAAAGCAAGATTAAATAAGAAAGAAAGAAAGAAAAAAAAAAGCACTTAAATGCTTATTATCGTCTAATCACAAACATTTGCTTAGAAATTAGAGCTCAAAACAAAACTGAGAGAAATATAAAAACAACAATAACAACAACAACAACAACAATCATAACAACAACATTAAGAAAAACGTGTTTGTCAAAAGAGGAACGAAAATCTAAACACTGGTTGACTAGCTAAACGATAATAAACAGCAGCAAAAGCAGCGACAGCAATATTAACAGCAACAGTAACAGCAACAGCAACAGCGATAGTAACCGCTAGCAGCAGCAGTAGCAGTTAAAATGTAAACCAGTCTTTCGTTCATGATCTACGTACGTAGGGTACGTACGTACGTAGACTTTAACAGTAACAATAGCAGAGAGATTTTTATAAACCTCGCATTATGCAGAGCAGAGCTTATGCCGTTGACGCATCCTAATAAAGCTTAACCAGCAGACTTGTGCTTGTCTAGATAAATGAATTTTTTTGTTGTTGTTGTCCTTGTTGTTGTTTTTCTCTTTTATTGAAAACTACCAAATGAAATGAAAACGACATCACTTGACATTCTTTGGCAAGACTATGCGCAGTACAAACAAAGTAAAAAGCTAAAGCGTCAACGTTTACGTTTTAAAAACGTATACCGTTGACGTACATACTTATGTGTGTTTAAGCTCCATTGGTTCTGGGCTATTGGTAATCAACTGTTTCATTGCCTGATTGCTTGCTTGCTCGCCTGCTTACCTGCTTGCCCGCTTGCCTGCTCGCCTGCTTGCCTGTTTGCCTGTTTGCTTGCTGTCTTGTTTGGTTGTTAACTTTTAAGCATTTGTTTTTCTTTTCAACGGTTTTCGTCGTCATCGCTGAATCAGTGGCTGTAGTCATTATAGCTGTTGCTGCTGGTTGCTTAAGAGTATCTTCTTCCTTTTTTTTTTTCTACGTTTACATTGATTTAATTCTTTTTCTATACACGTCTTCGTGTAGTCGTCGCCGCCGTCATTATAACATCACTTTGCTATTATTGTTGTTGTTGGTTTTGCTGCTTTATTGGCGCATACGCTGTGTTGTGTTGTTGACGTCGCTACGAAGTCTTAAAAAAACAAAAACAAAAAAAAAAAGAAAATTTAAAAAAACCTGGCCAGTCCTCGACAGTGGTTCTACGGGTTTAGTCTTCAGTCAGAATCCATTTCATTAATGTGACGTTTGTTGTGGTTGCGGTAACACACACACTAAATTCATCAGTCAGTTTAATAAATAAATTAAAATGAAATTTCAACAACAAAAAATATAATAAATAAATTAATAAATAAAACGAACGAATTAAAACTTTTAAGTGTAATAACAAAAACTAAAAAAAAAGGAATAAAAAAAAAATTAAAGAAAAAAATAAAAATAAATACAAATTTTAAAATAAAAAAAATTTTTTTAAAAAAATACCTTAACGTTTATTTAAATCTATATTTTTACTAGAAATATTTAATAAAAAAATAATTTCTTAAAGTTTTGTTTTTTCGTATTTTTTTTTTTTATTATCACAAGTTTTTTTTTTTAGACTTTTAGAATATATTATGAAATTATATTAAGTTTTCTCCACATATTATGAAATTCGTTATTCATATTCATTATACGGTGATTAAGGCGAAAAACAAAAACAATAAGAAAGTTGATTACGAAATTTTTATAACTCACCTCTTGAAAGTGTTAAATATTTATTTGAATGAGAAAAAGTGTTTTTTTTTTGTTTTTTAATTTTTTTTTTTTGTTTTTGCTTTTCTAAATGAAAGCGAAATTTATTTACTCAACGTGTGTGCGAATATGCGTTAACTTTCCATAAGTAAGTATACATATGCACATAAATATAAATATGTTTATATACGTTTATCTACCATAACCATAAACAGTTTAAATTATGCGAGCAAATAAAAGATTGTTTTTATTTTTATTTATTTATTATTATTTTTTTTTATACATATGGGGCGTATATACGCGAAAGAAGATTAATAAGTAAAAGTTGATTAACTTGAAACTTTAGCGAAACAAAACAAATCTCACATTTCACATACTCTTTCTTTACTAATTTAAAAAATGTATAAACATTTTCTTGCGTTATCTGGGCGAGGAGCTTATTTACCGATTCCGTTCAATGGTAATAAAAACTACAAATTGATACATTTTTTTTTTTGCCCTCAAAATTTTGTAAATGCTATTATGATCTCAATAAGTGAACAGATCAATGTTTCGTATTAACGAGATCTAAACCCCATTAGACTGACTAATGATGTCATAAATCAAACAGAAAAGAGATCACATACTCTACCGTGGATATAAACAAAAAAAATTGTTTTTGCGCTATAATGAAAAATTAGAACTTATCCAAAACTTAGAAAAAAAAAACGAAAAATAAATTGGAATAAAAATAAAATAAATAAATAGAATTATAAAAACAAAATTAAATAAATGAAAATAAAACAAATAAATAAAAAAATAAATAAATTTATAAAATTAAATAAGTAACAGTAAATAAATAAAACCAAGAAAGAATAAGTAAAATTAAATTAAATTAAATAAATAGAAAAAAATAAATAAATACAAAATAAATAATTTATTAAATAGAATTAAATAAAATCATTAATAAATAAACAGATAAATAAAATTATTTAAATAAAAATAAAATAAATAAGTAAAAAATAAACAAATGAATTAAATTAAATGATTAACGGTAAACAAAAAAAATCAACAAATGATTACTAAACCAATAAAATTAAAAAATAAAATAAATGAATAAAAAATAAACAAAAAATAAAAAAAATGAGTAAAAAATAACCAAAAAATTAATAAAAAAGTTAAAAAGTAAAATAACATTTTTGTAGTGTCACTTAACTTAACCTGACGTCTTACTTCGATCATTTAGGGCACTAAGTCATAAATAAATATATTTTCTCAATTGGGTTCATTCCTTTATTTTGGTGTTCACTTTAAGCAAATAACATACATTGTGAGTCTCGATTGGCCAGAGCCCAAGATTATACGTCATAATTTAACTTTTTGAATTAAATTTTCCGGTCGTAAAGATTTCTCGAAGCACATAATCGATAGATTAAACGACACATGGACAAATGAAGTACCAGCCGGAGAGCGATGGATGTGCATTCGAACGAGCTGTCAGTTAAACGAATAGAAAAATGGGAGGACCGTTAGATGAACAAAAAAATGGAAAAACGACCAGGTGGACAAACTAGCAGATGAAAGAACAGATAGATTGATGGGACAGAAGGAAGGCTGGCAAGAGGGCGAATCAACGTCGGGGCATTTGAACGAGTAAACAAATTGGCAGATGGGATTGAACGACAGGTGAACAGACGAAAAGACGGATAAGAAGGTGATTTGAGAGACGGATAGACAGACAGTTGTAGAGACTAAAAAGCGGATAGGGGGAAATTAACTTGGAATCCTTTACTCATCAAGAATGTACATATTTTCTAAGGTTTTTTAATGCATATATGTGGAGATTACACATAACTCCGTCTGCTGGTTTTGAATATGAAATATATAGACAAAATAAATTAATCAATCACTCACAGGATAGCTAATTTTAAGATTACTCTGCGTTAGAACGGATTAGGTAATCTATATAGTTGCAATAATTATAGACCTGTCAAGGAACCTAAAGCCCTTTTTTGACCTTCTTTCACTCTAAACACCAAGATACCTCGGTGTTTGTTTAATCGTGGTAAGCTCTATAGATGCAATAAATGTAGATTTGTAAAGAACCCCATAGCCTATTTTCGATCTTATTTCATTTTAGGTTAAGTTTTTTAATATTTGTGGATAAACCTACGGTCGAGAAAAGTACTCATCATCAAAATTGACTTTTTATGATCAACATCTGGCTAGTTTTAGCCTCTTAAAGATAATTTTTTACAAGAGATTATAAAGAGTAAGATATAGATAAGACATCACTCTGACGGAAAACATATGATTTCAAAGTAGATATCTACGCATCCACACACTCACATAACTCGAGAGATCCATACTTACCTTAACAGTTCTGTTGTGTAGCAAGGAGCTACACCAGGAAGCTAGTGTCGCTACAGGTAAATAAAAATGCAGATAACCATTGGAAGCACAGCCCAGGCTAATGGCAACCAAAAAGATCCATAAAGTCTCCCGGCCAAGCACACAAGCTCTAGAACAACTCGAACGAAGGAAAGACCTAAAACTGATTACCAGTTTCTGAAAGAGTCATAACTTTCTCGGTTGTCATAGCTTCGTCAGATATCACCCAAAAAATATAAGTATCTCAGATACCGAATCATGAAAATTTTTCGAAGGGTCGGCGGAAACGTCCCTTCACATTCTGTATAAATGCAAACCCATCCGTAACTAAAAAAGGTGGCGGAATTTATAAAAATTCTAAAACTGAAGGCCAAGGGACAAGAGCGAGTACAATATATCTTTTAGGTCGCAATAAGAATTGGCTGCAATAATACAGTAGAGTAGAATACATACGTTATTAGCACAATAACTATACCTAGACTCGTGTACCTCATCAATTCAACGTTGACTATGGAAATATACATCATTAGAATACCATTTTATTTCTAAATTTAAGGTAAAATTTATTTGATTACTTTTTCAATTTTCTTAGCATTTGATTCATATATCATCATATCTTCCTTACGGTTCGTTTAATACTATTTCCTCTTACAAATCAAGTACGTATTACTTGAAAATTTAAACATTTTTCGAAACACTCATCATTACTTTTCCTTTTATACATACGTCTCACAAATTCCACGCACACACACACACACTCACATACGTATCTAAGAAATTTCCTGAAAGTTAATAAATTCTAAAAAATTATAAAGAATTTCATTCGAAATTTATATACGTATGACTCGTATTATTATTCCGCAAATTTATGTGTACGTGTGTATTATTGTGTGTAAAACCGTTCAAAACACTGTACGTACGTATTCGTTTGATTTATGTAAATTTAATTTATTTTACATTTTGATTACTAATCGCGGTAATGTAACTGATAAAAAAAACAAGAATTAATTAAACAACAATAAATATGTTGAAGAAAAAATTAAAATTATTTTTTATTGTTTACCACAAAACTGCAAAGGTTCATGGTATGCTCACTTTCTCAGTCTGTTTGTGAATATCAGACGATGTAGAATTGCGTACGCACACATTCTTGAATAACGGAATAGGAATCATGAACAATATCTTAAGACTTTGACCAGAAGATCAAATTTGACATAAATCTTGTTTTTATAACTTTCATTATGAGTCTATGAGGTAGGCATCAGGAAAAAATGAACTTTTCCCCCGTCTATCTTAAATGTCAACCTCGAAATTATGAAGCTTTTAGTTTAAAACTGTACGATGGATTTTTGAGTTATTTCTTAATGAATGTTGCCCTGAAAGAACAAAGAAATCGTGACAAAGGTTCATCTAGAACTGCAAAGGAAAGCATAAGTAAATGAACGGAAGTGTGCAAATTTGATCTTTAGCTTAGATAATAACTTATTAAGTGCTACCAGGTGGCACAAAAATGTGATTTTAAATATATGCGATACGCGATGTGAACGAAACGATCTAAATATAAACATAAGTATAAATATAAATATAAGTAAAAATATGAATATAAATAAAAATATAAATATAAATATAAATGTAAATATAAATATAAATAAAAATATCAATAAAAATATAACTATAAATATAAATAAAAATATAAATAAAAATATAAATATATATATAAATGTAAATATAAATATAAATATAAATCCAAATATAAATATAAATATAAATATAAATATAAATATAAATATAAATATAAACATAAATGCAAACATAAATCCAAATATAAATATAAATATAAATATAAATATAAATATAAATATAAATATAAATATAAAT
>KK351047.1:1316705-1400897 GCA_000671755.1 Glossina brevipalpis | reverse complement strand
AAATATAAATATAAATATAAAACCAAATATAAATATAAATATAAATATAAATATAAATATAAATATAAATATAAATATAAAACCAAATATAAATATAAATATAAATATAAATATAAATATAAATATAAATATAAATATAAATATAAATGTAAATATAAATATAAATATAAATATAAATATAAATATAAATATAAATATAAATGTA
Organism: Glossina brevipalpis; assembly: GCA_000671755.1. Lineage (NCBI taxonomy): Eukaryota > Metazoa > Arthropoda > Insecta > Diptera > Glossinidae > Glossina > Glossina brevipalpis. The sequence goes on along the minus strand of KK351047.1, from coordinate 1,400,692 downwards.
AATATAAATATAAATATAAATAAAATTATAATATAAATAAAAATATAAATATAAATAAAATTATAATATAAACATAAATTCAAAAATAAAAATATAAATATAAATATAATATAAATACAAATATAAATAAAAATATAAATATAATACAAATAAAAATAAGTACAAATCTGGTTATATATCTTATATTATATAACAAAAACGTTATACGATCGAAATATCAAATAAATGAAATTCTACTCTCTCTAGCTTGTTGTATACGCAGTCTGTGTCGCATTAATATAATGTACACGTTTTCTAGAGAGTCCAATCGGTAAAATCTAAACTTGCTAAAGTAAGAGCTGTAGGTTTTGGGCTCATGCTGGTCGCTGCCTGCAATTAATATTTTCGATTTCCGCCTGCTTTGCACCCGGTTAGATTTGTAGGGGATCTGATGAAGTGCTGCAGATAATTAATGACTCCGCCTTCACTTGGCCATTAGTTTGATTACTTAGTTGTAAGAGATTGAATCAAGTTCGTACTTATTCCAAAAGCTTCCAAACTAGGGGAATTTATTTTCTTTTATCCATCAGTCTTTTTTAAAGGAAACTCGATGGTGATCGTTTTATTTTCCAATGATTTATAAGTCTGTCTGTTTTACAGTAATTTATCTCGACAAGCAATTCGTTTAAAATCTCAATGAATACAAAATTAAGCTCATCAAAATTGAGGCTCGTACTAACGTAAGTGTCTTGCATTACTTTTGTATGAATAAATTTGAAAGTGAGACTTAAATGTAGAGTTTGATTAAGAAACGAAAGTTGGTTTTTGATCTCTCTATCAATCGTTCCCCAAAAAACGACTTAATTTCTTTACTCTTTTGATCATTTTAAAAAATAATTAACATTTATGTATGGATTAGAGTTTCCTAGATGCTGGTCTTCATAATCCATATATAGATAATGACAATATTTTAAAATACATTTTTGGATTTTTTTTTTTTTATATAATAAATCCCTTTGTGTTTATTCTCTTGGTGGAGTGTGTGCTATTTATATGCCTATGGCTGTATATATTACCGCATGTATGAACATATTTGATGGGTATTAAAAAATTCGCTACAACCCGAATATAGATAGTTTCATTCTCGTTTTTTTTTTTTTTTTTATTTGTGTATAAATTTTTTATTGTAAGTATGTCTAAGTATCAAAATATTCGGCCTAATGCGTACATAATAATTCTGTTGCTTTATTCGTTGTATTACATGGATTTCTATGTGTTAAGGGGATAGGTATCAAAGACTATAAAAAAATTCCCAGAATGACAGGAAGTTATGCGTTAATTTTTTTTTTTTACTGTTTTTTTTCTTTTTCTTTAAAAAAAAAAGCAACGAACAGTAAGTTTAATAAAAAAAAAAAAAAACTTATAATCGTTTATTTAAGCAGGCACTCAGTCAATTGACGAGTCTTTGATTCTTCAAAAATGAAAATAAAATAAATGAAGTTATGCCGCTTGCTTCAGACAACCACACAAATATCCGCTCATAGAATTGAGGTTAAATTCTAATATTTAAATTTCTTCGTTAGCGGCAAATGACTATTTATAATGCATTCAACGTTTAACGGAATACATTCATATAAACATGAAAGATAAAATTTGTTTTTTTTTTATTTATTTATTTAGTTTTTTTTTTATTTTTTTTTAGATTTTATTATTTTCTTTCTTTCTTTCTTTCTTTCTTCTATTGTCTGCCGTGTGACACTTGCCTTTTCTGTAAGTATATGCAGCGAAATGTATATAATTCTGAATTAATATCTTACTTTAATACAAACACAGACAAACAAAGTTCGACATATAAAGCGTATGTTGTTAAACATAACATCACATCACATCACGCACACACGTAAATATAAATATCTATCTATAAATGTAAATCGGTCATATACCAAATGTGGCAACGAAAGTTATTGTTACGCTTCATTGAAGAAGGAAAACCCTTCCTTCCGTATATCGTATATCTGTCTACCTTCTTATCTATCTACATATCTCCTCTATATAAATAGAGAGTAAAACAATGGGAAAAATCTTTTTTTTTTTTCTTTTGTCCATGTGTTTCGTTTCATTTCTTATTTTTTCTTTCTTTTTCTTTTTTTTTTTTGTTTCTTTTTTGGGTTGGGTTGGGTCTTGAATTTTTCCAGTTAAATATTTCAAATTTTGTTGACTTATTGACCTGAAAAAAAATTACAAAATGTGTCATTTGAATTTCTATTGTATTGAAGAAATTCAATGAAGGAATTTTTCAAGCTTGATTTTCCTTTCACACTAACCGGCAATAGTAGTTGAGTTTAGAAAAGTGGTAAAAAATTTCCAAATTTCTGTAAAGTAATTTTATGATGATGATGACGAAAACCGTTTAAGACCTTAACGACACGAAATGTCATCAAGCAAGTAACTTTACAAAGTAGGTCTGTATGTACACTACATATTTTTTTTATCAATTCACAAATTTCTTTAGTGTACGTTTTACACAATAATTAACTGATGTTCTACATGCACACGTACATAACCTAACATATATAACAGATAAGTTATCAAAAATTTTTTATAAAAAACGAAGACTTTTAATAAAAACCTTTTTTTTAATCTTTCTTCTTTTCTTAAAATTTATTACACTCACTATTAGTAGGTCGAAGTGTACTATGTTTGAATAAAATGTATTTTCTCTTTCTAACAAGAAAATCATGAACGTTTAAGAAGCTCAAAGTCGTAAAAATTATATTAGAATAAGTTAAGTCTGCAGATTGAGATCAAGTTATGCTTTATCACACGGGCCTAATATAGCTAAAAAGGTATAGAACCTTAAAAAAAATCAAATACGACAATTGTAATCCATTATACTCACCCCACCCATCATTTTAGAAAACTACATTTTAACAGATGGGCGTGGCAAATTTTTTTCTTGTTATAAAATCTCGTAAAATTTCCTTGTTGCGTACTTTATAAGTAGTGAACAAAATTCCCAAAAAGCAGAGGCGTTTTGCATTCAATTTACTGTAGACGTGCTCCTTGGACTGATTTGAACCATCTCCAATACTATCGTATATGTCCATTTTTGCCAAATTTCATGCTGACATCTTAATGTCCAGGTGTGTCCAGGAAAATATTTGTTACACACATTACATAAATAAGCAGACACACAGATGGACGGATACATCTAGATGAATTCCGAATTTGATACTGATCAAGAATGTCCTCAATTTATGATGTTTCTGCAGCTTATTTCTTAATATTAATTTTATGCTCATTACTCAAACAGATATGAAATAAAAATACAAATTTTATGACTTAACCCGCAGTAGCTGCAGAAAAATGCAAATACACGATCATGTCCGTCCAAAATTATAAACAATAAAGTATAGGAACCTAATCGGCCATAGCCGAATTATTAATTCTCTTACTATTTATTCGTAATGCCCAGCCTATAACAATGCTTCTTTTTTTATAAAGCTGACCAGATTATTAGTCCAAAAAGTCCGCTTCACTGTTCTCTTGGGCTTTTAGAAGATATTGCAGAATTCGTAGAGAAGTCTTGAATTTAAAGCAAGAAAGTAAAGGCTCGTAAAAATATAAATGAAACCATTCTTGTTACACGAGATCATAAAATTCAGATAATTTTTATTTCAATTTTCTTGTAGAACAAAAGAAAAAAGCTTTTCCGAAGAAGGTATTATAGACATATGTACAGATTTTTTTGGTCCTACGAAAGAAAACAGTTTGATTTATTATTATTATTATTATTATTATAGTACATTTAGATCGAAAAAAAAATAAATTTATGGATTAATGTGAGTTGAGCAAATGAGAAAATATTTTAGTTTTGGAAAATATTTACTTTTAATCATAGAAAAAGTAACCTTTGCGCTTAGCCTGGCATAGAAATTTTAAATCGTATAAATTTAACAACAGTGTGTTGCCCACATTTTTGTTGGCGCTAAAAAGTATGCTAACTTTTATAATTATGTTATTGTTTATAGAAATTGAAGAAGAAAAACTTAAAAATATACAGATATACAGACAGGAAAACAATTCATTATTATTATTATTTGTTATGCATTGTATGTATTATTAGAACAAAATTATTGATACATAAAGCATCTCATAAAAAAAGTTCAAATTATCAACTTTACTTAAAATTTTTGACATATTTCGAAAAAAAAAAATCTTTAAATTTTGCTTTCGAAAAAAAAATAAAAGCTCAAGTTGTTTTCGAGAGAGAGAGAGAGAAAAAGAAACAAAACATAGTTGCCCCAATTAATGGAGCCCTTTGCGGGTATGGAAGCAAATTTTGAAAATCTAGAAAGTACTATAGAGAAAACAATGAAATATTCGTGAAACTTTTAACTGATTATATCAATCTTCAATGAGACTATGTTGTTGAATAAAATCAAATTTTGGAAACAAAAATGTTTTTTCTCCCCAACTATAGTTGAGTTCTACGAAACTACCATTAGCAAGTCAGTATACATATATTCAAATCTCATTGCGGTAGAGTTGATAAAAAGTACCAACAAAGGCGCATATGGTCCAATTGGCGAGCGTCTTCAATCATTTGCTGTAAATTTACGTGTATCTCCGGAACTCATTGTATCGTATTCTCACCTTCTTTATACCCGATTTTAGTTAACCAAATATAGTTTGTTTACGGTATTCGTTTAAATCAAATGAAGGCGAACAGATATCGTTTATAAGAATTTCGTCCGACTTCGTTTGATAACAGAAACGAATCTTAATCACAAAGCTTAAACACAAAGCTTGCGTTAATTTCGCTTTCAATAATAGAAACTACTGACGACTTTTTTTCTGAAATGAAGAATCAAAGAATTTCTTTTCTAATTCCAATCTTCTTCTTCTTTTTAAAGTTTTCAGCAAATAACAAGAGATAATTTGCTGCGTTGCCGCAAAAGAAATGATCCTTAATAAATCTCTTACAGATCCAGCTGCTTAAAACTTCTTCACAGTTGTGCATGTGTATATATAGTACAATCAGGTAGACGATTATATTGATCATAACCTCCTCATGAAAAGTGGTTACTATAGAATCAATTTTTTTGTAATAACTTTTTACTGCTTTAACACATTCAGATGTGTTAAGGGATCCATATTGTAAAATGGCAAATATTACACAAAACGTATGATACCCAAAATGACAGTTATATTTTATATGTCTTAGTAACGCAAGATTACCAAATCCGGACCACGAAATGGATGCCTATATATTAAATAAATAAAAAAAAATTCTATTAAAATGTGCCTCATTATTAGCAACTATAGTCTGAGCAGGTTTTCTTTAATCTTCAATTTCGCACAAGCCCTATTAATCTTAATTGGTTTTGATTTTGTAAACCCTACAACAATGTTTCGTCCGACATTGGACGATAAAGTTTCGCTTGCACTGTAAATTCAATATTACCTAAGCTGACTATAGCGAATATATAATTGAAACAGTTCGCAAGGTAAAGTATAGAGAAGAAAACTGTGTCGTTGAGCTTAAGCCTGACAGTTATTTAAAAAAGAAATTTCAGATATTATAATTAATCTAATTAATGTGAGAAAATTTCTAGTATTAAGTGAAAAAGATTTTCTAAATCCTACTTTTTAATCGGATATTTTGTATTTTCTCTTTACATATTTTTAAATTTAATTTTTTTAATTCCGGGTTTTAAAAGATTTTTCCAAGCACATAAGCTTATAATTTTATGTGCGTATTTTTTTTTTTTTAAATGTCGTATTAATAAATTATGCTGCACCTACACACGTACGCATACAAAAATGTACCTTTAGACGTAAGAAACATATGCAAATGAATTGTGCGGGAAATTCAAAATGGTCATGTAATTAATAATAGAATGACAAAAAGAAAAAAGAAAAAAAAACAATAATGAAGAGAACAACCAGACGTGCGTGTGATACGCACATTTGTTCGCATCATAAACTTTTTTACTAATAATATTATAAGAGTTGGAACTGGGTACAAGGAACGAAACTATGCGCAACATCAACCAGATTAGAAAAGCACTATAAGTTGTATGAAACATATGAGGCAAGCGAAAAAATGATAAGAGACAGATGTAAAAATTTCAGATTTCAGGACTTAAAGCTTGATGAAGTTTAAAAAAAATATTTAGATATCTACCTTAGAATTCTCCCGCTCTCTCTCTCTCTCTCTCTCTCGGAAACTCTAGTTACTTAAATTTGAGCTTAACTTTCTTTCATTTCTCTATCATTTTTTTTTATCATATTGACTTTTACTGACTTATACTGAAATAATTAATTTTATATCTTTAAAAAATGATAACCATTTGTATTCATATTTTCATTAATATACGTCTTGTTTTCTGTTATATCTGTTATTATAGATTGTCTAGGGTAGGGTACGTTAGTTTAATTTTTCTTATGTAATGTTAAACATATATAAGCATGTAAATGTTGTCATAAGTGTTGGAGCATTGAAAAGTGCTAAGAACTTGTGTAAAGTTGTCCGTCATTAGTTACGGTGACATGAGCACTTTTTTTTTTTTTTTCTTTTTTGATATGCTAGCCCAAGTACTAAGAACGACATAATAAGTTACCTGAAAGGACTTTAATGCTTTAATAAAGTAAGAAATCGTGTTTCCATACCAGCGACAACTATAATAACAACAACAATACCAACAGCAACAAAATTAAAGCATCATGCAAACTATACACAAAATGAACACAAAACTATTATGTTTCGCAGAAAAACAAGTAGAAAGAAAAAATAAAGGAAAATACGAACATACATAGACTTTGTGATGAGGTTTCTTTATTGTTGTCTTGTTTTCTATTTATATACATACATATGTGTATACATATATACATATATATATAAATATATAAGTGTATATATATGTGTTCGTGTGTGTGTTTGTATGTATGTATGTATATATATTTATATCATATGTGTATACTTAAGGAAATCAGTGTGTAGCCCTTTCTGTTAAACACATCATAGTGTAGTGTACACAAATCCTCTTTGCTGTATGATTAATGATGAAATGCACACGAGTGCATACTTAATGCTAAAGCTCCCTTGAAGACATTTTCACTTTTAAAATCAGACTGTTTTACATTTAAGAAAACAAGAAAAGGAAAAAAAAGAAAAGAACAAAATAAGAATAACAACAAGAGAGACAGAGAGAGACCGAGATAGGGATAGATAGAGAGAGAGAGAGAGAGAGAGGAAAAAAAATGAAAACAAAGTTTTTCCTGCGGGTTTAGGTTTCTTAAGCAAGGCAGTTGGTTGCTTATATGTATGTATACATAAAACAACACCCACATAAAATCACATCGTCATCATCATCATCGTCGTCGTCATCGTCATCGTCATCGTCATCTCTATAGCTTTAATGGTCTCATGCATTATCTATGCATGTGTGCATAGATATACATGCCTTTGTATGTGAGAACTACTTATGCTAAAGATTTAGCATAGGTAAGCATTTCAAGACTCTTTTAGGTGCACTCGTTATTGTAAGTAGAGAAAAAAAAAATTTAAAAAAAAAAAAAAGAAAGAAAATTAAAATGAATAATGCCTCATGGAACTTGAATTCATTTATATATAAAGATGCATGCAAACACATACACATACATATACGTTTGCACACGCATATCTACTGCCTTACTACACCTACATTTATATATACATACGTATAAACTTACAGGCAGACATATAGACAGACAGACCGACATATATATGCATGCATGTATGTATGTATGCATTTATGTATATATATATTTGTACGTATGTATGTATGTATACATTCATGCATATATGTTTGTAAGTATGTATGTATGTATATGCGCATTTGTCTGTCCGTCTGTCTATACGTCTTTATGTAAGTATAAATGCATGTATGTATAAATGTAGGTGTAGTAAAGGTGTGCGTTTTTGTAATTTGCATAAGCACACATATACACACGCACTTCTATACGTTTATACGTATGTATATCTTTCCATATTTAAGGTAAATGTATAAATGCTTTGTCTACTTTGTGTTACCTTTTCCTTTATAAGATAGATACGTATACTGTGCAATGTAAAGCAACACGTGCATATGACAACTAAACATCATAGTGCGGTCTTTAGTTCATAACCTCTTCTGTTTTACTACCTCTTCAAAACACTTCTTTTATGATGAACCCTTTACTCAAGGATCTGCTAAGTCATTTTTTTATAGTATACACTATTCTAATGGAGTAGTTTGTCTATGCAGATGTCTGAGAATGTATACCTTTTGTGTTCATTATTTCGGTTCCTTTTTTTTTTTTTTTTGCTTTTTTTTGAAAGTTCTTCAACATCATTTTTCTTAAAAAACAAAACTCGTCATCTGGAGTATTAATAATGGTCTTGTTTTTCTTCTTTTTTTTTTTAAGTTTACATTCTTTCTTTTTCATGCATTTATATGCATTTCCTTTGTACAACACAAAGAATTACGTACAAGCTTTCATTTAAGCAGGATGTGGTTTTACAAGGAAGTGCGTGTGTAATTCCTTTTTGTTTTTTGTTTTTCTCTTTTTACTTTGAAATATGGTGTCAATGTATTAAAGGCTTAAATATATACAGCCATGTGTACATAAATAGCACCTCCAACTTCATCATAAAAAACAAACAAAAGTTGCGAAAATTTACTTTTACTGACTTCTAGAGACAGAAACAGCAGAAGGATGTGTGAATAGCAAAAATATAGCGAGAAAAAATTTCTGATGGAATGTACTCTTCATAGCAGTGCTAAAGCTATGTACTTAACTAAGAAAAAATGTTTTACTTTGAAAGTCATTGATATGTATATATTTTGTGCTATTCATGTGTCCAAGGCTGTATAAAGTTTATAAGTAAATAAAGACAATGAACGAAACTTTGCGAAAGTTTTAATTGACGTTGGAACTCAAACATTTTTCATAAAACATTGCACTTAAAATACTATGTATATATATATATATATATATACGTACATATATGTATATATATATGTACGTATATATATTGTCAACGTGTCAAGCAAGTTTCACTGTAAAACCAATGCCACGCCAAGATATATGTTTCATCTGGTCTCTAAGGTGAAACTTCATCACAAAATATCGCAGGAGGTTTTTTATTCAATTCGCTTAAATCGTTTACTGAACGATAATTTAGCTCGTTTAGATAATAAAAAATAGTTTCTTATATCAAATATAATAATAAATAAAAGGAGATCATTATCCTTTTCAAAAACAAAGAAAAAACGCGTATTTATAATGTATCGCGACAAAGCTTTACTAAACAAAAACAAAAATTGAATTCAAAAGCATTTTTGAGCCAAATGGTGCTGACGAAGTTTTCGTCGCTTAAACTCGAGCGACGTTTCTCTCCGAAATCGCGATAATGGCAAACGAACTACACTTTAGTTTCTAAAGGTAAAAATAAATATTTTTTATATCAAAAAATTATAAAATTAAACAAAAATAAAATCAAGTAAGAAAATTATATTCGTCTCTGCCGAGACTTTTATACTCACCATCTTTATCTTTAAAAAAAGGAAAAGAAACTAAACTTTACTAAGTGGGCGTGGCAGATTTTTTCTATTTTCATGGAATAGCGTAGAAATTTTTATTTTGCAGTCTATGAGCATTGACCAAAACAGCCAGAAAATCAGATGTTTTTAGCTTGTTTTATAGTGTAGGCGTAATCGAATTGGTCCATTTTCAATAAGCACGTATGTAAAAGAACTTTCATTGTTTCTGCCAAATTTGAAGTCCATGTCTTCATTTTTGCGGTCAAGAGAATAATTACTATAGACTTTAGAAAAACAGACAGACGGATCGACGGATGGATACTTCCAGGTGGATTTCGAATTTCATGCCGATCGAGAATATATACATTTTATTTAGTTCCAAAAGTATCTTTCTGAATGTCACAAAAAAATGAAATTCCAATATTCTGTTATATCGAGTGGCCGTGGTCGATCCTTTACATTTTTGTACACAGACTACGGGGTAGCTAGCGTAAGGCGGACATGCTTGAATCGATTCTAATTTGTGGGATTTCCGAAGTTTCTTTCTGGGAATTAGAAACCAAATAAAAAAATGATCACCATCAAAAAATGATGAAATCACTTTCGTTGGTGCGTATTAATAAATTTAAAAAAAGTTAAAAATAAATCATTTTTATATGGAAATCATTTAGAGAATAATAACAATAATTGAGAGAATAAAGAAATTCGATAAAGTCAATATATATTCAATATAAATAAGAATAAATACACAATTCAATAAATCCAATTTAAATAGATATAAATCTAATAAATAGCAAAGAGATCTGGAAACATTGGTTAACTGATGCTGCGAGATCAAATTTTCAGATGAACAGTTTCTATGGATTGTAAGTTACACTCTGCTGCCATTGTCTACTTAGACGATCTTAAGCAATTATTTACGAATGATTTGTATTAAAGGCTTACTTATTATGAATTTTAAGTTAGAGTCGGTTGTTACGGAATTATCTAATTAAGGCTAAACTTTTACTAGATCGTTCAAAATGTTGCATAATAATTGACTCTTGACTATTTAATTCTAAGTCTGTAACCATTTACTACGATGTTTATAAGCTATAGGGATCCTTATTGAATTTGTGAAACTCTCTACTATGGATTATAGATTAAGTTTTTCCTTGTACTATGATTACGCCCATCTTGAAACGTGATACATAGTCATAAACTATAGTATATGTTCAATCTCGCTATTCTGTCTCAAGTTTTTTCAGTATTTCTAATATAAAATCAAATCGACGAAGTAACAGACTTCGCTAAATAGTCGCAGAAATTTATGATAATCAAAAATGTAGATACTTTCAGAGTTCTTTGTGCTCATTTCTGAATAAAACAAAAGGAAAAACAAGTTTACGATTTTTTTGTATTAATAAATACAAGTCGCGTCTCATAGCAAAATTTATATCATCCGACATTGGACGATTTCGTTTAAATTAGGCCGAAAATTGATACGATTTTTAATATAGAAAATACATATTTTTGAATGCACATATAAGTGATTTTGACCGCTTTAACACCTTAACAGCAGTGCTTATCACCGGAATGAATATATTTTTTTTTATTTTTTTAAATTTATTTATTTTTATATTTAACATAAAATCTTAACTAAATATAGCCCATACAAACTAACATTATAATGAGCTAAATTTGGATGAGCAATAAAAATTCAGATTTCATTATATTAACGGAGCAACCATAAAGATACTAATAATACGAAAGCATTAAATTCATCAGAATATTTAATTTCCTCCACAACATGGCTTAACAATCCAATAATTTACCGCAAATAATCCAATAAAATGTATACAGAGTGTTCCTAACTTAGTATTAAATTAAATCTAATAACTACTACTTTTGCAGTAAGAGAAAGACTTTCATCAGGTAAAAAGTCAACAGTTTAGATAACAGCCTTTTTTGATAAAGTATCCCAACTCTGAGATAAAAAACTCTCATCCTCTCCGTCATTAAATTTTAGTATACTAATCCCTGAGGCATCCGGCTCGTCGCCGGATGTAATTTATCAAAGATATAGATTGAAGTATTCATGGTTTCTTGAGACACAAAGACTAATTTACGATCGGGGAAAACTACAAGCTCATTAGACTTACTTGTACGCTGCAAGCCCTCACTGACCCCACCTGATTCCACCTTACAATTAGCTGTAGGTTTAGGTATTTAGGTCCGTGAAGCTGTAGGTGTAGGAGATCCTTCTGCTACAATGCCGGCGAGAACGATCGAAAATTGGGATTGAGGCTGAGGCGGAGGTCGTTTCTATTCCTTACGACAGCTTTGTGGGCCACCTCCAGTGAATCGATAATCTTAGCGATCGATGAAATCACTGACTTGCTCCTAGCCAAGGTTAGGATTGCAGCAGGTACGATGATGATTTTGTGGCTGCTTTGGGATGCGAAATCCTCGTCTATAAAAAATAGTATCATGTTAGTTTCTTAGATATATTGCTTAAGTCGTCCTTGATTAATTCAATACTAAAGTAAACTTGTCTTCTATAATTACTATCTAAAAAGTACAGAAGCAGTCTTGAAAATAGTTTGTAGATAGAAATTCATCTTGTCAGAAAAGGGTTATCAAATGGTCTGTATTTTCAAAAGAAAATGAATACTAGTTCTAAACGCATTATATAGCGTAGTATTATATAGTAACAACTAACCTTTATATAGGCAGGCAGAGACATTTGGCTGAATAGAAAATATACAAAAGAATCTCTCAGAAAAGAAGAGAAAGCTCAATTCTTTTAAAGTTTCAGATTCCAATATACTTTTTTATGTTGCTATTAATTAAAGAGTTCTCATAAAACGATATGTTTAACTTTTCGTACAACTTTCACACTAAGTAATAAAAATTCTATCAGAATAAGGGCAAAAATCGAGCAATAAAAAAATGTAAAACAGAAGTTTTACAAAAGCACGTTCTTGGGCAAGTAGTGGAACAAAGCCACGGAAAAATTTGCAATGTATACAGCATCGTACAACGTAGCGCAGATTTATGGTAAGCATTTCTTCACTGTAATCAGATAAAGGAAGCACGTCTTTTTATACCCACCACTGAAAGATGAGCGATATATTCATTTTCTCAGTTTGCTTGCGGCTCCTAGAGAGATGCTTCAGTAGACCGCATAAAGTGTACACAATTTTCATAAGCATGAAATTTAGTATTAATGTAGATATGTCCCTCTGCCCGTCCGTCCGTCCGTCCATCTGTCCAACCATCTGTCTGTCTCTCTGTCCGTCCTTGTGATGTCTGCGGTAAGCATTCTTCTAGCCGCACAAATTTGTTAGAAACATTGGAAGTTGCTGCGCATAAGTTGGTATTGAAAATAGGCCAAATCGGTCAAAGGACATATCCAGCATAGAATGTAAACTGAGAATACTCATTATCATAAACCATAGGTCTGTAAAAAATTCCTCGTACATTGCAATAATTGTCCTTTATTATCTGCACTAAAATGGAAATAATCGAATGCGTCTATTCGATGTAATAGAGCATTGAAATTTAATTAGTTTTTGAAAACGTTTGTCACATCAAGAAGGAAGCTTCAACAACCCAATAAAGTGTAATAAAATGTATATATATGTGATCAGTATCAAATTCGCAATCCATCTAAGCGTATCCGCCCGTCCGTCTCTGTCTTCTTATCAATATCGTGTCTGCGTTAAGCACATTCCCTATCGCAAAAATTGAGACACCTGGACCACATATGACAAAAATATTCAAAATTCTTGCACACGCGCCGGTATTGAAAATGAGAAAAATAGGTCAAATATTATGCCTACAGTAAAATATCACTGGCAACGACTATACTTCTTTGGTGTTTTGTTTGCTACTCGTACATCATTTTAGGTTAAGGTGGTAGATATAAAGGATTCGACAAAGACGAATATAATCCTGTTACTTGTTTAAATGAAAAAGCGTGCTTCGATTGACCTTTTATTCGATTCTAGAAATTCAAAGAACTGTATGACAAATCTAGTTCTTTTAAGGTTTTCAATTCTAATATATATATAACAGTATATAAAAGTATATAATAGTACATATTAGTTCACAACAGTGGACGGCAGTATATAACAGTATAAAAGTCTAAGTCAAAGAACACTGTCATGAGTAGACTACTACAAAAGCAAAATGCTAAATAAAAAGTTAGTGATCCTAGGAACTTATTGAGTGATGTGTTATGCTTGGTTAGGTTCGAACAAATAACAAAATTTGACATATTCCGTTATAAAAAATACAGAAATTTAATAATAAGGTGCCACTATTCGAAACTAGTAGAAATATAAACATTAGGAAAATTTGTTTCGTCCGAAATCGGAAGATGTCGGCTAATTAAGAGTAAAGGGCCTAAAAAGATAAGTGCTTTTGACAATGTAAGCGACATTGTCCGTTATTGGATGATGACACTTTTCTACTAATATAATCATAGTTTAACTTTTCAACATTTTCGATCGTTTTACGTCTACCATAATAACGAATTATTAGCAATTATGTGGACATAGTACCTAATAGTCCTTTTAGTTAAAAGCAAAGAATATGCTATCGCTAATATAGAATAATATTTTTCAGAAAATTTCTGAATATGGAATCATGTTATACTCACTCATTTTGAAGGCACAATTGACAATTGAGAAATTTGAATCAATGAAAGCTTTTTTATTAAATTTTGGTATAAAAAAGATTTGCAGGAAATTAAACCGTTTGGTTCTTAAACGGATACTTATCGTTCATGTTTTTTTTTTTTTTAGATATATAAATTTATAGGCTTGTGGGTCACTATTCTTTTAGATAATCTAATAAGTCGTTTGAAGCTATGTGTACTGGTTATAACGGTATTGCTAGCATATCATTTGAATAAAATAGTTCAGGTTTAAGGTTTAAGTGAAGACGAAAAAAAATAATTTCTTTTTTTTTTTTTTTCTTTCAAATTACAGATCATAGATCGAAAGACAAGACTAGTTTTATTAATTATTTACATTTAAAGTGTCAGCTGACAACCATTTCTGTTCTACTCTGTTTTTTTGTTTTTCGTTTTTTTTTTTCTTGGAAAGAATCATTCATAGAGAGTAATTGTGACTGCACTGCAGTGTAGAGGTCTCTGTTGATTAAATTTGTGGTAATTTACATTCTTTCTAAATCGAATTGCTTACAAACACAAATACACGAACACGAACACGCACACACACACACACACTCATATGCACATACATACATACAAAAACTTTTACACAAATTGCAATAGTAAAAATTAATAAGAAATTTCTTAATATCAAAACCTCAATGATTTTAAACAGATGTCGTGCCACTTTCTATAGACCGCATCATAAAAACGACAACAACAACAACAACAACAGCAGCAGCAATAATGAAAACAACAGCTAAGAATTATGAATGTACCGTATAAGCATATATAAGTATATCTATGTATATAACTATGTATGTGTGTATAGATAAGGAGGGCAAAGAGACACACAAACATAAGACAGCTTGGTCATTACAATCAAACATACAACAATTACCGCCACTTTTGTGTAGAAATATGCTTTCAATTTAAATTGTTCGGTTGCTTGATTTCTCCATTCATCCCCTCTCTCAATTAAAGTATCCTTAGCTTTCGCTCTATTCTTCCAGTGCTCTTGTGTGTGTATTATATGTATTAGGAGGTGAGGTACAACTATGTATACAAAAAAAAAAAAAAAAGTAATAGCTCTATTCATACTAAGGTATATACGTGCACACACACACACACACACACATACATATACATACAAACACATATAAAGATGATTGTATTCGTAAGACGACTACTTGCTGCAGCATGTCACAAATTAATTAAGACATTTTGATTAAATCTAAACTGAAAACAAAAAAAAAAAAAAAAGAAAGAAATAAATAAATAAATAAAATAGTAAAGTAAAGTATCGCGTATAAAAGTTGTACAAGAGGAAGCAATGCACGAAAAGAAAGAAAGAGAAAGAGTGAAAGAGCTAAGGAGCGGAAAAGGCGAAGGAGAAGGCGACGAAGAAGGAGAAGGAGAAGGAAAAGGAGAGCATAATGAAACTAAAATAGGAAATGGTGTCATCAAATAAATGACATCAACGGTATTGCTTATTAAACACAATGTAAGCCACTAAAAGTGGATAAACATGAACGTTCGCGTATGATGCATATAATCTACAAGAACACTTATATAGACAACTGACTAGTAGGTACCTTGGCAGGGTAACTTATACTTTACCCGCTAGTATGACACATAACTATTCTTTTCTTTTTTTTTCATTTATTTTTTTTTTTCCTCTTATCCCTCCTTTCCTCCTCTAAATAATATATCCTCCAACAAGTGGGAACATCAATTTTCTACAGTAGCTAAGAAAATGTCACGTTTTCGCATAACTTATGTTGCTGCCTGTTTTCGTTTGTTGCTGTTGCTATTGCTGACTGCTGCTGCTGATGTTGACTGCCGTTGCGCTATTTTGCTACTGCTATTAGGAAAATCGTACAGCCAAGTTAGGCACTAAGCGAGAAGTGCAATACATTTCGAAAACCTTAAGTGGCAATTGTCGCTTGCAAGGCTAAAATTTGAAGAGCGTGGGAAATGGTAGTTTTTTGTTTTACTCACCAAACGAAAAAAAAAAAAAAAAAAAAAACGAAGAAATAAATAAATAGCAACAACATAATAGCATGAAAAAATCTTTTAACAGAACACTTTTTAGCCTGAGTGCTTCTAAAGTGAAAATTAGCTTTCAGGCAACTTGCGAAATCACAAAATGGATAAGAGAAGGACAGTGGGAGTGAAAGCCGACTTAAACATGAACGTACGTACGTACATACGTACGAACATAGGTAGGCTTATAAATCTTTCAAATAGTGTTGCCTTATTATTTGTGTTTTACACTTATCATGCCAGAATATGTTAACTTGATTACTTTATAAGAAACTTAATGAAGTTAAGGATATACAAAGGATTGTTCTTAGGAAACCTCTTTAAGTCATCTATTTACTATAGTATGACTGTAAATGATCTATAATAGTATATGAAAGCGTTCTTAATACGATATGAGAACTTATAAAGGCTGTAGATTGTTGTATAATTATTTAAAATCTTAGGTCTTAATGTTTCATCGTACGATATGGTGCTACATCGCTTAAGCATTCTAAGTTTTCATTCATATATTGTCTGATGTCCGTAGGTAGAAACTTTTTCATTAGTTCGTTTCCATTTGTTCGATGAAAACACGTTCGAGATTTTGGCTCGAATTAGTCATAACAAGAACCGAATTGAAAATGATTTTTAATTCTACAATTTACCATTGAATTATTCTTAACTTTTTCAATGAACTCCTTATGTAAAAACAAAAACTTATTCGGGGAAGTTAAATAATGGTTATACTACTACTACTAGTTTTAATAACTGGACCGTAGAGAGAGTTTGTCATAAGTTTCTTTCCTAATTATGCTCAATTTTGAAAACTTTTTTTCCTTTACAGTTTTGATGCTAAACAATACATGATCGCATGTTTTGAACTCATTCTTTAGCATTTAGAAGATTCTCTTCATCTTGTAATATAGTTGTGGTAATTTTGAAATTTCACGCATTCTCCATAGCTCGTATAGTTTAGTGAACTTCTTCGTTTTTGTGTTGCATTAAATTTTCTAAATATATGTGAAGATAGTTCTTCATTTACGGAGCACAAAAGAGAACGGCCGCCACAGAGACTAATTATTATAATGAGAAGCTAATTTAAAAATTTCGTCCGATATCGCTTGCACCGAAATGTAACGTTGCGATATACTTCAATGACGCCACTTTACTTTATTTCATTACTGAAATCGATCTCTAACAATTAATGGTCTTTAATCAAATTCAAATTCTTTAGATTCTTTTCATTAGAATGATCCGATTCGCACTTAAAAGGTAACAGCCAAATTAAAGGGACATTTAAGACGGTTAATTATAGGATCAAATAGATTTTGATTCGTTCATTAATTATTGTAGATTTAGTTGGGGATAAACGGACTTTTCAATTCGGGTTGTGCTTACAAATAATGAGTGTATCATTTTTGAGTCTGACAAGTCCATAAATTATAGTCTTTGATACAAACTTTTGGGTGTTACAAACGAGTCTTATATATCCTCCTTCTTTAGCACATTTCACCTCAGGAGATAGTTAAGCGTTTAATGCTAGATTTAGCAGAAGAAGCTGAATTTATTGTATTCAGTCTAAATTTACATAATCATCGTTATCACCCAAGGTCATATCGAAAAGATCTAGAAAGTGTAGAAGAACGTCGGGAATGTGAAGAACAAAATTTAGAATTGGCTAAATAAATAGCCGAAGATAATGAAGTGAATTCTAATTTTCTTTCGTTAATGCTGAGCGCCGCAATACTTTTCCTCACACTATTCCTATATCATAATTGTATTTTGTACTACTTCTTTTGAACGAATTAAATTGATAAAAATTTCAATAGTCTGCTGGTACCAGACATTGAGGTAGAATCTATGATGTAAGGTCTTCTTATTTAGCGTACCTCTCGTGAAACTTGAACGTGAGAGCAGTACTTTCAAAACCTTCAACAGTTAGTTGATATTGAAATGAATAATTGAAAGGGTAGAGCAAAGGGAAAGGAAAAGGGCTTCTAGGGTGGTAGGGCATATAGTAGGCCCACAAGTTCCGTCCGAAACGAACGTCTGACTTCTCACTTTTATGCGTGATTCCTCTGTCCGATTATATTCATTATTTTTACTGTTTTTTCTTTCACTTAGCACGCATACTTTAAAATCATTGGTAGACCATAGCTAGAATAGTAACAACCCGTCAGATCAGCCCGATTGCCGACGACCTATAGCTGGTTGAAATGCGTTCGCTACTCCGATGATTAGGCATAAGAAAAAATTCAGTTAATCGTTACAACTATTTGAATTCTTTAGCGTTGGCTATGGAGCCTTAAAAACTAATGTGAAAGCTTAAAATTTTAAGGCCACGGTTGTGAAAAAATTGAAAAGTAACAGTTTTTTTGCCAAAATTTTCTGAGTTTTCAATCTAAGTTGAAGCGGGCAATAAGAAAAACATTTATGATCAAATTTGCTTTCTTTTTCGACAAAAGTTCTAAGAGAAAAACAAAGGCTGAGTAACAGATAGATCCGTTGGGCTAAATCGATTACATAATTCATGCTCAATGTGCTTTAGGGATTTGCGACATTCATGTCTATAGGTTATGAACATTGTGCATATCTAGTATACTTCTCTGTTAGGTATCATTACTACGCTCTAGTCTTCGATAGCATCGAGTGCAAAAGCAAAAGAAAAATGATTCATTTTAATCGTTATGTTTACAAAGTGTGTTATCTAACATTTATAGGTCGAATATCTGGAGTTTGCAATAAAAATAGGAGAAATTTTTAACCCAATTCTTCTTGTGAAGTTTTTTTTTCTTCGATAACAGATGTGATTAGGATGCAATTAACATAAATGGCTATTATTGCCCGATGCTATGATGACCCTAAGCAAGCAAACACATACATACATGCATACATCCATACATACATGCATACATACATACATGTGTTGCCTTCAAAAAACTAACACAAAATGATTTTTGTCGTCATCATCATTATTCCTCTCATCGTTCTCATCGTAATAATATTTTTCTTTACTTTAGTTTTTCTTCTCTGCTGTGTTGTCGTCATAGCCCGTATTTACCGACATTTTTATGATATTATTGCTTTTGTTCCCATTTGTAACAGAGACAGCCAAGAACGACAACTTCATTTGCTTGATTGTCTGACCATAATAAATTGTTGAATCGTGATATATACGTGTATCTTATATAAATAAATACATATGTGTTTATGAGAATGTTTAATGAGAACATTATGAGTTAGTTTTAAGAAAAAAAAAAAAACCATTTTGAAAGTGAACCATTCCTCGAGTATATACGAAACGTATGAAGTTCAGTCCTTATTTGGAAAAGGTCATGTGAGAAAACTTTGAAAATCAATACTTAAAATAGAACATAAGAAAACTATATTCGCTTTAAAAGTAAATCTTTAATATGTAATACGTCACCTAAATTCTAAGAGACATAATATAAACGCCAGTAAAGTATTGAAATAAAACTTCAAATGTATAAAAATTAAATGAATAGAAGGAATTATTCATTCTCTATGGAAACAATGTATGACCTTCTTGGGAGGAGCTAGTGTACATACGGTAACGGTATAACTGAAGGATGCATAGAAATGGTGTTATTCAATGAGAATAATGACCAGATGATGACCAATGCTAGACTTTTCGTTGCGAAGAAATCTACTGTACATGAAGCAGTTGACCGATTAGGAAAATTTTAACATCAACCATTCAGATGTCCCTTGTAAATCATTGTGGTAAATTGAGGTGCCTACCTCCCATGTAGCGTTGTAAACTATTAGTTTTATATAAATTGTTGCCCAAGGTAGGCGTAATTTTTCGGGCTTGCTGTAGACATCTCAGGATGTTCAATCAGAAGAGATGTTCTGTTGTCTATAGAACTAGATTGGATTGCGCCTTTATTTTTTGCGCAGCCATTCGATCGTTTTGTGCAGAAGAAGCACTAAAACGTTTTAGCATAGAGTTGGTGCGCAAGTAAAAAACCTTCGCATCAAACCTTCATAGTTAAATGTCTACGTAAAGCTCTCAATTGTGTTTGTTGACCAACCATGGTCTCGTTTAAACAATGTGCCATCAATCACTATACGGAAAGTTCCCAATTTATATGTTTATTTTTAATACCATCGTTACTACAGCGCCAAGGACTGTACACACAGAAAGAGAGACAACGAGGAGATGAAAGTATTAAATTAAAGACAACGGGACAGAAAGATGAAAAGATATATGGACGGAAACGGACAGGAAGGTGTACGAAATGACACACGAAGGGAGGAAGAGGTGGAACGAAAAATCTTCGTATGAGCGAACGGTCACGTAGGCGGATGTTGATAAATATTTCCGATCGTTACGAATGAAAGCGAGATCGATCCGAGCACATCCGATACATGTCTGCATATAAAACAGCACATGACGAATGAAAAGATTGTAGACAGAAAACGCATTCGTATTATACCACTTCAGAAAGTTAAATAATAGCAAATTAACCCTTTAAGGTTCTTTTGAAAATGATGTCGATGCTGTTAAGTTAGACAGCAGTTTGTCGAATATTTTCGTCATATTTTCTTTTCGTTATTGAAAGTTACACAAATCGTTATCATTTGTTTTACGTAGCCATGCCAATTTTATGCCAACTACTGTCTGGCTATTAAACGTAAATTTACTTTGAATTTGTAAGTTTTTATTTACTCTCCATATAGATTTTAAATAATAAAAAATTCGTCTTTACTCAACAGGACTTTTTCCTTTTCGGTAACTTCAAGTCTTAAACGATTACTTCGAAATTCGGTAGCTTGGATTGTAGCATTGACATCGAACCGAATGCAGTATATTAACTACGCTTTACAGTCATCCTCACGTCTCCTAACCTCAACGTCAAATAGTCCCAGTTCTCCTTCCTTAGAATCATCGGTCCTAAACGAGAAAATTAACGGTAACGCCTCGACTTCGACTATTGGTCAAAGTGATCCAGCGCAAAATCCATGAAATTTACTCACGTTTAATGTTAACTTGGCGCGAACCAAACTGTTATCATTCTTTAATCGCGAAATGGCCGCCACTGATGGCCAAATAATATTGGCTGCTTCCCGTTTCGGGGATACAACAACTTCACCACCCATTTATATACGTGACTTTTCTAAGCAAAAGTTACCGGCAGTGGCCAAGATTGTTAAAGGTCAACATCAAAATTTGGGTGTTCCCACTCTCTCTGCACCTTCCTTGCAGAGTACGGCATTGTTTTTGAGTGCAGGCAAAAAATATCAAATACTCGCTCAACCAATTAAGTTGAAAGAGGGTCGTAAGCCCACCAATGTTGGTGCTAAGCTTCTAATACCAGAAACCTATCCCGGCTACTTCGAATTGCTTAGTGAAGATGGTCGATCAACACGTTGTATTGAGTCCGTTTTAGAATTATCGAAACGTCGAAATTGCCGCGTTTTAGTTCGAGAAACATTTCGTTGCCCTCATATAAATCGCACTCTCCACGCGGGAGAACTGCTCACAACTGTGAATGAAAATGGCAAATTTTTGCAATGCAAAAATATTAAAGACGAAATTATCAATTTACCACTCGATACCAAAGCGAAGTTTTCACCCATAGCCAAGGAGGATAGTATTAGTGGTGTACATACTGTAAAGAATTTGCTATTGAAACGTATGCCCATAGTCGTTAGGTAAGTTCAAATACGAAATACTCTTCAATTCCTTCTTGACCGCTGAAAACTATGAATATTTATTTAACAGCTATCGTTCAAATCTCTTTTGTCCCTCTTGTTTAGATTGGTTCATGGAAGTGTGCCAAAGGGCCTCAAACAACCATTTGTAGCTGAAATGCGTTTATTAGGCTGTGTAGAAATTGATCGAGTCTTTGCTCTGCCCTTGCAAAAGGACAATGATTTGGTGCCAGTTCCACTCAATGCCAAAATCAAACTTCAACGAGCTAAAAATATGGAACAACTGGAGAATTTTATTGAGTATTCACGTTTTTTGGAAAAAGCTCAGCGTCTTTTAGGCGATGCTCGTGATCGTTTACAAGTTGTCGATATCAAGTTATCGGAAAAAGAGAAAAAAGATTCCAAGTTTAGCGGTCGTAATAAACTTCCGGTGGTTATGCTGCCATCAGCAGCTGGAGTGGCTTACGTAGCCAACGGTCTTATGGAGAACGGGTATATTCTGAAACGAAGTGCCAGCTGTGATTCGTACAGTAAGAATCAGCCCCCAGAAGAAATATCCGAAGAATATAATGACATTGACCACATATATGATTATGTGCGAGGTCTGACTCCACTGTCCAAAGCTCTCTCGCGTTTCGAACCGATTTGTGAAACGCCGACAATTAAGTCACAACACACTGACAGTAGCGGCAATTATTGCAGCTTGATACGAGTTAATCAAAATACCGCGGGCCACTCTTCTCAACAACTTAACAATAACAATAGCAATAACAACAATAATAATTCCAATACTAACAACAACAATAGCTTAAACAATAGCAGCGGCGGTCATAATAGCAATAACAACAATTACAGTAGTCTAGAGTCAACGAAACACACAAATAGTAGTCACAACAGCAGCAATTATAGCCATAATCATCATCACCATTTGCCAGCTACGACTGGGGGACAGCACCATCACCACCAGAGCCACGCGCATAATCATCAGTTGAGCAATGTTGTGGTTAATCACTATCAGCATAGTCACATTCAGGAAGATATTAAGCCAGTACCACCACCCATTGAGACTATACCGGGCAAAAAATTGCCTGAAAAACGTCAAAGACCTACACTACCAAAGCTTTATCTTAAAAACTCATACAGTGCAGGCAGCAGCAGTAACAGTCATGCGGCAAACGGTGGCGCCATAACCAGTATTGCCAGCACCAATGGTAACCATCATCACCACCATCATCATCATAGTCATCACTCGCCTTCACAGGCAGCCGTTGTTAATGCAACAGCTGCAGCTGTGAATTCTCATCATCATCACGTAGCACATCACAGCCATCATCCAAGCGTTAACGCGGGTAATAAGGTTTTGACTCCGAATAATCATCATCATACCCCGCTCAACGGCAATGTGGCGCCTTTAAGTGCTGGCATTCTGAGCAAAGATTGCAGCTTAGAGCCGCAATCACCTCTATTTCATATCAGGTAAACTTAACTTAAATGTTTTTAATTCTATTGCAGTCGCTGTTTAAATTTCTGAATTGAACGTTTAAAATCATTTTGTTTTTTCGTTTTCATTCTTGCTCTCTTCAGATACAAAAGCCTCAGCAGTCTTCAGTTAACACCAGATAGCAACTCTGCATCACCGCCGATCTCAACAAATCCCAAAGGACAACCCCTACTAGCACCACCCGATTTGGTGCTCAAATGTAGCAATAATAACAATAATCATAGCGTTCCCCTGCCCTTGAGCAAAAGTTCAAGCACAAATGGTGGTCTCACGGGCATGATACATCATAACCCGCGTGAAGGTACTCTCGATTCATCACGTAGTGGCGGACGTACTTCAGGAGATTCGAATAAACTGCCCGAAAAAAAAACTCGCCGTCTATCGCGGCCACGAAGTCTATCGAATTTGGTATGGGACTTACGACCAACCAAAGAAAAGTCAAAAAAGAAACTCTATATTCATCATTTTGATCATCGTCAACAGGCGACCTTGTATTTGTAGTCAGCAATCGCTCTCACGGAAAATTACAAAAAAATCATATTTTTAATAATAATAACCGATGAGTGGAACGTTGTTTTTTTCGTACTGACAACGCACTAAATTGATTTTAAATTTGCACCTACTCACCTACATACACATATACGTATGTCGCTTAGTCGACATTACTTAATGTTGCCATCACAACAAACAACTTTGTTTGTTCTAAACGAAATATACAGGTTTAATATCGAAATTCTTTAAATATTATTAAGGTAAGTATCAATGCTTGCTAATATGATCTTTCAGATGAGAAATGTCATTTGAATTTTTCCCTCTCTTCTCGTGTGCGTGGCAATCTCTGGTTTTTAGAACACTTTTATTTGAGTAACGTAGCGTGATAAAGCTCTTCTCCATCTAAAGTGATCGGAAACCGATCTCGCGAGCAAAACACAACTATCGTTAACAAACTAATTCATGAATAATCGGAAATGTGGCAACGCAGCCATTGTTAAATAAGTAGCATCTAGTGCTTTTTGACAAAATACGCGAAATATATCATTTACAAAGTCTCTTCCGGCAAAGTGTAATATTTTAGCACGAATTTTTAAAATGATATTAAAACCGACTGATTGAGGTAATCTTAGGTAACGTTTTCATAAGGGTATTACACTCTTACCTGTGGTTGGTTTGAATTCATTCGAAATTGTTTAGTGCTACAGACGACGGTATATCAAGCGATACAATAATTGCTGCAAAGGTCGACTCAAAAAAGGACTGAAGCATGTAGTGAATAAAAACAAAGTATAAGAAAATAGAATCCATTTATAGTTTATAGTTGCCCCCTAAGTTAGTTATTAAATTATCTAACGTTTGAAAAATCGCACGAGAAGCAATCGCGTTTATCTATAAAGAGAAAAGAGAGAGTCCGTTAATCTCTAACTCGTCTCATACGGGTATGAGCACTCAAATAACTAAGAATTTCTTGACTCTGTCTTTTTTTCTTAAACTTTTTTCTCCTTTTTCTCCCATTCTCTCAACATGCAAGCCAAAAGAACTAATGGTTTCTAAAGAAATCTCGCTCTACATATAGACGAAATAGAACGACAGATGAAATAAGATTGGGATTTGTTTACAACATAGGTAGCATTTGACCTTAAGATGAAAGTGGCATCGCCAGACATCGGACAATGAAACTTTTTTCTTAAACCTCTCTCTATCCCATTTCCCTCTTTCAACCGAAAAGAACTAACAACTATCCCATGCATTGGGAACTCTTGATCTACATACAGATGAAACAGAGCGACGGAGGGAATAGGATGTCGATTTACGTACAACATAGGTACCGTTCGATTTTAAGATAAAAGCGGCATCGCCTGCCATCGTGAGACGATACTTAGCTTTCGTAATCCCAGACATATATCGATTTTGCTTATTTTCAACTCCAAACTGCAAAGGGTAAAAAAGACAAATTTTAAAACTAAACATGTTTCTCCAAACAATAGACACATCACGATTTCAATAGACAAAGAAGCAAGTGGAAAGCCAAAAAAGAAGACAGAAATTCCGATGTTCATGTACTTTACTTTAATAGTTTTTTCTATGCCTTATAGTGTTAGAAATATTTAATAAATCGAAGCTAAGTGATGAGTGTAAGCTTAGGATAACTAAAGAAAATTTCGATCAAAGCTTTAAGTTTCTATTAAATTCGATATTACTGCCACGGCTGACCGTTCGTCCTGATTAGCAAATTGTAAAAAGTTGTTTTCTCCATCTGATATAATTCTTTTATTTCCTTATTTTTTGCAGATTTTTTCTTTTCGTGATTATTTAGATAAACGCATCGTATAAACAACTCTTAATAGTTATGGCAATGGTAAGAGTAACGTAAAATTCTTTTATAAATTAATTCTTGAGTTCAAAATTGCAAAAGCTTTAGATATTTATTTGTAAAAAAGAGATACGAGTATAGGTAAACTTATAAAAATTGCGTGCCTTGTTTTTCATTGACGCGTTTTCTTTACAAAACTTTTGCTACTAAAAAAATTGGTTAATCCTTTATAGATTGAGATTCAAAGGAATTAAAGCCATACTTCAAATAAGATTAAAACGATATTAACGTAAATTTATTTTAATTTTAATTCTGTTCTACACAAACAGAAAATATACTAAAATGTATTTTTATTTTTTTTTTTTTACATAATTTTTTTTTAGATATAATTAAATCGTTTAGATTTTAAATATATCTATGCGCAAGTCTTTAAAAATGTGATTTTATTTTTAAATTTAAATTTGATATCAAGAAGAAGATGAAGAAAATTGTTAGTATTTAATTTTTTTTTTTTTTTTTTTTTGCTTAAACTAATTACGGACTCTACCTATTATGAATACTTTTAAGAGAATTTTCACTTATAAAATTTAATTTTTGTTTTTTTTTTTCTTCAATAATCTATAAAAGAGTCACATTCCATAATAAAAATTAAAAAAATATAAGCCAAGAAAAAAAATTTATTTAGTTAAAGAAAAAAAGTTAATGAAAGGAAAGAAAACTGCCACTTTTCTCAAATATTTAATCTATATACAGATATTAACTGAATTTAATGTAGAAAAAGAATATGAAAGAAACGAAAACGCACACAACATTTATTCAACAATAAATAATCGACACCAGCAATAATCAATATAGCAACATATTATTACAATATATAGCATACAATGAAAATTTTATAAACTCCTTTAAAATGTTATTTAATGAGTGTAAATTAATTGTTGTCGCTATTAAAAGAAATCAGAAATTATTAAATATCAGTGATGTCATCACACAATTTTAAATAAAATGCAATTTTAAAGAAAAATTTTGTATAAAAAAGTTATTCCATTTGAATTTGTTATTTCAGGTACTAAGAAGGCACTTGTTATAGTCAAATTGCTATTAGAATCTCGAAATTACACTAGAAAGTCATCCTAAACAACTTTTCCTTTATCTTGATGAACCATAACATTTTCTTTTTGTTTTTGTTTTTGTTACAGGGCAGATTAAATTTTTGTGAATTTATATAACACTCGGAAGATTTAAGATTAATCCAACTTCCATTATACCGATCAATTCAGAATTCTTTTCTTAAACGATTTAAGCTTTTCTGTCCGTCTGATCTGTCCCTGTATATTTGTGTCCAACCGACTGGTCGCAATTATTTTAATTTATGTTAAATATTAATTTTATATTAAATATTTTGACGAAATTTAGTACACTGACGTGTTTTGATCGAAGAACGAACGCTATCGAAAATGGATTTGATCGGACTATTGGTGTGCCAATTACCCATATATCGCCCCATTTGTAAACGGTCTTTATATGACAAATATTACAATTTCCCATATTTTTCGATACAAAAATTGGAAGAAATTAATATTTTAGTAAATAATATAAATGTGAAAAACTTAAATCGAATGGAGAGCATTTCTTGAACCATCTCCCGTATAACCGTTTTTATGAAAAGTAAGCCTTTACATGATAAAAACATTTAATTATTAATATCTTGTAATGGAAATGAGTCCCTAATAGTAATTTGATGTAAAAATTAACTGCATGAAATTTAGAGCAAGTAGGATTTTTTTTTGGACCATAGTCTATATAAGAGTACTCATTAAAAGTAAGACTTCGTACGACAAAAATGTCTAATTTTTAATATTTCATGATAAAAATTACTGTTTAATAATAATTTGACGTAAAAATTAACTGCACGAAATTTGGATTAGGTAGGTCTTTTTTGGACCATACCCCATATAAGAGTCCTCATTAAAAGCAAGACTTTTTACGATAAAAATTCCTGATCTCTAATATTTCGTGGTGAAAATGCTTCCTGATGCACGAAATTTGAACCATTTAGGTCTATTCTTTGGACTACGCCCTATTTCTCATTAAAAGTATCTTTAATAATTTATGGTGAAAATTTCTCCTTAATACTAATTTGAAATAAAAATTACTTGGACCAGCTAAGTCTATGTTTTGGAAGAGTTTTCATAAAAAGTAAATAGTTTATGACAAAAATAGTTGAAATATAAGATCTTTAACTAAAAAATTAAATTGGGTAAATTTGGATTACACAAATTTAGGTTTTAGATCCTCTTCCTCGGACGCCCATGAAAAGCATACCTTTACATAGAAATAAAGTTTTGATGTTTTATCACGAAAGTAAATGAAGAACTGTATTAGCCAAGTTGATGTAGGATATTTAATGGTCGACCTTGCCCAACAATAATATTTTTGCTTGTTCCTAATACTTTTATATAGAAACAAACTCTTGTATTATCGGTGATTATTCGCTTTAGAAGACCAAGTTGTTTTCAGAGAAAATCTTTCACCATATCACCACAGTAAAAATTTTAAATCTTTTCGGCCGATTTTACTACATACAAAAGGATTTTACAGAATCTTTTCTGAGAAGTGTCTCAAGATAGGTGTAATAAAAGGTATTTTATAAAAACCGGCCCAAAGGGAAGAGGTATAAACATGTCAATAACCGTGACCATTTCGAAAAATTTAAATATTTACAGGCAATCTTTCAAAGTGAGTTAAAAACTGATATCATTCAACGGTAACTTGAACTCTCTATTGAAAGTATCCACCCCCTATATATACGCATTTCGCGGCAGACCGATAGACTGACACAAGCAAAAATACAAATCAACATGAGAGATAAACTTTTATTTCCCAATCGTTTGAATAAAATTTTCATAGTCCTAAAACAATAAGGAATTTTTTTCTTTTGATGTTACACACACAGCATATTTAGAAAATCTAGATTTTTAAATGACATCACTGATTAATGCTGTTTTCAGTGTTTACTTATATTATTATGTAAATTTATGTAATTAGCAATTAGTTTATCTCTATGTTGCAACATTTCTTTCATATGAATTGATTTTATTTTAAATTTTAAAAATATTTGAT
The DNA here is from genome assembly GCA_000671755.1 of Glossina brevipalpis. Lineage (NCBI taxonomy): Eukaryota > Metazoa > Arthropoda > Insecta > Diptera > Glossinidae > Glossina > Glossina brevipalpis. The sequence goes on along the minus strand of KK351047.1, from coordinate 1,371,848 downwards.
AAATTATAAAAAATTAATATTTAAAATAACTAAACTACTGAAAGAATTTTGAATTTTAGTGTTTTAAACATTTAGTAATAACTGCAATAAATATTACAATAATTTTAGCATTTTATGTCCAATAAAGAAACTCATAAATATATATTATGAAAAGAATTTAAAAAAAAAAACTCTGGTTTCATTCCAGTCCTTTGAGACTTTGTTTCAATTATGGAAGATATCTAAAGGCATTCAAATCATTTAAGTTTACACAACCGCTCCAAAAGTCATACATGAATATCTAGTATTTAGGATTACATTTTGAATGCATTCAATGCTTGAATTAGTTTCGCCCGATTTTTTTTTTTTACTTTATTTATAAATAAATAGTACCCGGCTCACACCTGTTGCTCATTTTTTGACAGAAAAACAACTTCACTCCTGGGGCTATTCAAGAGGCGATTTGAATATCGCAAAACATATTTAGTTGCTGCATTGATCAATATAAATCGAATGTAATCGGAAGAGGGAAAAAGTAAGATGATTGTAGCAGTAAGTGATCGTATCGTTTTCTTGACCGCCTTGCGCATGTAAGACCATCGATGGCATTTATATTTTCATGTATTATAGACTTTTTATCTCTAAATCGTGATCTAATTGCGGTATATGTCGTCAGAGAGAGAAAGAGAGTTAGGATATTCCGTTCACTCCGGCCCAAAAATTCCCAATCGATTGAACTTGGTTAACACCGACAAACGCCGAACATTATTTGGAAGTTAGCGATATTTGTTTCTACTTGATATGGAAATTAATTTATAACTAGACTTGACACAAATATTATCAAATGTCGTCACATCAGCTTCAAATCTCATATATTACAGTCTACAAAGAATATTTTACATTCGGCAACGCTTTATGCTTGAGTTAATGTTAATTGAAAGGCCAACAGTGAGCTAAAATACGGTATTCTAGAGACTTCGAACTTAATCGAATAACGCGCACTTATATTTCTGGCAACCAGTTTTGCGAGTCATAACGTACCGGCTGCGCAAAAAGCTACCATGGCTACCATGGTATAGAAAATGAGCCAAATTGATCAAAGGATCTTCCTCTCTACAGTATAATACCAACTGAAGATACCTCTCACAACACTACTGATATAAATTTATAAATTATATATATATATAAATATAAATTTCCATGGTAGTCCAGAAAAATGTAACAAATCTGCCACGCCTAACTAATATCGATATTTAATTTTTTCGACACATTTTTGAAACTAAAGATGGTGGGTATAAAAGATGAATAACATAAAGGAACATATTCAATATAAACAAATGAACTCAAACTCATTTGTAATTCCGTACACTTTATAACAACAACGTATGTCCAGAAAATTGTTTCGTTTCCTAAAGTAACATCATTCAGACTACATAGCAAATCAACAATGATAACAATTAGTTTAAAATTAGACAGACACGACAAAGCGACTAAGAAGATAACTACATACCGCTGAAAACGAAAATCCACAAACACACACACAGCGACAATACACGGACTTAGACGCAATCAATTAATCTGTCAATGGAAACTGATTTCTCCATAATTGGTGTAACAATGATCGCAATAACACCTTAAACGTGACAAACAACAACAGCAATAACTACGAAACGGCCACGGCAACAATAACAACAAAAAGGAAAAGATAAAACAATGAAGATCGCGCAGCAACACACAATTGTTTTAAACTCTATATAATTTTTGCTTTAAAATCTCTTTAATGATTTGATTGGCAACATTACACGCCAATAAGGGATATTTAGTTGTAATTTAAAATCGATAAATGAAGCCTTCAAAGTAAAACAACATTAACAATAATAATAACAACAGCAACAATAAACTGGCCTTAGAAATTTTAGTGAAAATGCATTCGTATTAACGCGTCAAGATAACAAAAAATACAAACTCAAGTAAATAAAAACTTTCTTCACAAGACCACCTTTGAAACGATAAATATATTATCGTAAGATCAAAACATGTTAGTATAGATGTTTCAAATCCATTTATTGCTTAAATTCATTTTTTATATATGTAACTTAAGTCTCTGAAGTGGATAGGGTTGCTATTAATGAATTTATGCAGTTTAAATTTAGACAATAAATGTGTGGGGGTTAAAATAGAGTTCCACTGTCTAAGTAAGACTTTCCAGATGTTCCATTGCCTAAAAAAAAATTCAAAAAAACCATACAAACAGTAAAAAAAAAATTTTACTAAAATTAAAATCAGAAACTGCGCAGGTTTAACCGACTAATTCAATACTAATTCAGGTAAACGATATATTAAGGCAGGTAAGCACAATATTATGACAAGCAGGTAAATGTATTGGGGCAGCTACTATGGCACCTAGGCGCAATGTAAAGCACTAAGTGATAAACGAAGCCAAGTAAACACAATATTATGGCAAGTAGGTAAAGTACTACGAAAGGTAAATGTGGTATTGAGGCAGTTAAATATTTTACTTATGACACCTAAGAGTAATGGTAGCTAAGTGATATCCTAAGCCAGGTAAGTACAATGTTACGGTATGTAAGTGAAGTAAATGTAGTATTGAGACAATTAAGCACTCTACAATGGCAGCTAAGGGCGACAATTAGACATGCTGCTGAGCAATAGTGATTAAGCTCTCTACCATATAAAAAAGGGAAGTATTGTACCACGGCAAGTAAATGTAGTATTATGACAGGTAAATGAAACCCTCCGGCAGATAAGTGGAATAGTGTGGAAAGTAAGTATTCTACAATGGTAGGTAGGTGCAGTATTACGACAAGCGAGTGCTTCATTCTTGCAGATAAGTGTTCTGCTATTTGAGATAAGTGTAGTAATAGGACAGATAAACGCATTAATATACTATAGCATCTAAGTAGTTTACTACGGCAAATAACTATAGCAATTTGGCAGTAGTGATCCGCATCATCCAAACTTCAGTAGGTCCCTAAATGACTGCGTCTTTACTGTTTCTTATGCTAATGCCAATGCTATTACCAATCTTCAGCATACAAATATTTCCCTGTCGAAGTCCTTTGTTGCCTGTACCAGACAGTTCTTCAACAGCGAACATTTACTAAAAATCTTAGAGAAATCAAAACTAAAAGCGACCATCTGTATAAAAAGTGTAAGAAAGTGGTTTTACTTTTGACTATGTTCGTTATTCTCGTCGTCGATATATATTTCAGAGTCCTAACCTTGCTTGTTATCAAAACTCCATAATCAAATTAAAATCTGACTTAAGAAAATGTCCTAAGCGATTTTATAAGTTTATAAATTCCAAGAGAAGAGTGGATGACTTTCCAAACGTCTTGCATCTCTGGCCTCTGGCGACTTTGTGTATATTTGATGTAAGATATAAATACATTTATTTCTATTTTAAAATAAGTTCAATTAATTATAAAGTTTACATTTATTTACATTTATTCTTAATTTCATTTATCTAAGTTAATATAAATTTTGTTTTCAATTGGTTATTAATGTAATAATATTGCAGTTGTTAACCTTTAAATGTCCACTCTTAATAATATTTGTAGCTGAATATAATTGAATAAATAAATTAATATTAATTCTTACTTCCATTATACACCAGCTCTATTTGCTAAGATAATTTTATTATAATTTGTAGCTCCATGTATATACTAAATTTACTTATCCATTTGACTTAGAGATAATCATAAAGAAGATAAGGCGATCTATCAAAAAGGATCTTCTCTTCTCTTCTATAGTCTTACTATCTTGAAAGTCTACGGACTAGAAAAGCAGCAACGAGACTGGACAGTATAACAAGCGTCTTTTGTGTGTCGATAGTTTCTTCTCGACCACTGAAAAATCGAACCCAGCGTTCTACTTGAATCGGTTCTTCGATTAATTTCGTAGTGGATGTGATTGCTTTCGGATTCATGAGCCGTGCCTTAAATATCAAAACCGATGATTGGTCTAAAGAAAGGCAAAGATTACAGATAGACCCCACTTTGATCAGGAGGAGTGACTTCCATATATAATGGCTGCATCATACAGTGTTTTCGATTTTGAATCCCCGGATCTAATACACCCCGAAGACATATGATGAAATATTCATTCCGTACGTCGTTGTTTTTTTAGGTATTTAAGAGCAGATATACTCTTTAAAAGAGGACGATTAGGTTTGCATCGTCTAGAAAAGTGACAGCAACGGCGCTACAAAACTAATATATTCTTCATGAGCTTAAGATTTTATATTTATTTAACCCAAATTACTTGCTCATCACCCCATCCGTGCATTCATCCATCACTTTATTTGCTTTTTATTGAAACAAAATCCGATCAAAGACTAAAGAGACTGAGAACAAAATTTTAATTTATAACCTAACTACAACCGAGTTCAACTGAAACCAAAACGAATTAAAGCCTTGTATGTGTCCGATTGCCACGCCCAGGATTAGTAATGTGTTGTATATTTCTTTTTTTACTTTTTAAGGGAGAAATATCAAAGATTCCCTTCTCTTAAGACGGAAACTAAATTTCTTACTGATTGCATACAAATTTTTCCTTGAAGCCTCTGAAGTTTACCGCTACGATTAAGTATAAATAAGTAGTTTTGTCTATATATTATTATACCCCTTAAAAGATATGTATTTAAATAATAATTATGTATAAATATTTTTTTTATGTCTCCATATAAAGGGTTTACAGTAACATGTTAATCATATTTGACTGATCTTCCAGGCTATACCTTATAAAGGTGATTGACATGAAGTCACAAGCATTTGTTATCAAAATGTACGCATCACGTACGCATAAAAAATGTATAAAATGCAAACTATAAATAAAGTGCCCATCATAAGCGTTCCTGCGCACCCAGCCAGTAAAGACTAGTAAAAGGTGTGTGTATCGCTGTACTGCACTGCACAACAAAAAATAAATATTCACTTAAGCATGCTTGCATTCATAACCAATTTCATGCGTTACACGTACAATTGACCAAAATCTTAAATATCATACGAATATGTTAAATATCATGAAAGGCCATAAAGTCGGTAAAGAACCGCTAAGCGGCAAGTGCTTTGCATCGTTATTTCTTCGATTTTTGTGTCGGTGCTGTACTGTGTTCAGGAAAAAATTAAATGACTTCAGATTGTATTTTTGCAGACATATCCGTTGTGTCGTTGTCGTTTCTTTCGATATCTACTACACTACACTACAACAACATAATAATGGCATTGCATGACAAGCCTAAGCCTAAGACTAAGAATTTCCAATGCTAACTAACACTTTTCTACACACGTTTTAAAGATATTAACGTTTTCAGTTTAATTGATATCCTCAGTAATGCGCTGATGTAACACAACGTGACATACGGTCTATACGAGTTTTTATTGCCCATCATTTCTTTGTCATGGCGTCAGTGTAAAGAACTTTTGTATACAAAATACTCGAAAATAATAATAATAATAGCAACACCTGATAGATAACCTGTCCATTCGTAATCGTGGTGCCATTGTACGACTATAACAGACAATTAAAACATTTTTATTTTTATTTTTACTTTTTTATAAGTTTTTGTGGATCTTCGCACTGTCGTGTTTCTCAGATTGAAAGCCATTGCCATTGTCATTGCCATTGAGCCTACATCACCAATAATACAGTTAAGTATGTATAGGAAAGATTCATTTCGATATAAGATAAAATTAATTATTGCATAAAAATCCTTTTAAGCATAAAGAAAAAAAACAACAAAACTTTGTCAAGCAAAATATAGTTAAGCGAGAAAACTGTATGGATTGAATGACGGCCCCAACGGGAAAATTTGAGCTAAAAAAACGATTTTCCCGATCAGTTAAGTTTATTGCACTTGTGTCTTTATACAAAAAAACGCCTGCAAGTAAACGTCTATATTAAAAGGTAAAGTCAACAGAAAAAGTGGCTCAAGTTGCTGTCTGAGAAGAGGAAGAACCAAAAAAAAAAAACAAAAAGAGTTAATAAAACTCAGTCGATTTAGAAACAGTATGGCGCCGAATGCAATGATTTGTGAAACAATAATTACTATCGACCGACAATGGTACTTAGATTTGCTACGAGTCGTCACGGATCTAAAGTTCAGTTTTAAAATGGCGCTTTGCTAACCATTGGGCTCCAATCCTACTACTCAAAAAAGTATTAAAAAGTTTTTGTCTACGGCTGCTCTGTTCTGGCATAGAGATAAAAACCTGTAAGATGAGTTGAGTTTTTGAGTCAACACACCTCAACCAACACTTGAGTTAATGACTCAATTGACTTAAAGAAAGAATTTAAAACATAGAAGATTTACATGAATTTTTGGACTAAAAAAATTCAAAACAATAAAATTGTTCGGTTCTTGCAGAAGGATTTGTCGCTCAATTCGTATTCAACTTGTAATTATTTTTTGTTAATTATTATCATTGTAACGGTCTACTTTTCTAATAACGAATCATGAGATTTTCCTTAAATAAGTGGCAATCTTATCTAGTTTGTCATTTCATTCTCAAATTTTGTCCCATTGTCTGTCCACTTAACATAATATTATTCGGCTGTGTCTCCGTCCAGAGGAAATGGTCACAATAGAGAATAAAAACTTAAAAAATTTGATAATCGAAATATGAAGCGATGATCTAAAAATATCTAAAAGTGGTGTGCTTTCTTTTGCACGTAAATTTCGGGCATAAGAAAATTGTTTTTTAAATTGATACCGCATTTAATCACAATCGGCTGAATACATCGATGTGTTACTGTATGAAAAATCGCATGATTACATGAATTAAAGTTCTATTTGCTTCCAATCATATTCTCCAAATCTGTTCCCAAATCTCAAAAGTTTACGTCAAGAAAAAAGATTTAATTAATAGGTATAAAACTTTATCTTGGCCCTTTTCCAAAAGATGGCTTTAACGGTATAGGGTAGTACAATAAGTTTAGCAAGCATTTGTCAATAAATTTCCATCCGAACAATAGTCGATTTGTATCCGCAACATAAAGTTGTTCAACAACAAAAAGTTTCATTTTTCGAACCATATTTTCAGCATTCGCAAGGAAACATTGCTTTTGCTGCTTAATTCGAAAGAAGTCTGGTGCTTCTAAGTCCTTACGAGCGATAAATAACGGTACCGTTACAATATTCGAAGCACCAATAATCATGATGCGGACTATGGTAACCTAATGGTAACCTAATGGTAACCGTACTAATTAATATGAATATCCATGGTTAACCCTCTTTTGGGTAGATCAGTTCAGTCAGTTGGGTGTGGCATATTATGGTTTGTTCCAGCCCCTTGAGACCATCACTAAAGAACGCTCTAGACGACAAAGTTAGGATGAAAAATCAGAGCAATATGATAAAAGTCATGATATCGTAAGTTTTCAATATGACAAAATTCGGTTTCATATAAGAAAACTCGCCCTGGAAACGTTAGCAGCACTAATCTGAAATGGGTTATCTTCTACGCAGTTATCAGTAGACATTGCTTCTTTCAATTAACACTGGGTACAATTAAGTATTTACTGTCTAATCGAGGGAGGTCTCCATTCTTATAACGATATGCAAAAAGTACATCTTTTTTTTATACGGACTCAAAGCGCTTGAAATCCATATTTTTTTGAAATCTGTTAAGAAGTACTGGCCAGCGATAAACGCCATTTTCGATAGTAATTGTATAATCAGTTTTTTACAATAAAACCTCGAATGTTGAAAAAAAAATCGGTAGAGGTACGCGTGCTAAATCATAAGTTTGTTACGGAAACTGAATCCTATTTTGAGGTTCTATAAAAAAGAAAGCATTGAGAGAAACGAGAAGCATTAGACTGATCCCTGGAAAAAAATATTTTTAATAAATAAAATGGAATTTTGCTAGAAAATATTCTTCTTACTTTGTCCCGGGAATTATTGACCAATTTCAATTATGTAAAAATAGGTTTACATTTGAACAAATATGTTTACATGTAAACTAAAATTGCCAAAATTAGTCGCTTGACCTTTTCATCTTTCTAACCGTCCACTGTCAATATCGTTATTAGTGCAGCTAAACCTCAATATTTGTGTTTTTCTCTTTAAAAGATTCCATTGTGAATAATTTATTATTAAATTTTATTTGCTCATATTGTATGATTGTGATTATAAAAAACGAGGTGTGTGTATATGTGGGTGTCAAAAGTTTAACATAAGTTTTCTACGTTTCAAATGAAAGCATTTGATGAAATCATTTGACAAAATCACTGAAAGACTCAATCATTGAATACGAGATCAATTCTGATGCATCACTTATGCGTACAACAATGTTTCCTTCTTTCACGTAGACTATCATTTAAACAGTTTCCGTTACATTAAAAAGTAATTATTACATACTTGAGTACGCATACTATTTACACTTACTGTATATTTTTATATATTATTGTGTGTGTGTGTGATAAACAATAGAATATTATCGTATGAATCAAATTTAGTTTTTAAATGTATTTGTTTAGTATACATTGTGTGCACATGTGGTGGGAAATAAGCAAACAAGTTAGTATTTATTATCATCGTTATTGCATTAAAGGCAGACTGTGTGTGTGTGTGTGTGTGTGTGTAGCAATGTCCGAGAAGTAGAATTGTTAGTGCGAGTATATAGTCAATCGTAAATTCAAATGCTAGACAAACGTCAACCAATTACCGTCAATCCGTATTTACCTGTTAAAGTTAAGGCTGGTGTGTGTGTGTGTATTATTGCTATCGCTGCTTATTTTCTTCTTTTATTCAGATGTAAGCGAAAACTCTTAAGAAATTTGTTGACTATTCTGTGATTCTTAAACCTTCGCCTTGCCCTCTGGATTCCCCTAAAACCACCAACGCACCATAGTATCGGAAGCCCCAACAGCAATAGCAACAGCAAAGGCAAAGGCAACAGAAACGGCAACGGCAACGGCAATAGCAACATGAACAGCAACAGCAACAGCAGCAGCAGCAGCTGCTTGATTATATGCATGCACAACAACACCTAACACTCAAATCGATCGGAAATCTGGCATATGGCGCATGTGTAACTTACACATTTAACAATTGTACTTTAATGTTCTCAGTATTTGTGTTGTTTTTTTTTTTTTTAATGCAAATACACACACGTACAGCTACTTTCAAAGGGTCAAAAAACTGTTGTTTACTGTACAAGTAACAAGAAAACGTTCTCGTTTCATTTGTTTGTCTGTTTGTTTGTTTGTTTGTTTGTTTGTTTGTTTGTTTGACGATTTAGAGGATTACAACCGTATAACATGCCATACAATTGTGTGTACTAGTTTGAAATGATAGTGAACGATCACGTGGTATAGCTACATCACATCAAGAACAACAAGAACAATCAAAGCACAATAACAACATAAAATAAAATTCAAACAAATTGACAACTACCAGCAGAAGAAAATTACGAACGCGCGCCCGGTTATTGTCCCTGTCGTGTCGTAACTATTCACACGATAAACAGACAACAGCCAACAGAATACAATCAACAGACTTACAACACATCACATGCAATATATACATATGTATGTATAAGCACACACATTCATACACAAATATATATATATGTATGCAGCTAGGGATTGAGAAATTGGTTTTGAAGCCGTTACGAACAATAGTACCTAAGTAAAGTGTATGTGTGTGTGTGTGTGTGTATGACTATGTTTATGTACATGTATTGGTGTTTTGGCCCATTAATGACAGCGAAGGATCAAATCCGTACCAAATCAAATGTACAATAATTGCAGATGCAGTAATGAATCAAATTTCCATGCCATTGCTGGGAATATAAAGCGTACGCTACTCTCGCTGCTCTTGCTGCTCGTTCTTAACATACAAGTATTTCGCTAGCAATGCATTACGTTAAGTCTCTCTACTATCAATCTCAACAAATGCAATTATTCGCGTTGTTACAATTTGTTTTAGTTTTGTTTTATTTTTTTTTTGTTTTTGTCTTTTTTTTTCTTTTTTTTTTTTTTCTTTTTTTTGTAACTCAAATGCTTCATTGATGCACTTTTGGTACTTAAAAGAGTTCTGGATAATTGTGTAGATATTTGTGTGTGTGTGTGTGTGTGTGTATGTAGATGTAAGTTTCCTTGCACACATTTAACATAGCTATGTATAAATATATGTATGTTTGTATATTTGTATATATATATGTATACATATATATAATATATAACAAAAACAACATTCAAGTGCTTACTGATTTATTCAGTGGATATCGCTTGTCTTCAGAACGCATCATCTGTTACAAATGTTTATTACACAAACAAACCAGTATAAAAAAAAAAAATAAATAAAAAAAAAATAAAATAAAATAACAACAATAATAACAACAACAATTACAACCATAACCATGATATCGACTATCGTACAATGCTTGTGCAAAACACAAACTCCTTCTATTCTTTAAACATACACACACACACACACACACACACATACATGTATATATACATACACACATAATAATATGTACATCCACTTACATATACTTATAAGATGTTCGTTTATTCTCGCACAGACGTCAATGCAGTTAAAACCGTAAAAAAAAAAACAGAAAAATAAAAATAAAAAAAATAAAAAGAAAAAAAATAAAAAAAAAAAAAAAACTTAAATTTACTGTTGTTAGTATTGTTGTCCATTGTACTTAAAAGGTCAACAACTGCAACAGCTGCCGAATACTGTTTTCTTATGCAATCCATATATTTCTTTGCATATATGTACATACAAGTATAGCATATACATTCAAGTATGCTACACGTTCCATTGCACACATTTACGATTCGCATTTTTATTCCATCCATCTGCATAAATATAATTCGTTCATGCGGGAATCAGTCTCTTTCCAAAGTGATGAAAGTTCAATCAAACAAAGTATGTATATATTTACATATGTGTTTGGATTTATTTGTGTAGAGTCCGCAGAGTGATGCTTGCTATAACAACAGAAGTAAATAAGCTGACAGCACCAATTGTGGGCATAAAAAAGAATTCACAAGATTTCTTGAATATAATCATTATCGCAGCAACAAAAATTGTCAAACGTTGTCATCAAAAGCTGTCAAGAGCTTTTCTTTCGTTTTTTCTTTAAAAAAAAAAAAACAAAAAACAAAAATATTTACTTATAAACTATAAAAAAAAAAAAAAAACAAAGTACGGTTAGTTACAGTTTGACTCAATACTCAGCACCAGCTTTTCTACAATATTTGATTATAAAGCAGAAAAAAGTATAGAACTTTTTCATTCTTTATAACGATAATATATCGTATCATGTATAACGTATTTATATACTTATATATTCGAAATACAGATTTTTATATGATTTGGCAGCACTTTGTAAGTAAATTTTCAAAGTGAACTGTGAACGTTGTCCGTATAAATATTTCTTTTCCCAATGATCACTCGCTTCCTACAAGAATATAAACATTGTGATGGTCGAGTAGAAAGAAAGGGGGAAAGAGATGTAGAGTGTTCTGACTTTATTAATCGATCGTTCACTGTAGTTGGCAAATTGTACTTAAAGTGAGAAAATGAAATTCCCACTCAAAGTACAGGGAGCTGAAATGTGCCGAACTCTCACGTCTGCCTGATCGTGACTGCGGCTGGATTCTCACTAGCCACCAATATATTGCTTGGAGAATGCGTCTTGCCTGATCGTGGGTACAGCTCCACGAGCAATATTGTGATGCTTATGGAAGTAGCTGCATAGGAACATCCTCTACCCAGAAGGAGACTCTAGACTATACTCAATAAAAGTTTGTTCTGAGGCTGAGGTTTGTTCGAGAATTTGCGAAGCCCTCTTCGATGAAGATTGTTCCATTGTTTGAGGAATACCGAGGAAAGATAGTACTGCACTTAGGTACACCTCACAGTGGAGAGGAAAGTGATAGTTCAAAACAATTACCGGCTAAGAATAATTCAGGTTTTGTTAGCGATGTGCGCCCATGGATTTTCAAGTATTGTAGTGGGAAAACTTCGGTGGAATGGCCTCTTTCGTTTCCATGAAAAATGAACATGTTCTCTTTCGCTTCTTTAGTTCGAAGGTACTATACAACCACTCTACTGCCGATTTTTGTGCTCCATCGAAGTAGTATCGAATATGGCAGTATGACTAGCGTTACGGCAGCGTCGAAGACTTTCCAAGTTTGTTTTAATACAAGAGATAAGATAGTTGGAGGGACTTCCAGGGAGATATAACATATCCAAATGCCTAAAATAAATCAATAGGAATCAGATTATCCAAGAGAGATTGCTCCTTGCAATTAATTATGGCTCAATACACCGCCTGGAAATGCTCTTTTGCCTAATCGCTGAGTACGGCCTCTCGGGGAGTACCGCAGCGGTTGTGTGATCCTAGATGAACAAATCCCCTCACCAGAGAGAAATTTTGGATTATACCCAGTATACCTGATACTCCGAGATAGTTGCCTCTCGCTTAACGGGAATTGTTGCACTAGTCGGGCGACGCTAACTATCGTTCGCCGAAAATTGGTCCATTGGATAGGTGCATCGTAGAGTTAAACTCGAACAGTAGGTGTCCACGTAAAACCCAAGACGAAACTATAATTAAAATTGTTGGGTAAACTACCTATGTCCTGAGGGATTTCGGCATAGATGTACCGTCACTGTCACCACTGTATGATTCCTACTAGAAACGTTGAGTCGGGAAAAACGGAGCGGCTAAGAAGAGTTTAAATTTTAACTACCGATGGCCGATAGCAGGTGCCTTAATGGACTATAGAAGGAAAGATCAAGCATCAAGCCGTTTAATTAATTTTTTAACTTAGCTTAATGGCAATGATAAACCCAAGGTTTGAAATAATTTAGACAAACTTTCAAGGACTTAATGACAAAGGGTCAGGCAGACGATCAGACTGAGAAGATAGATACGGCTAAACCGATTTCGATATAGATGCTGAGCAAAAATATGCATACTCTGCGAGATGCATCAGAGAGCATCCCTTTGAGTGTATTAGGCTACATGCACCAAGAGTAACCCACCTATCAATTACACCACCATGAATATCGTCATTAAATACATATTTTCGGGCTTCTTAGTTCGTTTATACGACATTTAACGCATATTTGTATAGCTAGAGAAAAGAAAAAAGAGAGAGAGAGAGAGAGAGAGAGAAAGAGAGAAACAAAGAGAGAGAACATTCGCTTAAGAGTTTTTCCATTCCTCTCTCTTTTCCTCTAATTAAAGTCTAAACAAAAACTTTTTAAAGTAAAGTTTACGTGAAATATAAATTTTATATAAATTACTTCAGATGGAGTTTTTTTTTTTTAGTTTTGTTGTTGAGTTTTATAAAATCTTTGTTACGATTTTTGGCAGAAGGTTACGCATTTCATTTAAAAAAAAAAAAAAAAAAAAAGAAAAGATATATGAAAAAACTGAAATTAGTTTACTTTTTAAAAGCATTTATTGAAATCTTTAAATTCTATCGACCTTTTTGGGATCTAGTTGCATTGACTTATTACTTACCTGTAAAATTGCCCCCCTTTTCTTTGGTCAAAAAAAATTTAATTCTAAATGTCAACTTCTCCTTCTTATGTAAGATACACAGTTGAACGATAAATCAACAAAGAATTGAATCATCATCGGAGTTACATTTAAATTTATTTCAAAAAGCACTACATCTACCTATTGATCATCGAGTCAGTATAAAAACACCAGAATAAGATACAAACATAGATTGAATTTAAGGCATTTATTTCCTGCAATGAAATGTTTTCTCACTACATAAATGCAATTCAAAATTTCTTCCAAATTTGTCTTCTATTCTAACACTAAAAGAAGAGAAGACAAAAAAGCAACAAAAAAAAAAAGAAAATTTATTTGCCTTAAACCAAAAATAAACTGCAATTCAGTTGAGGAATTTTACACAAAATGAAGAAACCATCAGAAACTGAAAAAAAATGAAAAATTTGTTCTTGCCTTAGGATGAATCGTGGACACCCACCATAAAGATTGCAAAACATTTAATTTTTACTTCTTTTTTCATTGTTTTTTTTATAAAAGGATAACGAAAAAATTAATTGTGAAGATTTGTTTCGGTTTCGATGAATTCCGTTCTATCTTATTACATATCAATGCCGTATAAAAGTTTAAAATTTACACACAAGCATGAAGTCATAAGAAGTCATACTATACAAGTCTTTCTGTTTGTAACACCTGGAACGTAAGATTATGTGGGTATAAAATTGTAAATAGGAAAACAAACTATTATTACTTACCGTTAAGTTCTTTTGATTGACGGCCACGAGTCCACGCGTTGAAAATGGCCTTGATTCTCTCTTTAACGCAATAGAAAAAAAAACTCTTAATTGGTGAGTTTGGTATTTCCTGAAATTTTTTGAAACTTTCCCCTGTAGTTTCGCAAAGACCTCACGTCACGTGAGTAGCATGGCTCGGGATAAATGATCATTCAAAAGCTTGAGAAATGTATGTTTGGTCGATTTCTTCGACAACTTCTTCTCTGAGAATACAACAATAAAAGCATTTAGTTTCACAAGCCAATAAAGTGTTCAATGCTTTCATAGAAATAAAGTTCGTGCATTTACCCAATAAGAGGCAAACTTTCTTTAACATTCTATTCCGAAAAAAAACGAAGCGAAAAAATGCCAAAACCAAGCAGCTAAAAGATCAACACATTGGCTATTAAATCTCTCTCAGCATAGCCGAGTTCAATCTCCTGCGAGGCAAACTCTTTGTTACTTATGATTGGTGCGTGGTTATCGAACTCTTAAATTCGTTTTCCTCTTCAGCTAAGTAATTGCTACCCATATCTCCAAAACATCTGAATCTGAATATTCGCTTTTGGAAAAGCAATAATCTCCTTCGTAAATAGATCGTGCTGCTGATCGACTGTAGAGACATTCGGTAATCGTTAGTGCTGACTCCTGTGGTAGATCATATCTTAATTGTGATTCATTTGTCGTTGTAGCTGTAGTCAGTGCTCAATCGGTAAAAGCATGACACTTACCGATCGAGCATACACCTTCCACCTAGCGATCACTCTATTTCTCTCTACCTATTTCTTTCTCACCATATATTACGCATATTACTACACTTAGAGAGGAAATTCCCTAAATGATGATGGGCCATTAAAAAAAAAACGAAAATTTTAGAATAGAGAACGAAAATCAATCTCAAATAAGCTAAATACATAAGCTTAAAAGAACCACGCCACACCTACGTAATATATAAGAACAATTTTTAATAATTTTAGCAAATTTAAGATTTTTCGGAAAAAATCCTCATTTGGTCACTAAGAAATTTTAGACAATTTTTAATATCCTTGTAATTCTGTTATTTCTAACGACTAATACATAGCGAAGATGCTATGCATCATCTCGGCCCGATCTAATCTTATTCATCTAATATAACCTACAAGAAGAGGAAAGAAATTCTATTTTAGGGTATTCCCTCCATTTCTAATAAAATAATCCCCACTTGTTAAATAAAACCTTTAATGAAAAATTTTAAATATTTATGTAACACTTTTCTCGCGCATTATAGGGAATACAAAAGCCTTTTTGTGACCTATAGAAACGATGGAGCTGTGCAGAATCTCAACCTAATCTAATCTAATTTATCTACCGCTAAAGTGACATGTAAGCAATTTCTTGATAATTTTTGCAAATTTCCATCAATTTTTGATAGCCATCCTTACTACGCAAATAAGAATTTTTTGGAAATTTTTGTTATTCACTTTGTTTATCATTATTACTCTTCTATACATCGAATGATTGGTAACGCAGCAAATCATATTTAATCTACGTAAGGCCCAGTGTGTAATGTTAAGTCTCAGCCCAATCTAATCTAGTTTATCTAACTTTCAAATAACAAAAAAACATGAGAAAGCATAGCATTCGGGCAAGGTCTATCATTAAACAACTTACACTATTTCGCCTAAATAAATTTCTTATTCACTTTTCACTAAAGTACATCAATATACTAAACTTTGTCAAAATGGCTCTAAAATTGCTACTTGTAAATGGACCCACGAGAATATATGGACATACATCAGACAAAGAGACAAGCTTAAGCAAATTCCGAAAATGATTTTAAATCAATTGATATAATAAAAAGTGTTAAGTCCTTCTGGGTTGTGTGGTATATTCAAATGGTCTGTTAAGAACAAAAAAATTCCCTAATTATTCTAACAAATTTTCATTATTTTCAGCAACAAACCTCACCTGCATTGGCAATTCCTATGATAAGTTTCATTTATTGGGTCATCAAGGATGAAACAAGATGCTTACAATTCAACCGACTTTGACAGCTTGTTATTTAACAATGCCTTAATATTTTACAGTCCCGCTTTTTTTCTTTGTTAAAAAGCTGCACATGTTGCTCGTAGAAGTAAATTATTCCAAGCTCTAAAAAATATTATAAACTTTTTTTAAAAACTGTTTCTTTTTGATAATGGATAGTTTGGAAATTCGTATTGTCATGAAGTATAAGTTCTTACATAGGGCTGCGGCATCTCAGACCGTGCGAAAGATATATAATTTTTGATTCTAGTGTAACTACGCAGGAGACAGCATCAAATTCCCAAATTTCGCGTTGGTAACTTTGACCTCACAAATAGTACACGCAATCGCCCAGAATCAAAGGTCAATAATAACACACCGTTTATGAACTATCATGTACTTTATACTGTATATTACATATTATATAACATATAATATATTATATATAATATATGTTATATCATATACAGTATATCATATATCATGTATCATGTACCATATATCATATATCATACATCATATATCACGTCTCATATATGCTTTATAATATATATGTATCATATATACTATACTATTTATCAAATATTATCGTATAGCATGAAAAGCATGTATAGCGTATATCATATATCATACATTATATATCATACAACATATATCATACATCACATATCATATATCATGCACCATATATCATATATTATACATCATATATCATATGTCATGTATCATACATCGTATATCATATATCATATCATATATAATATATCATATAACATATATCATACATCACATATCATATATCATGCACCATATATCATATATGATACATCATATATCATATGTCGTATGTCGTGTATCATACATCGTATATCATATATTATATATCATATATCATATCATATATAATATATCATATAACATATATATCACATATCATAAATATCATATATACCATATCTTATATTTATTAGTTATCATTAAACATTACCTTCTTTTTACAAATTTCATCCTTAACGACCCAATATTTAAATCTGCTTCTCCGCTAATTATTGGTAACAACAACAAACCTTGTATCAAACTTATATAAGATTTGATGTCAAATGTCACCTCATCCTATTCTATCCTATTTGCACTAAATCTGCCAAATCCTGAGACACCGACGAAAAACCAGAGATAAGTTGAGTCAATTTTAATGATCTCTTTCGAACGTTACAAAATGATTGATTCCCTTAGTATGTCGCTATTAGGTAATAATAGATTTAAAAGAAAAAAAAATAACAAGAATCACAGTAAAGCGCATTTGCTATAGTCATGTTAATCTTATAGTTATACAAATACTTTTGTAGTGGGCTGCTTTGCAAGAAATTCGCAAAACATACTTTAACTTGTTTCTGATGATGGTCGTTTTCGTCATTCGTCGTAATCACAGTCGCCGTCGTCGATGTTGTCGTTGTTGTTGTTGTTGTTGTTGTCGTCGCCGTCGTTGTCGTCATCGTCGTCGCCATAGTCAACATTGTTGTTACGGCCCGTCATCACAAAGAACATCAATTGACCCTTTTCGACACGAGATCAAGCATAACATTAACACAAACTGCATAAAAAATGAAAAGCATCGAAGAAATGCATATTTTGCACTTTATTTTGTAACGCTGAATTAATAAAGGGCCTAAAAAACGTTTTCGTTATTATATCGTAAAGGATAGATAGAGGTATGACCGTACATATGTAGGTTCATCGTCAGTTCAATTCACATCGTAAAACCTCCTTATTTTTTATTTCATTTTTATTTTTTTGTTTAATTTTGTTAACGATTCAATGACCCAAGGAATACAAAACATTTCCATTTTATATGGCATTCCGTTCATTATGCGATCGCATGTCAAGTCACTTACTACACATATAAACATATACATATATATATATATATACATATATAAGTTAGCTCTGCTCGGTGTGTAGACATGGCATAGCTGTCAGGTTGCAAATGACTACAATTTTATCAAGTTTTCTAGTGTTTGCCTCCTCGGGCTCATGTATAATACATATTCTATTGTGCATTAGTTACTGTGGCCTCTGTGTGTGTGTGTGTAAAATAAGATCGCTAAAGTTTTTCTATATGCGCATGTTTCTATATATATGTGTGTGTGAGTGTTTTCAGTTCTTTCTCCGAGGGGATAAAATATATGCGAATTTCGGGACAATCGTGAAATTAAATTTTGTAAAAAGCACAACGAAAATCTATCGACAGAAAAGACAATTTTATTGCACCTACTATTCATATGTATATGTATGTATACACACAAGCATGCAAACATATATAGATGTAGGTGTACAAGACCTTAGTAACAAATCAAATTTTTGTTTTAACCATAATTTATAATATTTCTTTCATACAAACGGCAGCAATTCTTTGCAGAGGAAATTTTTAGATCTTTTTTTGATTTCCTTTTTTTTCTTCACAACTATCTGAACTAATGATGATGATGATCATGATGATGATAATGGTGATGATGACGATGATGATGATCCATTGCCTTTACTATATTACTATTTTTAAACATATCTGCTCCTATACAAAACATATACTTATTACATATAAACATATCAAGACTATGAACGCAATAACGAGTGTTTATGTGAATGGTCGCAGTTGCTTATCTTTTACCAGCACTTGTTGCACTACATATGTAATATTAAATGCGTATGTGTATACACGTAAGCGTGTGTGTGTGTGTGTGTGCATGTTATTGCTGTTATTATACATTTTCTATTCATTTCAGCACTAACGTAAATACAATTTTCCTCACAGCACATATTGTTATTGCGTACATGTAGGATATGGTTAGAATAACCGCCCTCTGGCCTGACAGTTATAAAGTGTTTCAGTCATTGAAATCATTATTAAAGCGACCACAAAACAAAAGAAAAGACAAAAGAGTAAATTAACAACATCAACAGCAACCATAACAAAATGTTAAGTAAATAATACATAATAGAAGAACAAAATGAGAAAAGTGCATGAATTGATTAATTTTAAAGCAAGTTTTGAATATCATAGATCAAGGCGGTTACGCGTATGTTCGTGCTTTCGTCGTGCGTCAAGATTATAACATTTCCTGGTTAGACTATAATAGAAATTAAAAAATTTTTGCTTTGAATTAAAAAGGACCCACACCATCCTTTGCCACAAGTTATGATAAGATTAGTATTGCACAGGGCAAGCTACTTAATTTGAATGACATAAATTATTGTGTGAAGTTTAGAAAGATTGTCATAGCATTTTTTTTTTATAATTTCTTCTTTTTTTTCTTTTAAACGAGCTTTTTAAGCTACATAAGCATTTACCAGTGAAGGATAACTATTTCACATTTTTCTGATAAAATCATTTATTCTCTCATTATTGTAGAATTTTTGGGATTTCTGGACGTAGTGCTTTGTCAGGGTTTCTTTGAAGTCATCATTTTACAACGTTAAGAGAGTTCAAAAAAGAAGACAAAATATGATAATCAAATCAAATCAAGTGTCCTTTCAGGACATTTTCGAAGTCATCATTTTATACCGTTAAAGCAGTGCTAAAGTGAGCGTAACAAATCGTAGTGGGACAGGACAGAATAAAATTAAGAACGGAGATGCTTGCTCTCAATGGTATAGGGGGCTGGTATAGGGGGTATAGGGGGCTGGTACAGGGTGTATAGGGGTATAGGCGTATAGGGGCATAGGGGTATAGGGGGGAGGGTATAGTGGGAAACAGTTCAATATTTGATCACGCCAAGTTGCTTTTTAGAGGGGTTTATTTTCTCCGCTCTGCTAATTTAATTGTACTAGATTTCTTAACGGACAGGCGTGTTTTATATTAGTATTATCATTAGTTTTTCTTTCTGCTTTTTGAATTCTGTTTCTAATTTCACTAAGTGTGATTTTTCTTAATCTTTTTATTCCCCCCAAAATTTTTGGTTTCTTTTTTTTAAATTGATTTTATTTGTTATGAATTTTTGTTTGTGTTTTTTCTTAATTTGTGTCATTTATTTATTTTATTTATTTATTAATTCTTTGCCTTCGTTTAGTTTGCTTTCTTCCAAAATATTTTTATTCGCTTTTATGCCTTATTTTAATTTTATTTTTTTCTAATTTTTTTATTTAAAAAAAAAAATTTTTTGCTCAAATTATTATGTCGAAATCATAGATTCATTTATAATCAACAAAAGTTCGAAAATCTTTTCTTCTTTTCTCTCACTATATCAGTGTTGGCCTTTAGAATCCATCGCCTGGTATTTAAATTTTTTTTGTTAAGCAGACCTCTTTGAAGACGATACGACACTTAGCTAAAGTTGAGTTTAATTAATGTTTTAATAAACGATATTATACAATTGGGTTTTTTTTTTTGTTGTACGTCTGTGATATTCTATTAAAAAGCAGTTGTATTTTATTTTTGAAAAATAATGTTTAATATTGTTAAGAGATCAAAGTAATAATAGAAAAGTATTTATTAACGAAATCACAAAAACAAAAGGCTACGTTGTATTTAAAGTTAATATTTTTTAATGAAAAGTGTTAACTTACATATATATGCGTGCGCTGAAAATTTTTGCACAAAAAGTTCAAGTCAAAATAAAATCTTTTTTATACGAAAGTTATGTTTTGTATAAGAAAACATATATTTTCTAATTTATTATTTTTTATTATATCCTACTTTTATATTGTCCCGAAAATCGTATTTCTCAGTAACGCTTTTAGACACAGCGTCATCGTTTACTTCCGTTGGCAAAACTCCAATGTCCAGGTAATGTTAGCAATACTGAATAGATACATGTAGACATTACGCAATGAATTAATGGCAAGATCCAAAAAATACGTTGGAAAAAATTTGACCAAAATATTAATTGGGAGAGCGTTTTATTTACGTCTACTTTCAGTCGCGTACATTCCATCAATATGCGGTACTCACGCCTATTCCAATGTGCGCATATATTCAATTAATGTGCGGTATATGCGACTGATACTAAAGGTGAATAAAACATACTTCGAATTCAGATTTCGGCCGAATGTTTTTTTTTTCAACATATATTTTGGACCATTTACCATCATTTGTAAAATTAAAAGCGAATACAAACCAGAAGCAGGAAAACACCACAGGTTTGGCGACAGTAAATATGGCAGAACTTGTGCGCGGAGCTGGCGTCGTGCTTTATATGCATTAAGTAGCGGAAAAGGATATTTTCAGTTATCGACTTTTGATTTAAGACATGATGATAGACCATTGCAAGCATGACCAAGCACCACTTGTCGCATAAAAGTTGTATTTAAAGGCAAAGCGCCTAATCTAAGGAAAGGGGGTTTCAGAAAGTGGTTGTTATAGTTAGCTTTAGATAAGCAAGTGTCCATTTGAGGCCTGTATTTTTAAGATGACGTATTTATAAAGACCTGACGAAAAAATTATCGTATTAAAAATTTGATTTTTTTATATACTTTTTAATTTTATTTCGCATATTTGCGATTACATTTTAAAAACAGGACTTCAATTTCAATTACAAAAATTTCCGTAAGAATAATTTCGATAATAATAACCATGTTTATGTGTACAGAGAGTAATCCTAGAATTGGTGTCAAAAATAACAGTTAGCTTAAAAAATACAAGTCCAATCAGCTGTTAAGCGATGCTTAGTGTTTCATTATCACTAAACGCGTTATTTAAATTTGGCAATTACAGGTAACCCTCCTACAACGCGGTACTTCTATAACGTGGTTTCTCTACAACGCGGTTCGCAGAATGCGGAAAATTTCCTATAACGCGGTACTCCTATAACGCGATTTTCAAGAATATGTTTAAATAATATTTTAAAAAGCTTTAATTTTGCATTGTATGTTTATTTAAAAAATTGTGAGATCTAGCCTCTTTGATTTTTACACTACATAATTTAATTTTACAAGAAAGATCTGGATGTGTATTGTCTCTTTATAGCATGGCTAGAATTTAATCGACCGCAAATTTACAAATCTTAAAAATAATTTATCCGCCTACCAGGAAATCTATATAGATTTACAAAATAAGGGAAAACAGACTTCAATAAAAGATTTTTTTTAAAACCAGTAATCGCTGAAAAGAATCAGCCTGATAATGGATCAAGTTCGGAATTTGAATTAGGATAGATATGAGGAAAACGTTTGAAACACACTCAAATTATAATAACTGATGTAGAGGAGAGAGATTTGTAGAAGCTTATGATTTGAATTTTCGTTTAATTTAATGTTAAGTAGAGTTTTTATTTGTTTTCCCCGATTTTATTTTGCGATGCTTAAATAAATGAATTGATAATAAATGAATTAATTTATGTTGTTATGATGAAATGGATAAATAGAAAAATATCTTAAATAAAAACTATTTTTTTTCGATTAGGAACGTATCCCCCCCTTTTTACACTGGATCTAAGTCTCCTACAACGCGATTTCCTATAACGCGGAATTTTTCAGGAACCTATTGACCGCGTTGTAGGAGGGTTACCTGTAAGTTACAATTTCATGTGATTGGTTGGTGTTGTTAACTCACTATTTCAAATTGCGCGTTTTATTTTTTTCAAAATGTGTAAACCAGAATAAATAATAAGATGGCATTTAAATTAAAACCGGGAAAGGCAACTAAGGGAACACACGCATGCATATGCTCTGTTCTACAATGTTCTACAATTTGAAACTAATAGCAATTCAATAAAATAATTTTTGTTTTGCAGCGTTTTTTAATTGATTTGCAATATTAATTAAAGAAAAAAAAAAAGAGCATGAAGAAAACCCCATTGTCATCGTGTGAGAAGAATTTTGTGATTCAGGCAATTAAGCAAAATCAGGTAAGTACTAAATTTATATGAGGACGACAATCTAATAAATCTTTAGCGCTTGGACGGCAGGAATAATGATGAATTTCGTAGCCTGAAAATTAATTATGGAGCGGATTGGGGCAGCGTAATAGTGGCGTTGGGCGAAACAAAAGTGTTGGCTCAAGTATCAAGCGAATTGGGACAACCAAAAGCAACTCGTCCAAATGAAGGCATTTTGCACATAAACGTTGAATTGGGTCCAATGGCCGCTTCTCATTTTGAAGCCGGCCGCAACTGCGAGTTAACTGTACAACTTAATCGCACTCTGGAGAGAACATTTAAAGACTCCCGTGCCGTAGACTTGGAGTCATTGTGTATTATATCTGAAGAGCACGTTTGGACGCTGCGTGTTGACTTAAATGTTTTAAATCACGAAGGCAACCTTATAGATTGTTGCTCAATAGCGACTTTATGTGCTTTAGCACATTTTAGACGTCCAGAAGTCAGCATCATTGAAGACGAAATTCGTATACACACTTCGGCTGAAAAAGAACCACTCAGAATGGTTATGCATCACTATCCAGTGTGCGTTAATTACGCTATATTCGATGATGGCGGCATAGCAGTAGCCGATCCGACTGTCTTGGAAGAACGTACTAGTGACACGCAATTGATTTTTGGTTTAAATTCATTTGGAGAATTATGTTGTCTCAATCTTGGCGGTTCCGCCCTTAGTAGCCCATTTTTGTTATTGCTATGTTCGAAAAAAGCAGCAAAACATGCCAAAGATGTAGTGGATCTGGTTAAGAAATCGCTTGAAACAGATTCAGAGGCAAGAGAAACAGGCAAAAAAGTTGGATTCAGTGAATACTTGCATCAGAACGCCAAAACTACTTCGGATGAGGATCGATTAGCTTTGAAGTTAAGAAATTTCACTTTTAACGACGTAAGCGAAGATGACCAATCCAGCAAAGAGCCGGGTAAGATATTAACATTAAATAACGATAGTCATTCTGAGAATAAACGCTTCATTTTTAAATAAATTTCAGTTCCTTGCAGTAACCTTAATTATAAATCAAATACTAAATGGATACCTGATGAGCCTTCAGATAGTGATGACAATCTTGTTAGCATGGAATCGGATGCCAACGTTGATGCTAGCGATGAAGATCTCGAAACTACTGTACAGGAATGTTTAAAAAGCAGTGACAACCGAAAAAATCTTCCTTTGAACAAACCGTCGGATGCGATAAAGCGAAGTGGTAGCAGCGAGTCCGAAGAAGAAGAGAAAATTATTCTCTAAACAAAGGCCAGAAATTCTTCATTATTACAAATTCGAATAATTAAATCAATCCAATTTCCATGATTAATAAACACTTCATATCATTATTGCCCTTTTGGTTACCATGTACAAACAACTTTAGACGATTTTATTTTCAAAACCTTAATCCGACTTCTCTTTTTCAAAATACATTTGGATGTGAGAACAATTTACACTGAACAGGATTGGATTAAGATCAACCGGTATTTTTTTGCGAGATAGTAAAGAATATTAGAGATAAATTAGGAAATATTACATGTGGAAGAATAACTTTAAAAATAACAATTTTTTAGACCTTAATCTGTATTTAAAATCGTTAATATAAAATATGAAGCACTAGCCAAACATTTATAATATTCATAGATATGTGGAATGACTGTTCAAATTGTGGCATTGCTTAGGCCGTTCTTCAGATCTAATTTATTAGAATTAGACTTCACCATATTAGGTAACAAATCTTTTCCCTTGTGTGAATTTTGAAAGGAAGCCACCGCGAGTTTGAATAGCTTTGTTTACGAAATTGCATCCTGGCCATACCGGAATAACACTCAAAGCAGTTAGGAGAGAATAAAATCTGCTTCAGACTTAAAGGAAAGTTTTAGAGTTAAAACGAAATATTTAATATAAAAAAATAGAAGTAACATCAAAGGATTATTCTTCGATCCCATAAACAAATTTTGGCAAGAGTCAGAAATCATAGCGTAAATAGAAATATTAAAGAGCACATATATAGACAACACGTTCATAAATAATCGTGCTATGCCATCTCTCGTCGATCCTGCCCAAGATGCTAGCGAAAAAGTCTTGACTGTTCCTATCAAATTAGTAAAACATTACTTAGCCTTTGGCAGTCATTCGACAAGTGTATATGTATATACAAATTATTAATAATAAGAGCTTGTTCGTGTTCCGGCCAGCGACATCTGTCGCTGAAAATGATAAAGTAATGTAAAGTATTCATGTGCATAACGGATAAATTCGATGATTTTGGTATTGTTGCACTAGTATTTAGTAATATTTTGTATATTTATTTCGTAGTATTATTAGTTATTCCGTGTATGTAGACGATAATCATGGAACACTTTGCTACGCATACGGCGCATCAGCAAGGTGTAATGTATCACGGTTGCTAAAACCGAATGGAACTCCTTATGGAAGATGTCTACCGACATCAATTGAACGATGTATTGTTGCCAAAAAAGACCAGATGTAACGGTTAACAGTAACAAAATTGTCTTCTTGCAAGACAACGCTCGCAAGATGTGTTAAGGTGCAACTCGCATAGGAACATCTGTCGCGCCCAGCGTACTCACCAAAAACAGCGCCTTTTGATTATCACTTGTTCAGATCGATGCAACATGGCTTGCACAATGTTGAAGAAGTGCAAAAATGGGCCAATTCATTTATAGCTCCAAAATATCGTGAGTTCTTCCCGCCATATTGTCGGAAAGACGTAGAAAATAATGAAAAATATTTTGATTAATATTGTACTAATTTTTCCCAATAAATACTTTTTTCAAATTAAAAAGTTGCCAGAACATATGCAAGCACCTAATACATAATTTTGACTTTCATGCATATTTACAAATTTAAACTGAAAATTATAGCAATTCTATATAAATCAAAAATTGAGTTGAATTATTTTGAGTTAGATTATAAAGAACGGAAATATTTGAATTAAAAGTTAATATTACTATTAAAAGTAATATTTTGGGTGAACTCTCAATATTAATTTATTATTAAAAGTTTTACTGCGACTTAATAAGAAGATTTTTTTTTTTATTATTGCATTAATATGCAATCTATTTAAACGATAATCAGCAAATATTATGGATATGTGATAAATATAACAGCAGTTATATATATATATAGGCAATATCCAGGTCATCATGAATTGTTTTGTTGCGTACAAACCATGGGGCATAGCAATAGGACAAAGAGGCTTAGAGAGACATTTTTGGAGTATTTCAATATTTGAGTTGCTGACTGTGCCCCATAATTGTATGCCATAGGTCCAAATAGTTTGGAGAATGTTCTCGTATAACATACATTTACTATTTAGATTAAGTTGGGATTCTGGACGAATTAACCAATAGAGCATTTTGGCTTTTAAATCAAGTTGCTCGCGTTTAGCTATTATGCGATTTCCCCATGTTAACCTTTGGTCAATATGCAAGCTAACAGGTCGACATATTTTAGGCAGTTGTAATAGCAAAATGAGGTAAATTTTACCATTCAAGATAAAACACGATCGAAATGAGCACGCAGAGTTGCCATACTTGTATAAACCCACATAGTAATATTCTTTCGTACGTCAAACCTTTCATTTAAAAATACTTATTAAACTCTACATAGAATAAATTTATTGGTGAACTTAGCTTTTTTCTCTTAAATAATTTACACAAATTTTCAAATAAACAAAAAAATTGTTAAGTTTTCGAACTTAAAAAATTATCATTTTTAACCCTATTAATTTCTGCTTTCGTCATAACGTATAAAGAAAAAACTACCTGCATCCACTCACACAATCAGAAACTTAAGGATGCGCGACTGCAAAGAAAACTGTTTTAGTAACTTCTTCATATTCGATTCATTCAATTTTATTTTTATTAATCGTTTATTTTCGGCATTTTATTTATTTAAATTTAAAGATAAAATGTTTATTCTACATGTATTTATTTTGTTTCCTTTACAAACTTTTGCATCAGGGTCACATCTAGTTTTCCTTTTTTTCTTGTTATTTGTACAAATGAATTATAATAAAAAAAAAATTTTTTAAAAATTATTGAAAATTTGACTTATGACGAAAGAGAACTTTCTCAAAATTTGACGTTAATCGGTATTCGGAGGAAAATATAAAATTATATGCGAACGTCACTTAATACTTAAAGCACACTAAATTTTAAAATGTCATAAAAGATAATCCGAGCGAACTAAGAACAGTTACAATTATAAGCTCGGATCAAGTAAAAATGTAACATGTTGGTAATAAAAAACGAACTGAATTATTATCTAAGTTTATAGATAAGGATAACACGTGGCTTTGTACGTGTTTGTGTGGCTAAGTGTGTGTGTTTGTGTGTATGTGTATGTTTGCGTAAGTGAATGCCTGTAAATAGTAAAGAAATAGATGCATTTCACGTGAACACGAAAATGAATTATTTGAAAAAGTTTCACTTAATTAGAGTAAAATATTATGCCACAATTTCGGCATCATATAGCATTATATGGTATGAATTTTACCATTTGCATTTCTTATTTCTTATATTGAAGAATCAATAATGGCTGAGCGTACTATAACGGATTAAAGCTATAATTAAAACCAGGATTTCTAAACTTAAATTGTTCAATCTCAAATTTTAACTTTTCAGCTTTTATATCAGCTAATCTCTTCAATTGTCGCGCCACTTCACGCATATCTTGCGAAGTGGCGATTACGGTTGTACCAGCAGCAGATATTTCTTGTCCAATATGTTGCTGTGCCTGCGTAATCGATATTGGTTGTGCCTGCTGATGGTGATGTTGAATAGTTGGAGCAGTGACTGTAAATGTTCGCGTCGTATGAGTTGCTTGAGCGGGCGCTTTTTTTACTGCACATATAAAATAAAGATATTGCAACATTTAAACATATTTATAAGTTCACGTTTACCTTCATATATAATCTGATCGGATATCTGTGATCTCAAACGTTTTAAAGGTATATCGCCATTTATTAATTTTGTTACAGTTGCTGTTGGCGCAGCCGTTACAACTGTTTGCAAAGAACTAGCCGTTGATGATGATACAATAGTTGGTCGTCGTTGCGTAATGAATTCCAAATGTTCATCCGCCTTAGCATCCTCTTCATGGTATGTAGTCTCCTCTACGACAATTGTATCGCCACCGGCTCCAGTACTACTGATAACGGAGGTATTCTGTGCTTCGGGTAAAATTTCTTCAGCTTCTTCTTGTTCTGTTTCTACCAAATGTTCAGCATCCTCATCTCCACCAATAGCTTCTTCGACGGCCGCCTGCAATTGTTTCTGGAATGTCTCCGTAGTAGATATGTGTTCCATATCCTCATCATCCTTTTCAGATTTAAAATGTATTGTAACCTGTTCTGGAGGCGCTGAACTGCTAGGAGATTTACCAAAAAGTTCTAGGGCTCGCAATTCTAACGATGTCATTGAGATATCTTTTTCACCAGATACACTTCGTCTATACTTGCAACGCGTAGTATTTTTCCAATCGTTAAGGCGCTAAAATCCCGAATCACCATTTTAAAGTTAAAGCATATTTTTATTCACATATGTACACTATAATTTACCTTACGCCACTCCTCGGCAGTTAATGTGGGACCGTTACTACAGGAATTTAATTTGTCCGATAATTCCTTCCATTTTCGATGTAAATAATTAGGATCATAATCTCGCGGTATTCGGCCAGATGCAAACACTGCATCTTTCTCCATCATTTCTATATATAAGATATATTGGTTAGTGGAGGTGCGCTTCTTTCTTCGATCCATTCTATGCTGTGAATTTTCTGCAGCTTCTGATGACATTTTTGAGAATATCCTTTAGGTTCACTTTTTCTTAAAATCTTTAACAATATCTTATGATATTCATTCGACTAGGAAAACTTAAATTTTTTTCTTTTTCTGTAAACACAAAATTTTCTCACATACAATCAACTGTCAAACGTTTTTTGGCGTTACGCGCAGAGTTGCCGCTATAGAGGCGCGCTTTCGTTGTCTAGGCATAATTCAATGTTTCTTTCTTTATATTCACCATAGCAGCTGGAATTTTTTGCTTTTAATATTTCAGAAAAATATAGTTTAAAAGGTAAAATGAGTGAATTCGACTGAATCGGACAATTAATGAGTGAAGCAATTTCGCTTATTACGAAGATTTCGAAACTTTAATCAATAATATAATGAGTTCCATTTTTGATTATTTTTAATGTATTAATATACAGATACAACAATTTTTGCCACTCTTTCAAGTAAATGCTCCTCATTGTTTTGAATTCTAATGCGTTTGTCAGTTGCTCTTAACTAAAAGTGTTAATAGTAATGGCGAATAGTCCCTTTGCAACTGTCTATTTACGCTTAGCTTGGATGAGTTGAAAGTCTAACGGTCTAATGACTCAATTAGTCGTTACTGAACAAAATTGTTAAAGACGACAGAAATAAAACTGCTTCCCATTTCCACCTCACTATTCGCTCCTTATATAATTATTAATTATTTCTTCATCCGGTGAATTTTAACATCACACAATAAAACATAAGAATAATACAATACGAAGCAAATGGCCACATCGATAATTTACAAATACGGACTATATGTCGATCTCAACCTAGACTTATGTACATTTACTAGCTAAATAAATAAAATATGGTAGTAAATGTAAATATATCTTTTTAACTTATTAATCTTGTCTGATTGATGAATTAATTTATTTCTGAATTTTTTTTTCTTTCGATTGTGCAAAAACTTAGTCGTTAGTAGAAAATAAACTGTTCCCCGCAAGCTCTTCCATTCACATGCCATAGTTAACCACAAAGCCTTTTGTAGCAGCAACACTTAATTTTGAAGATATAAAAATAAATGCAATAATTAGTATCACTTATGGGTGTTGCTTTCTTTTCAAACATTTCATATTCTCTACCTCAAACAATTCAATATTTATTTTCATATTAAATTCGATACTTAATTTTACATTCCGTTCGATATTCCGTTTTTAATATAATTCTAATTCATTACTTATTTCAAACGGCAATTTAATATTAGGTTGGGGAAAAGGTAATCCATTATTTTCCAATTCGAAATGTTAAATAAAGTCCTGAAGTTCTTATAAGATTGGATGGATTACCTTTTCCCCAACCTAATATTAGTTTCCAATTCGAAATGTTAAATAAAGTCCTGAAGTTCTTATAAGATTGGATGGATTACCTTTTCCCCAACCTAATATTAAATTTAGTGACTGCGTAAACCTTTTCTTTATTAGAATAATCGCATTTGAACCAACTAAATCTACGGACATTCTAATATCAGCTACAGAACGTAACATCAATTTAATGTATTACTTTATCAAAACTAGTAGGCTTAATATGTAATTTTCTTTTTAAAAAAGGAGCTGATAGCTTATGTTGCTGGTGCTCAAATTTTTTTCTTTAGTCTAAAAATTCATTTCATGAGAATTATAATAATAATAATAAATTCAGTATTCAATGCTGTAGCTTCACTACAGTTTAGTTTAATATTCTTTTTAATGTTTAAATTATACTTTTCTATATTCCTTGATTTATTTTTATTTTTTAATTCAATACATAATGCAGCATTCAATTCATTATTCAGTTTAAATTAAATTTCAATATTCAATACAATAAATGCAATATTCTTAATTTGATATTCAATTTTCAAATTCTATATATCATTTTATATTTCATTCAATATTTAATTCAATAATCAGTTTATAATTAGTTTACTATTCAATTTATTGAAGATTCAATACGATAAATATTAAAATAAATTTCAATATCATACAATTATAGGGAACAGCCAGTAATATAAAATATATATAGATATAAAAATATCGAAATACTGCAATAGAATCGGCGTAAACCTCTAATTTAATTGTTAACATTAAACGATTCGTTTGCAAAATAACTATCAATGATGACCTTGAAATTCGACACGTTAAAAATCAAATTCATTTCTTTGCCTCAAAGTATATAGATAGGTTCAGTAATCATTTATAAATCCTTGGGTAGATACAATGAAATAAGTAGTTTGAAAAGGTGTTATATACTGGAACTACCATTTAGAACTTAAATAATTTTTCTTTCTCGAGTCAATTCAACGAATCCTTTTAATTTGTTTTTTTTTCTCTTGACACAATGTAAAGCAACCACAAAAACGATGTTTTACTAGCAACAGCACGTAACAATTTCCATCCCAAGGATTGTTGTGTCCCAAATAGTCCATAAACTTGAATAATTCATAAAAATTTGAGGGATAATAAATAATTTCTGTTATAATTATTCTATTCTATTTTTTATAGTTTTTATTTAACTTTTACGTCGAATGCCTCAAAATTTAAAATGAAAATAATTAGATAAATAAAATAAAATAAATATAAAAAAAATAATTCTCTTTTATTTGGTTATCAATTCGAACAGATCAATCGTCCGTTGCCTGTTTTCAAAATTACCAAACATATGAATTATTTTGTCTGGTATCTTGCCATAACATTTCCTTATTACCTTCGTTGGATGAATAAACTCAATACTTTATTTTCTATTGGTTGATCTTATTGGTATAATAAATTAGCTTTGGCTTTAATTAATTTAATTTTCAATTCCAATAAATGTTTGCGCTCCTGGGAGGACTCATCCATTAAAAAAAAATTAGTTCAATACCCCATTTTGCACTTTATTCATAATTCATTTTAATAAGCACTTATATTTGCTTGCATGTTATACCCATTTCTTAGACCACAACTTACTGATATTTTCACCTATTCGCATATAACGATTCCTCTTTGGCTTGTCTAAGTATTTTCTAAAGAAACAAACAGGCGTAGTCGCTCGGATATAGAAAAACGAAGGGGAAAAAGCAAGCAATATTTTCTCTATCTATCTTTACGAGTTTCCTTTAAGGTATGCCGCTCGAAATTTTTTCAGTTATTGAAATTGATCAATAAACGTTTTGTAGGCAGAAAATCGATGACTTTTTTCTGAAATTTACTTGTATTATAAATACCAGATTTCTTTTCTGGATAATTGAACCATTTGTCTGTTGGTCGTTTCTTTTTTTTTTTTTTTTTTTTGAACAGTAACCTGTATTTTAAACGCATCTAGGCATTTAATCTTAATTTGCAATCTATAGAAATATACATTTCAACTTTTTAAAGTTTTGATATGATTTGCTATCAGTAAAAAATCTCAATTCATCCTGCTTGGGCGAAAGAAAGTTACGTTTTATGTATATAAAAAATCGGAAAGCATTGCGCTTAATTTTAATAAATAAATATATTTAATATTTGATTAAAACCCAAAAAGAAAGAATCTATTTCTAGTTCGAATTTATTTTTTTATTACCATATATGCAAAGATTTGTCCTGCGTTCGATTGTAATGACTTTAACCGACAATTGACGTTTTATGTTTTCATTATGACTTCATTTCATATTAATTACTTAAATGTACGGATATAATTTTAATTTCATCGTAAGGTTTATCCGTTTTCGGATTTGCTTTAGCATTACAAATATTTTGTACCACTTCCATGCCTTTAAAAACACGTCCAAAAACTGTATGTTTATTATCCAACCAAGGCTAAAGAAGAAAAAAAAATATAGCGATGAGATCAACCATCATATAATTGTATAAAAACAATAACACCGTTACCGTAGGTAAAACAGTGATAAAAAATTGACTGCCGTTAGTATTAGGTCCAGCGTTTGCCATGCTAACAGTGTATGGACGGTCATGCTTAAGACTCGGTACAAATTCGTCTTTAAAATCATGGCCCCATATAGATTTGCCACCTGTTCCCGTACCACTAGGATCACCAGTTTGAATCATAAAACCTTTAATGACTCGATGAAAGATATGTCCATTGTAATATCTAAAAAAGGAAACAAGGAAATTAATATAATTCACCTACGTGTTGTAACTAATAATTAAAAATTTTACCCATTCTTAGCATGAACACAAAAATTTTCTACGGTCTTCGGGCATTCTTTATAAAAGAGTTTCATATGTATATCGCCCATGGTAGTATGTAAGGCAACGTTTTCATAAATCCGTTGAATCCCTTAATAATAACAATAATAAAGAAAATGATGTAAATAAATACACACTATTTCAGAAAGCTTTAAAAATTACATTTAATTAAATTGTAACAAAAGTATCTTTACCTTCTTCTATTAGTATTTAAATGGGAAGGCATGTTAAATATAAAAATAACATGTATTTTGAGGTAACTACGTTACTGTAAATACAGAAAACTTACCTTGACCTTCTGGTACAGCAATAATATCTTCTTTGGACGGTTTCTCATTAAATATGTCACGATCAACATCTTGAAGGTCTGAAGGTAAACGCCGGCTATATAAATAAAATCGGGGTTTTCTATGAATCACAAAAAAAAAAAAAAACAAAAAGAAGTACAAAATTAGGAAAATTATGTTTGCCTTTACACGAAATTTTGTAGCCCCCCACCATCTCAAATCAATACATACAAATTGTAATTACAAGCGTGTCAGTCGAATTGAACGGAATTTTTTCTCACACTAACTTTTGTGTCACCTTTTAAATCTTCATTTTTTGTCAGGTGAAGTTTTTCCGTTATGTTCAATTGTGGGGAGATGACACCCCTTTCCGCATTGAAGTGTATACAGTGTCGGTAAATACTTTGCTTTGTCAGCTCGTAAGTTTTTTCTTACTAACCTATTTATAGGATATGATTATCAACTGGGAATGTATTTATAAAGTTCAAGTTTTCATGAAATTTTTTAGGAATTGAAAGCTTTCCAACAACACGGGACGATGGGTAGAAAGATTGACGAACAGGGCGAGATCGTATCAGCCTCTTTCATTGGTTAATTGTATGCATGGTTTCTGCGATTTAGATAAATATTTTGATGATTTTTCATTTGAGCATTAGAAACAGATCGACAAATTTTATGTAATTTATTCTTCGATGGTGGGTATAAAAAGACCAATAGAGAGAAGTCAGCTTTAGTGAGAAACTATAACTATTTATACTTATAAGCGGTGCAAAATAAAGTAGGATCATTTGCCAAAGGCTGCAAAGCAGGATTGTCACTTGCTTCTTGTTCCATTGTGATGGCTGCCTTCATTTTCTTAGCCTTTCCCTAAAAAATTCAAAGCATTTTAATATATAATATCTAAAAAAAATTAAAAATTTTATATTCATACTTGAAATAAACTTATATGTAGAGGTCGTATGTTGTCTGTTTTTCCCAGAATGTTAGCACAGCGATTGGTTTCTAAATTAATAATTTTAATGCCCATCAATGTCGGATATAATATGAAATGACCGCTGCAGTCAAATATAATATTATTATGCGTATTGAAATCCGATTTTTCTAAATCTCTTTCAGCAGCCATTCTATTATTTAATTATAAAATGTAAACATAACAAAACATATAGGTTTCGCTTTTTTTTTTTACCCCTGAAATAGTTACCTTCTACCAAACTCCATATTTGGTAAAGCATGAGGAGTTTGTTGCATTTGTGTATATGTATTTAAAGCTTCATCGTATACCCGAATCAGCTTACCAGTATAAAATTGAAAGACACGTACTTTGCGATCAGTGGATATAGTAGCGAAGCGTTTACCGTCTTGCGATATCGTCAAACCGGTGACCAAAGTTTTACATTTGGCAAATTCAAAAAGACCTTAAATAATTATTATTATTAGTGTTATTTTAAGTAAATAATGTTCACATATAGCCCTAAAACTTACTCGTGTCTAACTTTGAGACGAATTTTACAAGTTTTTGAGGAAATTTGTAATCGTGTTTAGAATTTTGCCAATATTCTAAAATGCCATTGCGATCAATTGAGATAACAGTTTCCATAGGCACATTGTACGACATGACTATAACTGGAGCTAAATGTAGTTTGTCTAGCATTTGTAAAACATTACCGTCACCATGGCCATCATAAACGTAAATCTTATTTGAATCCTTATCGGTGCTTAATAAATTTTTACATAAGTTCTTATTCAAATATTCTCTTAAACAAAAACTTACACAGCCAAACTTTCTACTGCGTCCCCCGGAGAATGTATCCAACATGCTGTTAAAGGTGTAAAACCCAATTTAATAATATTTATCATGTCGAAATTAACAACATCAAATATTTTGGCACATTTATCAGCCGACGCTGAGCATAATAAATTTCCATTAGCGTTGGTGTCCAAAGAATGTAAAGGCACTAAATAAATGCAAATATATAGTAATAACTCTCATTCATTCATTTTTCTTTAATTTTAAACTTACTTAAATGACTTCGAAAATGTTTAACAAATTCTATGCCTTCATCCATTTTCTTCCAAAATTTTATATGACCATCGAGACTGCCAGTTATCACAAAATCAGTTTTAGTTACTACCAAATGTGTGATAATATCGCGATGCATATAACTTTTTTCATAGCAGTCGGCATCAGGTAAATTTTCCAAATAGACTTGTTCATAAGGCAAGACTTGAAGGATAGTTAAGAATAACGAAATGAAAAATTCGAATTAAGACGCACATGTTTTCAGATTAATTTCCATTTCCATTTACCTTTTCTTTTTTTTGGTTTCGTCGTAGTTGCTTGATCGATCGTTGGCCCTATTATCCATTCTTCGTCTTCTTTTTCTGTTCTTATATTTTCATCTTCAACATCATCAACTAATTTATGTTTTTGATTATTTTTTTCGTTTTCTTTGCTCATATTTTATGAAGTAATAATCATATATTTACTAATTCTCTTAAAATTTTGTAAATAAACAAATGCTTATTCTTTTTCTTAATGCGCATTCATGGCTAATTGTTGCTACGATAGAGTTAAAAAGGAACAAGGATTCTTAAAATACATTAATAAGTCCTTTGTGATATTTACGATATACTTTTCATATTAATTCAAGTTCTATAAAATAAATGCTTTACATGTATACAAAAAATTCAATACATATAACTCCAATAAAAGATTATAATTGTTGCGCGATATTTAATGAACTTTTGCACAATCCCTTTCACATGAAGTCTTAAAAATTCGGTACTGGCAACTCTAATAAAAGAATGAAAACAAAAAATTCGAAAGAATCGAAAGAGAAAATAATAATTTTACTCTCTGCGCTAAAATTGTACACAATTTGTTGTTAATAAACAAGAAAAAAACTAAAACAATCTTAGGATTAAGTTGGATAATTTGAGATTATTTAGTGTAAAAAATAATGTCAGATAATTTAAGTGAAGAAAGTTGTGACGGAATAGTAATTAAAGCGCCACCAGAGCACCATCGTGTAAGAATCAATCGATGGCGGGTGAGAGAGGGTTTTCCGGTAAGTGCCAGCCAAGTGATTTTACTGTACGAAGCTCTACCGGCGGAGGGAGATGTGGAACATGCCTCTCATAAAATTATACATAAGTTCAAGACGCAACGTGTAGGAGTGGTAAAGAAGCGTCTCTTCAACGACGGTGCTATTGTTAAAGGAGGGTAAGTGAAATGCACTGCCTCTATGTATGCAGTTTTTTTTTTGGGTACATGTATATATATATCGATCGAACGGCCCGTCTGCGGAGCGCTTTTTTTCTTCTAATACTTGCATCTTATTTTTCTTTTTATTCTGTATTGTTTTTGTTTGTCATGTTTAGTACACCAATTTTAGAGCTCTCCGAATGCGTTCATACGACTGTTATAAAAGACATGTGCGCCGATTGTGGTGCTGATTTGCGCCAAAATGAAAATGTAAGTACACGCAAATGCTTTTTTTCTTATTGTGCAGCAGAGAAATTCTCAAACTGTCTAAAGAAAGCAAAATAAAATTAAGCTAAACAAAAACAAAAAAAAAAAAAAAGAACAAGCTGAACTGCTTTGTTTTGGTTTCGAGAATATGTGAGATAAATCTTACCAGGGTTACCGAAATTTTTAAAAGCCTTTTGTTTTTAGGGCAATACGTCGGAAGCTTCGGTGCCAATGGTGCATTCAATACCCGATTTGAAAGTTACCCAGAAATTGGCGCAAAAATTGGGCCATGACGATACACGCCGTCTATTACAAGATCATAAACTGGTTTTGCTCGTTGATTTGGATCAAACAATTATACACACAACGAACGATAATGTGCCTAATAATATTAAAGGCATCTATCATTTTCAATTGTACGGTCCGCAATCACCTTGGTATCATACCCGCCTAAGACCAGGAACTTTACAGTTTTTGAATAGTGTTTCTAAACATTATGAACTGCACATTTGTACTTTCGGTGCTCGTAATTACGCCCATATGATAGCTAAAATATTAGATCCGAATGGTAAATATTTTTCTCATCGAATACTCTCGCGAGATGAATGCTTTAATCCAACGAGTAAAACGGATAATCTTAAGTAAATTATTGAATTGATTACAATAGTTAGTAACACAAAAGTAATCTCCTTTACTGTCTATAGAGCTTTATTTCCTAACGGTGATTCGATGGTTTGCATAATTGACGATCGTGAGGACGTGTGGAACATGGCCTCAAATCTAATACAAGTCAAACCATATCATTTTTTTCAACATACAGGCGACATAAATGCTCCCCCTGGATTATCAAAGCACGAGTTGGATGGTGAAGGAGTTGATTTTAAAGGTCGGCGGTCGCTTTCATAGGTAATGAAAAGAAAACTTCGATTATTTACTATTTTACATTTTATAGATTTGGATACGTTACAAGCCGTAAATAAAGAAAAATGCGAGCAGGCTTCAAAAAACGAGAAAACAAGTGAAAATACTGAACAATCAGCTGATCCGACGCCGAGTTCTGAATCAGTAACCGAAGTTGTCGAAAGTACAAACGAAGAAGAAAAATATTTAGAAACTCAAAATGATGTGGAAAAGAAAGAGCTTCGAGAAGATGCAATTCAAGCAGATGAAAAGAGCGTAACTACAGATCAGAAAAATGCAGAAACCGAGAAAGTAAATGAAAAAATTGCAGAAACAGATGAAATCACAGCTAAAATTAAATTACCTGCAGATCCAGCGAAAGAAATTGAAATTGAAGATCCCGATGATTATCTTTTGTATTTGGAAATCATTTTAAGAGCAATACATGTCCGCTTTTATAGCATCTATAATGAGACAAAAGAAATACCTGATCTTAAGATTATAGTGCCGAAAATACGTTCCGAAGTATTAAGAGACTGCAACTTGGTATTCTCCGGCTTAGTGCCAACAAATATGAAATTGCAACAGTCTAGGGCTTACTTTATTGCCAAAAGTCTGGGTGCAAATGTCTCACAAAACATAGGCGACGGTAAAAATCGAAATGTCAAGACATAAAACGATATGAAATAAATTTTCTTTTTTTGCTTTCAGATACCACACATCTGGTGGCCGTGACTTCAGGCACTTTTAAAGTGAATGCGGCCAAGAAGAATCCACAAATTAAAATAGTAAGTGCGAATTGGTTATGGTCTTGTGCAGAACGTTGGGAACATGTAGACGAGCGTTTATTCCCTTTGGATCGCAAAATGAGAAGCAAACAACGCCAGCCGCCAGCCCATTGTCATAGCCCGGAACATGTGGTCAATTACAGTGAGAAATCAGAGATTTCCAGCTCTAGCACCGCCCAGCAGAATGCTTCTGAACCTGAAAAATTCATAGATACTATTAATCCATTGTTGTCATTTTCCAACGCCGATCTTGCCGATATGAATAAAGAATTTGATCAGTTTTTTGATTCTGACTCATCATCCGAAGACGAACATGTGGATATAGGTAATATAAAAATTATATATATATTCAAAGTTGATTTAATGCATATGAACGTATTCTTGTAGAAAATCCACCAGTCGATAAAAATTTGAGAAAACGTAAACGTGAAGAAAACGAAGAGGAACGAACACGCAAGTTTTTCACTCGTTCTTCTGATTTAGTATTGGGGAATGCTGTCGAAAATGAAATTGAAGATGAGAATAAAAGTTCAACCGATGATAATAAAGATGACGAAGACGATGAAATGCCCAGTGAAAAATTTAGAAGAGGTTCGTCTTCCTAATACCAGATTATTGCAGAAATTGAATTAATACGATATTATTTAGGGGAAGATTTACCGTCCGATTTAGAAATTGGTTCAGACTCAAATGACAATAGTGACGATAACAATCCGGACGAGGAAGATGATGGTGAATGGAA
The DNA here is from genome assembly GCA_000671755.1 of Glossina brevipalpis. Lineage (NCBI taxonomy): Eukaryota > Metazoa > Arthropoda > Insecta > Diptera > Glossinidae > Glossina > Glossina brevipalpis. The sequence continues at coordinate 1,332,547 of KK351047.1, read as the reverse complement.
TATGATGGGAGCAGCATTAGAGCGAGAATTTCTTGGTCTTGAAGATTAGTTGGAAAACCCCATAATGCCGCACACGCATCTAATTACTTTAATCAGCTGTAGTTTTTTTTTGTTGCAAGCTTATATAAACAACAACTGTATATATATATAGTTTTGAAGGTCGTAACGCTTTTAGGCAAATAATGTGAAAATTTTTGAAGCGCTTATTTTTTCTACTTTGAAATTTTACAAAAATCCCAACAAGAGCTGAAAATTTTAAAAATGATATAGAGAATAAAGTGGAATTATGTGTTTACTTTTCAGACTCATTCTCGATTTATCATTTCATTTATTTGGACCACAATTTAGTTTATTTTAAAATTTATTTACACTTCTTCACCACTTTGACGCATTTGTTTGAAACGGCTGATACGCTTCTTAGGCGTGTGAGTATCTATATATTTACCTTTTGGCAAAGGTTCGGGCTCTATTAAAGAATTCTCTACCACGTCACTCATAACCTAAGAATATATAAAAGGGAAACGTAACAAGAATAGTTCTTGTAATAGGTCCCATTACCTTGTTATAGGCACTCATGTACTCTTCGTCATCGAAAGGCACGGATTTTTTTATTTTTTCTTTTGTTTTCTTGTCAATAATTTCGGAGTCCGGATAATGATTTTCCGCTTTCACTGCCTTTTTATTACGCAGGATGGACTTCTTTTTTAAATCGGGTCTTGAGAACTAAAGATAGAACCAAAAAAAATGATTTGAAAATTTGTAATAGAAAATTGTGACAAATACCTCTAGTTTAGGATCTTGGAAAGCTTCTTGGCGATCGCTTTCTTTCAATATCGGAACTTTTACTGCATCTTCACCAATGTAGCCATCGAGGTATACGAATTTTGGTACATTTTTCGTTTCTAATGTTGTTAAATAATAATTATAAAAATCGGCTGGATTCCCCGGCAGATTTGTATTGATTTCTATTTGATTGTTCAAATTGCTGTGCTTTGGTTCTTGTATGGAATGCTGAAATTTTATATGAAGAGTTTTATTTTGACCCGTGCTGGTCTTTAGAATTTGTTCGACCATATTAAAATCTTGTTTACTTTGATTTTCCTCAATAAACTGTAGATTTTGTTCAACTTTAGATTTTATATAATCTCTTTTATTTTCTTTTGAAATTTCTTCATTGTGTTTAGGTTCTTTTGGCACACTATCTAAGCGTATTACATCTCGTACAGGTTTGGCTAGCATTTGTGTTACTGCTTCATTTCTACAAAATTCCAAAGTTTCATCTTCTAATGCAAAAGAGATTTTGCGTTTTTGCGAACTTTTCATCGTTTTGGTTTGGTTATCGATTAAATATTCATTGTTTTCATTTTGCATGTAAGGATCATAATCAGCTTCAGATTCTTGATTTTTTTTATCCGTATTATCTTCATCGAAAGCTTCTGCGGCCTCTAATAGATCTTCTAAGTGTTCCAATATTGTTAAAAAACGTATTTTTTCATCCAACTGTTCAGGTGTTTTTAGTGGTAGTGTAGATAGTTTCCGACGTATGATTTGCATTTGATAATCGTAAAAGCCGATCTGATCAAAAGGAGATAAGAAATTTGCTTGCTCAGCGATAATTCTTACTTCTTCTGGTAATTCTTCATCCGAATTTCGATCTTCGATTAAATTGTTTGTCCTTAGTTCCGGATTTGGTAGAACGTTGTTATTAGTAGCCAACACATTATCGTTAATTTCATCCTTTTTTATTACTCCTTGCCTTTCTTCCTGATTTGTTTTTTCTGTTAAGCACTTTTCATTTTCTTCTGCTTGCTTATGAGAAATTCTTTTCCTTTCCGTTGGCAATTTCATTTCTCCACTCATTAGCTTACGTAACATTTCATCAGTCATATCCGGTAGTTCTAAGTTATCTAATTCTTCCTCCAGTTCTTCCATCAGCCCAGCTTCTTCAAGCATTTTGAATATCTCTTGACCGCTTTGTTGAAGAGTCTTATCTCTCTGGTTTTTCGTTGCCAATTTATCTTGTCGCATTCTTTCCCTATGCTGTTTCCGCCAAGCCTTTTCTTTTTCTTCGTCATAATGTTCAATAATATCTTTTTGCTTACCGACCGCTAAAACGCCGTCCATATAAGGCCTCTGTAATTTGTTTCTAAAAGACAAGAATATTAATAACTACATAAAAAAATGATAAACATATGGCCATCCATATCTATTACTTACTGCCATAGTTGCGCTTCGATTTCCAAATTCTTTAAATGTTCTTTTGCCTTTTCTATACGCATCTCGCATACTTCTCTAGCCTTATTTGTAGAGCATTTCGAAAAATAACCTTGATAGTGGCCTACTAATATTTCATTAGTGTGAATAAGTTTTCCCGGCATAAAAGCCTTTGTTCCTATTGGCACCAAAACTTCTACATCTACATGTTTAATAAATTTTTCCAGGTTTTCAATACCAACTTTTGTCTCTTCGATATAATTTTTCCATTTTTCTTTTTCTTCAGCGTTTTTTCCCAGTGCCTACGAAAAAGGAGTGAATAGTGGATTTATAAAATATATCGACTTACCTCAGTTAAAACATTTTCACGTTTTTCCATTTTGATAAACACAGATGTTGAAATTCCACGTTCCGAGCATCAACGGTAAATTTAAGTTTAACAGCTGTTATTATAACAAATGACTCCTAGAAAATAGTTACGATAAAATTAAAAATGTTTCAAAGTTTGTGAAATTGTTTAAAATTAATTTTTTGATATTTCTGTTCGGCTGCCCCAAAATAAACGTAAACATGAAAACGTGTTAAACCTGTTTTAATTTTCTTGTTCTCTACTCACTTTAATTCTGTAAATTAATAATTAATTTTTCTTTGTAATGCAAAAATGCAGAAGTTGGAAAGATCTGAAATCGTGGTCAAAAATGTAATGACAAAAACGACACGAATGAAAAAATGTCCAAACAAAAATTTGTAAACGTTTAATCGTGTTATAAAAACAAGAGGAAGCACTTGTAAACAAAAATTGGTAAACATAACAAATAAGTATTCTAACGTTCGCATATGTGCGGCTTCCATTTAGCATCCCTGTCTTCCCTGTCTGGCACTTCTAGACACCATAGATAGCACAGTTAGCATAGATGTCGAAATTCAACGTTCCGAGTGCACATCAAACATAAATTGAAGTTTAGCACATGTTGTTGTATAATTCGTTTCCCAACACTAATTCTCTTGCAGCTGCTCGCTAGTCTTAAAAGCAATGTTTATGACTTCAATGGAAATTATACATTTTATTGCGAAAACGCAGACGACGATTATATTAAAGTTTACAAAAAAAAATAAGAATTTCATGAAAATTTTCTAACATAATAAACGATTTACTCAATGTGAATTGTGTAATTGGAAATCTTCTTAGAAAGTACCGTTTTTAAGAAAAGTGGAATAGTGTGATAATTTTTTCCCAAAAGTAAAGAAATCTAATAAAAAATCTAATAAAAATGTCTGGTCAATATCCTGGCGCGTACAATAACGCTATGGGCGGACATCGGGGACAATTTAATGCTCAACAACAACAACAGCAACAACAGCAAATGATGAATCAATTACAAATGGGACCCGGTGCCATGATGTCAATGGGCTATAACCAAGGAAATATGATGCAGCAACAGCAGCAAGTAAGCCCAATGCAGGGAATGCAAGGTCCTGGTGGAACTGGAATAGGTCCTGGAGTAATGAATGTTGGTATGCAATCTCCTTCGCATGTGCAGCAGCAATTAATGCAACAGCAACAAATGCAAATGCAGCAGCAACAACAACAAATGGGCCCGCAAATGGGTATGGTAAACCAACCGGGTTTGAGTCCCCAGGTAAGAAATATTTCCTTTTCTCATTTTGTCTTAGCCCACTAGTTTTGAGTAATTAATTTGGTTACATATAAGTTTTTTTTGCTGTATATTTGGTAAAAGTCCATGAAAGTAGTTGCGGGATTTATTCACAATATTGTGTGAGCAGAAGTCTATCTGTCTACGTAAATTACAATAGGAAGTCAAGACTGACATATGTTCTTTAATTGATTTTCAGAAAATTAAAAGCTTAAAAATCATTATTATAATTTTTTTGTCTAATGAAGTAAATTCTTGGACCAAAAAAGAAAAAGTAGAAAAATATCAAAATCAAAAACAAATAAAGACCAGAATTAAGCTTGAAAATGTCAAAGTCATGTAAATATCTCAAAATTATTGTGGTCATGGGAGACAAAAGTGAAGCAATAGTTAATTTGTCATATTTTCTAGGTGATGCTGCAACAACAGCAACAATTGCAACAAGCCCAAATGCATCAGAATGTTAATATGCAGCAGCAATCACAACAAATTCAAAATTCCTCAGGCGCTGCTGCTAATATGGTTATGATGGCTCAACAACAAACTCAACAGCAGCAACAGCAACAGAACCAGATGCAACAACAAACTCAACAAGCACAAACACAACAACAACAAATGCCACAAACAATGGGCAACCAAGGAAACCAACAACCTACCAATAACATAATGTCTATTTCTCAACAACCTCACAAAGAAATAAATATTGTAGCTCTATCAAGAGTAGGCCAGGAAACTGTGCAGGATATAACATCACGTTTTCAAGAAATTTTTACAGCTCTTAAAGTAATACAACCAACAGCCAATCGTGATAACAGTACCGTTAAAAAGGTTCAAGAACACTTTCGTACCATACGACTGCTATTTAAACGTATGCGTTTGATCTACGAACGCTGCAACGATGGATATCCACAAGGTAAGCGTTCACTGATTTTCCTATTAATTTAATGATTACTAAAATGTTCGTTATTGATTTACAGGTATGGAATATGCGACAGTCGAAAGTTTAATACCATTCAAAGATGAACCAGAACATCGCCTGGAAGCAACTCAGTGTGAAGAATATCGTAAAGCTTTACAAGAAAATCAAGAATTAATTGATACCGTAAAGCTAAAGAATCGGCAATTACGGGAAATTATTGATCGCACAAGAATTATCGTTTGGGAAATAAATACTATGCTAAGCATGCGAAAATCTTAAACTGGAGAGAGGATGACTTGAAAATAAATGTAAGAAAAAAAAATGAACAATTTTTATGTCAGTTAATTTTAGCTGCGGAATTATCTGGTGTAAACACGAAAGCAAAGAAGCTGTTTACGTAAAACAATTGCATTTGCATTCATTTGAAAAGTAGCAATGAAAAGTCTAGTATTCTAACTACTAATATCTCTTGCATAATAAAATTTCACCATTATTATATTGTATTGAATAAATATAAAACAATATAATTAAATGTTAAGATTGGTTTTGTATGAAATAAGATTTGTTTGTGTATTTTAGTTGGTTTATTATAAAATATATAATTAAAAAAAATAACGTCTAGATGATATGCAAATAAATACATAGAACTCAAAGTAAGAAAAAAACAAATTTTAACATACGATAATATAATAAAAAACATGCAACAAATACTTATGTTATTACATTGAATTGACATCGAGGATTTTCATACTGATGTTATTTTGAGAGGCTTCAGTAAGGCTTTTGTTAGAGTAAACCATGGCGTGCTTATCTCTAAATTTACTTTATATGACTTTCCTGATATCTTGGTCAAATAGTTTTTTCATAGGGCCGGCGCTGCGGGCTGCGGAGATAGTAGTCCTCATTCTAGCTAGCTTCCAAACCAGTGGACAGTTTACGACTTCGATATGGTGATGATGCGTTCTTTTGAGTTCATTTTTTCTACTTCTATTTCTATTTCAATTTTTTTTTTTTTTTATTAGTAAATGCCCGAATAATCGAGTATAATAAGGAGCAATGGTTAAAATTGTATAGAACAGTAAAAGAAAAAATTTGTATTCCTTTTTTGATATGGTAATGTCATAGTGGGCAATTGATTATGTCATAATATTACAAAAAAGACTGTAACCAACTGCCGCCTTTTGAAGTGATACAGTTACAAACGAAAGTTACATGAAATTCTGCTACTGTTTTATTGCTTCTATGTCTACCAGAAAACAAGCAGCTGATTCGCTAAACAGCTGTTTACAAAATAACCAACAAGAACATCTGTGAGTAGGAAATTATTTCGCAGGAAATTTAATTTGTTTGTAACTTTTAAAAATATATTTCGAAGAAACATAAGATTATTAAATCAGTCGTCAAGCAAAAAGAACTCATCAAAGAAAATATATATATTTTGAAACAATGGATCAACCCGACGATCATTTTCGTTACATATACAGTTCTTCCCTGCATGAATTAATACAAATCAAAGTGTAAGTGAAGTTTTTTTCAAATTATCCTTATTAGCATTGTTCTTATTGTGTATTGTGTTAAATTTAGAGGAACTTTGGAAGGAAAAAAACGTCAACCAGACTATGAAAAACTTTTAGAAGATCCTATATTACGATTTTCGGGCTTATATTCTGAAGAATGCCCTTCATTCCAGGTGCGCCTGCAAATTTACAATAAGGGTCGACCATATTGCTTACCTGTGACGACTTCATATAAGGCTTTTACTAAGCGTTGGAGTTGGAATGAATGGGTGTCACTACCTTTACAGTTCTCTGATTTACCACGAACATGCGTTTTAGTATTAACGATATTGGATTGTGTGAGCGCTGGACACACAACAATTATTGGTGGCACTTCAATTTCATTATTCGGAAAGAATGGCATGTTTCGTCAGGGTATGTACGATTTGCGTGTGTGGCTAGGTGTAGACGGTGATGGTAATTATCCTTCAAAAACTCCTGGTAAAGGCAAAGATTCATCCAAATCACAAATGCAACGTTTAAGTAAATTGGCGAAAAAGCATCGCAACGGCCAAATACAAAAAGTTGATTGGTTAGATCGTCTAACATTCCGCGAAATTGAATTAATTAATGAGCGTGAGAAACGTATGTCCGATTATATGTTTTTAATGATTGAGTTCCCAACAGTGGCGATAGATGACTACTATAATGTAGGTATACATGAAATATTTATATAAATACCGAGTTCAGATAGCCGGGATTTATTTTTACATTTTTAAATTTTTAGTATTCTATTGTCTATTTTGAACCAGAGGGTGATGAAAACTATAAAATTATCTCTAAGCCGAAATTAGTTACAGTACCAGACTCGGAAATTTTACAGGTAATAGAAAGCATGTTAATCTTTTGGATTTTTTTGTTTTATTGATTTTCTCTTGCCGAACTTCTGTGCGGTTTTTCCAAATACAATGAAACATTCGTAAGAAGTAATTTAGTGCGTTTGAAGGGTTAGTAGTGCGAATCAATAGTCATTAAACGCTGTCTACTTAAGAAAATTGTTGACGAACATTCGCTTGAAAGCGTCTTGGTCTACATAAACAGTTAGTTTACAAGAACGTTAAGAACGCTGCTTAGAAATAATAGAAATTTATATAAATAATAAATTTCTCTTATTTAAAATTTGTAAATTTAAAGCTTGGTTCTATAGGTTGCTAAGCCAGATGGTGGCCTATATAAAAATTAAAGTTAAATTTCTACGAAAATGTAAATTTAAAAAATTTTGGAATTCTATTATTGTAAGAGTTGCAGGTTTTTTCTGTACAGCGAAATAAATTTTAGATTTTAATATTTATTTAGGAAAATTTAGTGGAGCGGAAACACCATCGATTGGCACGTTCCGAGCGTTCACAAATTTCGGATCTTGATGCTAAACCCACAGCCAGGTAACTTCGCAATTTAATTCATTTTGATAGGAGCTATAAAACTTTTTTTTTTTTAGCATACGTGATCAGTTGCATACAATTGTTTATCGTTATCCACCCACTTATGTTTTAAACACTGAGGAACAAGATCTTTTATGGAAATTTCGTTTTTATTTATCAAGCCATAAAAAAGCTTTAACTAAATTCTTGAAATGTATTAATTGGGAAACAGTCGCTGAAGTACAGCAAGCACTTTCTTTACTTTCAAAATGGGCTCCGATGGATGTTGAAGATGCTTTGGAACTTTTAAGTCCTGGCTTTAAAGATCCCGAAGTGCGTAAATACGCCATTGGCCGTTTGGCTCAAGCACCCGATGAGGATTTATTATTATATTTGTTGCAACTTGTGCAGGCTTTAAAATATGAGAATTTTGTAGAAATCCAAGAATCGTATAAACGATACTTTCCCGATCGTGATATTGTGCGTTCACTGGATGACAATTCCACTTTGCTTGATCAGAGTTCGTTATGCTCAGAGTTAGGTGTTAAGGGTAGCGGTAGTACTTCATCGATGTTGACAGCTACGCAGCGCTCGCATCTAACTTCTGGTTTGTCTACTACTGGAGGAGTACAAGTAGAAAGATCCACAGCACTTCCTTTAAATATATCAGTGAATTCATCAGATGAGAATGAGAATAATAGCGTAGCTTCTATCGGTTCATTAACTTCAGATGTTTCCAATACGCTTATGAGTGACAATATACCGTGCAGCAGTTCGGTAATGGCTAATGCTGGTCCCTCAAATCTTTGTACATTCCTTATACATAGAGCTTGCAAAAATCCTGCCTTGGCTAACTATCTATACTGGTATTTGTCCATTGAAGTGGAAGATCAAGAATCTATACGCAAACAAGATGAAAGTGTCCATGAAATGTATGCCATGGTTTTAAAAATATTTCTAAAGGTTTTAGAGAGAGGTAATAAAATAAAATTTTACCGAAAAGATGAATTTACCGTTTAATTTTTCTTCAGGAAGCTTCCATTTACGTGGAATATGCTGTAATCTTAAGAAACAGCAGCGGTTTATCGATGAGCTGGTACGTTTAGTTAAATTGGTGGCTAAAGAACCCGGAAATCGTAATAAGAAAACAGAAAAATTCCAAAAATTGCTTATGGAAACGGATACATTTAAAATCAATTTCACGAACTTTGACCCCATTCCGTTTCCTTTAGATCCAGAGGTCTACATAACAAAGATAGTTCCGTCGAAAACATCACTTTTCAAAAGTGCTTTAATGCCCGCCAAGTAAGTCTCGACATTTAGTTGTTTTTCATTATTTTAAGTAAATAATAATCATCCAAATAAATTTAGATTAACTTTTGTGACTACGATTGCTTCTCACGAATACGTGGCAATTTTTAAACACGGTGATGACTTACGTCAAGATCAATTAATCTTGCAAATGATTACTTTAATGGATAAATTATTAAGACGAGAAAATCTTGATCTCAAGTTAACGCCTTACAAAGTATTAGCTACTAGTTCCAAACATGGTTTTTTGCAGTATATTGATTCATGTACGGTGGCTGATGTTTTGGCACGGGAAGGAAGTATACACAACTTTTTTAGAAAATACAATCCCTGTGATAACGGTCCATATGGTATTTCGCCAGAAGTCATGGATACCTACATAAAAAGTTGCGCTGGCTATTGCGTAATAACCTATCTCTTGGGTAAATTTTGAAATTTTCCCTTATGGGTAAATCAAATTTTTAATATCTTATAACATTAATTGAAGGAGTGGGCGATCGTCATTTGGACAACCTCTTATTGACCACAAGCGGCAAATTATTCCACATTGATTTCGGTTATATATTAGGTAGAGATCCGAAACCCATGCCACCACCTATGAAGCTAAGCAAAGAAATGGTAGAAGCTATGGGTGGTGTCAGTTCAGAACATCATCATGAATTTCGGAAGCAGTGTTATACGGCATATCTTCATCTACGCAGACATGCTAATGTCATGTTGAACTTGTTTTCACTAATGGTCGACGCCTCTGTGCCAGACATAGCTTTAGAACCCGACAAAGCTGTGAAGAAGGTGGAAGAGAACTTACAATTGGGTTTAACAGACGAAGAGGCTGTGCAGCATTTACAGGGTTTGTTGGATGTTTCCATTACAGCTGTAATGCCAGCTTTGGTCGAACAAATTCATAAGCTAGCTCAATATTGGCGCAAGTAATGCTGCAAATAAAACTTCACTCAAAGAAATAACGTTAATACTTATTTTAAATGCGGAGTAATTGGCCTTTGTATTAATTTTGTCTCTGCCAGCGATCAGATGTAATGCGAATAAAGTAGGCTTTGGTTTTAAATTAAAACCCATTTGGACTGAATTTACGTACTGACATGAATCGATTATACCTACAACGTGAGCCGATTGCAGAGATTTCAGCCATCATCATATCAAAGTGTGAATTGGCCAAATGTCATTTGTCTGTCCAATTATCATGATCGGTTGATTATTAAACCAATAAGTCACGTTCTTAGTACTGGAGATATAATACTATTCTACTACTACTTCACATAAGCCATCTTGACAAGTAAGAAAATTGTATTCGACTCTGCCGAATCTTTTACACCCACCGCCTTTATCGTAAAAAAGGGAGAAACTAAATTTTAGCAAATGGGCGTGGCAGACTTTTCTATTTTTATGAAATAACGTGAAATACCGCCGGCCAACATAATCGTTTGTAATACTCGATTGATTTGTGAGTTAGTGTGTTAAGACATGACTTAATCCCTAAAGCAAATGAGACTGACAAAATCTCAACGGCATGTTCTTGCAATAGCAAAGTCATTTCCACTAAATTATCAATTGCAGTAGCGGCCACGGAAGGATTATCATCATTTGAGCACTAGGCGAGAAGATCAACTCAAGCAATCGGTCAAAGAGCTCACTAAGAAAAGCGAAACGTTTCGAAGTCATGCATTCGATCTCCTGTAGAGGTCCCAATATAGTGTCTTCTGCGCTAGAATGCTTAACAATTTTTATCAAATTTGCAAAATGCGGAGAAATAACAGTTGATTTATTTAAAGAGCCTGATATGGCAAAGGTTACCGCACCTCTACTGTTAATATCTAGATTATATAGCTGATAGTTGCCTATACCGTCTGACGTTGATGGTGCCGGCTCACTGTCTAATGCGGATGTTAGAATTGTGGCCTTTGACTCACTTGAAAGTCTCTTCAAAATCGAGGTCTTGCTTAATATCAATACTGCTTAAATTACTGTTAGATGTCTTTTGCTGTAATAACGTAATGCCTTGCACAAGTTGATGAAGTGATGAAATAGAATTGTAACGATTAGCCAAAGCCATTAGTACCTCGACATATCGGAGGGATTCGAATTAATGTAACCCTGCAGCAGTTCAATGAATTTAATTAAAATGTGATACGCTTCCTTGACGTTACTGTATTGTTTGAAAAATGTAAAGTAGCATTCCAGAGCACCTTGGAATTCTTCTTTGTAGACATCATCAAAACAAATGGGCTGCAATAACTCTAAAGTACGCAATATTTGTATAAAACGATGCATATGGTATTCATCGCGTATAACACGCAAACTCAATTGACCACGTCCTTGTATTAGAGAGGACAAAACACCTAATTGACGTAAAAATAAAGCAGGATGTGAAGCAGCAAGTTTTCGTATTAGTAGCTCAGTATCACTAGAGAAGGCTTCAAAGTCCTTTTTCGTAAATAAATTACCCAGACACGTTATCAAATTATTGGACACTTTATCTGCTTGGCAACCGCTCAGATTCTGTAATTTAGCCGTATGATCTTCCATCTCTTGACTCCTTATGAACTTAATGGATGGATACATGATGTACATTTGCCGCAACACCTTCAAGCGCAATTTTTCCGAACAATTTGTTTCAAACACATATTCAATAAATTTGATTAAATTTGAAGTACATTTCTTAGTAACTCGAAAGAGTAGATTGATGCGGCAGCACAACTCGAAAGCGTATTGTTACTCGTAGATTTTTAATTCCGTTTCACCCTCCTTTAATGTAAATTCGGTAAACATGCGCAATTCGAAGTCATTTAAAGTAAAAATATTTTCCGACTGATCTGCTTCCAAAACACTACGATCGCGTCCATCGAAGTTGCTACGCGATCATTTTCTGTTACCACAGAACATCGTATAAAATTAACCGAAATATCTTCCACTTTTTCTGTTATATTTATAAAGCCAAATGTTATCGCAAGAAGTCGTTTAATTATATAACTTATTACCTCAGATTTGTACGGTTCCATTTCCGTCCATTTTCATTGGAGCAAATCCCCCGCTTCAGAAATGGCTACGAACTCAGCCTTTCATCATTCATATTAATCGACGCAGCCAAGACTTCCCTCTAAAAACGAATAAATACTCTATTAAAAAATTTTATAAACTATGGAAATAAGTGATTAGACTTACCGACATTATATTAAATCATCCTAATTATTTCACATAGAAGCGATATAGGTTCTTCCATGTGAGCCTCTATGGGTTCGCCTTTTAGCATTAACCACACTACATAACGTAATAAGTTCAGTTTATGCAGCTGGCACGGAAATATTTGTTGCGTTGCTTCGCATCATAAAGTATCTACATGATGCTACTAAATGTAGTGAGTCGTAAATTAAATAGATTCGCTTTCCATTGATTGTAGCAACATTGTCTGTGAATACTGCCCCCGTGCGCAGTAGTTTCCTCGATCACAGACAACTGCCCTCACATTTAATTGTAGATAATAATTCCTCCTTCCACAAGGGCTGGCCCTTTGTAACTCTGCATGTTTTTAATACCAGGCTAAATTTCGCGCAGATACTTTTGATCATAAATACCGCAAGATTGTTTTGGCAATCTACTTCGTATTTATCTTCCTCTAGGTCGTACTTGCGGTAAACTGAGGTCGCGTCGAAATTTAGCACGACAATCGGATGCAGGAAGAACGCCGTTTTTGGAGGATCAATCAAACAAGGCAGCGGATGCAGGAAGAACGTTTATAAATACTTATAAGCTAAACGTAAACGATTTCGATGAACTTACCAGCAATACGTCGAACACTGAAACAATTTGTCAGCTTCATCCTTTGTTTAAGAAACTGTCCGCATTTGAAACATATTCGATATTGAAAGAATCGATTCGACAGTCTCTTCTGTAATTTTAATCACTCCGCTATAGATGTAATAAATAACTACTTTTAGAGCAGTTGCCTTAAACTCTGGAAACTTTGTTAGAGATTCTAATTCGTCTTTTTCGCCTGTTAATGATAGTTGGTTCACATCGACTAAACCAACCCAATCATGCACTTATTGATTCATAATTGAAAACCTGCAATATCCCATGATAATAATTTAGAATCAATTCCATTTATCATCATGGACGTAACCAGGGTATCGACATCTTCGTCCGCTAATCTTAGTCAACGTAATTTGGCTTTAAAATGCCAAAGACGTAATTCTAAGCTGCACAATTCATCGCAATCAACCCAACGTTAATTTCGATAAAATCACAATATGTTTTCGAGAAAATTCATCATTTGGATTTTCAATTTTCTCATCTAAAAACTCCTCGATGGCTTGGGAATATTTAGTTTTGTTATTTCGTTCGTAACTAGAAATTTCGGAGACCCCACAAAGTATTGAGTTGACTTCAGTTGATGACAGGACTGCCGGTTAATTTTTACAATTGAATGGAAAAGCGGCTTGATTCAAGTAATAAAATAAAATAAAAAATTACAAATCTAAAATCTCTGATTATATTTCGTTAATATACAATTGGTTGGAATGAGTGCCTACCATAGGTAATTTAACTGAATTATCAAAATTTTTAAATGTTGACGTTGGACTTATGTTCTAATTATATTTTACACCATTTAAGTTTGCATGGATGTATGCAGCAGCTACAAGCATTTGCGATATTTTTGTTTTTTATCATACCGTAGGATAATAATTCTCTAAATCGATCTAACCAGTCAGGTTTGTGCAGGAATTTCTTCGAGGTAGTCGGTGTTCGAATTTCATCCCGAACCGAACAAAGTAAGATCAGTGTTTGTCGATATGTCGTCAAAACACATGACAACAAATTTTTCTTTAGGCGGCAAAGCTAGCTGAAAGGTGTAAGTCTATTAGTTAATTATATTCTAAAAATAAAGAATAAAAATAAGTCTTCTTATAACTTTATGGAAAGAAAGTAATTCTCTTAGCTAACTACCAATCGCTCCCTTTTAAAAATAAAAAGTTGAATATTTATATTTATTTTATTATAACGAATAAATGTTTGTTAAAAAAAAAATATAGAAATAAAAAAGTTTCAATTTACATCGATTTTTGTTCGGTTTTTTTCTTTTAATTGCTTCGGCGTTTATTAGACTGAAGGCTTAGGTTTTTTCTCAGGGGGTCGTGGCCTTTCCGGTCTTCCTTATCTTTCGTAATGTATCTTAAAAGTATGTATGATAAAAAGCTTTAAATTGTATTTACAATTTTTTTCCAACTTAGAATAGAACGAAAGCATGCGGTGGCAAATTATTTTGAGCACGCACGACATCATCCTTAGTTGACATTTTTGAATTTGATTCAACTTTGAACTTGTTATTGAGATGAGCCGATTGATTGTTTACCTTGGCTTACTTAGGATTTCAGTTGTTTGTTGTTGATATATCTTTCTATCCTCAATGGATCGATTAATAACCGTTGAACGTGATAAAATAGTTAGGATCTACTACAAAAATGCTGATTATGTAGTAGGCACGTTTCGTGTATTACGAGCAGATTATGATCGACATAATCATCGATCTTACTACACAATTGGCGAAACTGTGAAGAAGTTTGTAGGAACTGAATTTATAATAGACTTGTTAAGGCCCATACATTAACGAAATGCACAATCGACCGAAAACATTGGTGCTATTATTGAAAGTTTCGAAGACAAAGAACGACATACAAGCTTTCCTTTAAGCTTAAGGATGTGGTTTTACAAGGAAGCGCGTGTGTAATTCCTTTTTGTTTTTCTCTTTTTACTTTCAAATATGGTGTCAATGTATTAAAGGCTTAAACATATACAGCCATGTGTACATAAATAGCACCCAAATTCATCATAAAAAACAAAAAAGGTGCGAAAATTTACTTTCACTGACTTCTAAAGCCAACTTTGGCAGTGTTTCAATGACCACGTTACAGTTGGTTGTCAATAAATGTGTCAGATACGTTTTTAATAAACGAAAATATGATAGAATATCGCAATTTTCACTACAGATTCTGGATACTAGTCTTCCTTCGTTTCTTATGATCAGAAATATGATCCTCATTCGCAAGCTCATTTCTACTGGTATGCCAAAATATCTACATGAAAAGATTCAGTTCGTCCGATCTACACGTACAATGAATTTGATTTTCCCGGATCATAGGTATTTGAAGTCTTCAAGACTATTTTTTGGTTACTCGCCCAGGTTATGGAACCCGCTACCACTTAATATTAAGGCTACTGCAAATATGAATAGGTTTAGAACAGCAATCAAAGTTTTTTATATGTAATAATTTTTATAATAATTAACTATTTCTTTCAACCAACTTTGAAATTAACAAAGTAAGCGAGCACTATTCGAAATATAAAAAGCTAACCAGGCGAAGCCTTAGAAAGAGGTAAATCGTAACGTTAAGTTAGCGCATCAATATCAATAATATAACGTTTATCAATTCGTAGTAAATCGTAAGAAGAAAAGTTTTCGAAATCTAAAATCATAAACTAAAGGGTAGAAAATACCCATGTTTAAGGTGTAGAAACTTTTTCTAGTTCTATATAAATATTGTCCAGATCCATTACCATCAATACTTTTTTTATTATCATAGCATTGGCATTCTTTTTCTTCTTTTTACGATAACACAGCAAATCATCTGTTGTTATTTGCTGACGAACTTAAGAAGAAGAAGAAGAAAACTTGCTTGAACCGATTGTTATAATAATAAAAATAAATCTCGGAAAATGCCTTCGAATAAAAAATCGGGAAAGGAGGACATGGAAATTCCCACATTAAGTGCAGCCGTAGGAATCAATCCATCAACAACCAGCAAACTTACGC
>KK351047.1:1218606-1299469 GCA_000671755.1 Glossina brevipalpis | reverse complement strand
TGCCAAAGGTTCTAACAAAATTATTAATATGACAATCAATGGGATAAAAGTAAACAAAAAAAAACTCTGTGAAGATCTTAGGAACGAATTTAAAATCAAGTCTTTCTTTTCATTTCCATTATGAGAATACTATTAAACAATGTCAGTTTGATTCTAATGTTATCAATCTCCTAACCTGTAATAAAGCAGGTCTTTCACCTATTAAAGCACTCAACGTAACGTAAGTCGTTAGTCCGATCTAAAATAGAATTTGCACACTCAATTACATGCAATATGCCAGAATACTCATTAAAGAAAATTCAGATCTTTGAAAATAAACATCTAAGAAGATGCACTGGTCTCACTCCATCGACACCAGTTCATATTTTGCAAGTTATTGCAGAGGAACTGCCGGTAGCTATATATAAAAAAATCAAAAATTTTCTTTTTAATACGATAATTTTTTTGCCAGGTCTTTGCAAATACGTCATCTTAAAAATTCAGGCCTCAAATGAACACTTGCTTATCTAAAGCTAGATATATCCACCACTTTCTGAAACCCTCTTTCCTTAGATTAGGCGCTTTGCCTTTAAATACAACTTTTATGCGACATGTTTGGTTAATCCTGCTTGCAATGATGTATCATCATGTCTTAAATCCAAACTTGATAACTCAAAATAGCCTTTTTCACTACTTAATGCATATAAACCACGATGCCAGCTTCGCGCACAAGTTCTACTATATTTACTGTCGCCAAACATGCGGTCTTTTCCTGCTTCTAGTTCGTATTCGTAAAAAAAAACTTTGTATATATTTCCACGGCATCGTAATTTTCTGCACATTCTGACATGTTTATTTCCGTGTAAATTGGTTGTGTATCATCATCGAGTTCTCTACTAAGAAACGCGAAGACGGCGTAGTTTTGTGAACATATTTAACATCTAATACCCATAGAACTTGATATTTTTGATGTAAGTGTATATTCGAGCCGTCTGGTCATAAGGATGAATATTAACTATCTTACAATGTAACTTTTGTTTATCCGAATTACATTCAAACCAAAATCTTTAAAAAAAAAATTGATTTTTTTATTGTTACCTGCTTATTACTGTTACTTCATTTCCATCATAAACTTACTAATTCATATTAAACCACACGGACAGAACCGTTAATCTTCATCTGCTCTAAGCATTTCTCTCTAATTAAAAAAAAAAAAGAAACATCTGCCACGCATGTGGCCATATACTTGCATTGGTCAATATAACTGCCTAAAGCCACAGTTATGCACTTGTGTGTGTATTTATGCCTTGGCAGATGTCAGATAACGGTAAAGATTATACTACAGTTATGCATCTGTGTGAGTGCATGCGTGCTCATTAGCAGATGCAACGTACATGTATCTTATAATATATTAATGCATATTGTAAATGCTGCATACGCACCACAGGCAGCGAAAGGTATAAAAATCCAGCGAAAGGTTATTATTTATTCCTTTTTGCGGGCAGCAGTCGATGCGGTGAGTCGTTTCTTCTACTTGTTCTTGACAATTAGGGAATTTTTCTTTTTGACAACGAGCCTGGACATTAATTGTGAATGGAGGAGACTGCAAGTCCTTCACTCGTAAGATTCTCTTGAACCAACTGGAGATTCCGTAACACTTTCTAGTGAGTTCAGTATGAAGAAAACTGCCAGTCCTCCATACTAACGCTCTCCTGGGAGTGAGCTAGAGCTATTTTCTTTTTCTTGGACGCTTAATGACCCACCCATCGCTGTCGCTATAAGTAACTCCCGTGCTCTTTCACAGAAACCTACGTCAATTATATCATTGCGACCAAATCGATAGAATTACAACCGCGACATGACCCTGCCCACTGTATTGATTTTTCTTTTTGAAGATTTCTTCTTTTCACCTTTTTCCCTTTTTTCTTGCGATTTTTCCTCTTGCCTTGTGCCCCCCGTGGATCCTCCTTTCTATATATATAATTCTAAATAAGTAATAAGTATAGACTATAAGAATAAGTATAGACAATCTTGCGATTATCTCTTTTACCTGCTAACACCGCAAAATAATACTTGTTAGCAAAAATTCCTTGAACATTCCCTCGTAGTTGATCTGAAAAACTATTATGTAATCCATCTCACATTTGTGATTTGTTTCGACTATTTTTATCATATTTTTCCTCAATAATACACTAATAATTTAAAAAATTATTTTAAAAACATTTACATAACTTACCCTTTCTATATTTCAATCAATTAGGTTCATATATTTCAATACTTTTGTATGCTTTACAGTTCAATGTAATGTAAAGGAGGACACATGGTTTTTTTTTTTAGGTTAAGTTGAAAACTAAATTTTTATTTTAAATTATCACTCACAAATTCAAGTTTAATACTTTATATATTAACAAAATATGCTCGTTGTTATGCTTTCACTTTATGGTTTGACACTCCAGCGACATTATTTTTTTATTTCGTTATTGTTATAAAAGTATTCTGATTAACGAAACATTTTTTTACTAACTTTCCTACAAGAACTTTATTTCTGATTAACAAAATTTACAATGAATCTTTTTTATACTTTATTGCCATTTGGCTTTTTCTGTTTTATTATATGGCGCGATTTGTGTTGAAGATAAATACAAACGGTAATGCTTTTAAATATGGCTACAAAAACTGTAAAGCATTTAGATACACGTGGCCCCCACTTTACTTGTGAGAAAGCATCCTCATAAATTCGTGTAAATCAAAAGTAAACCTTGTTGGTATAGGATTTTAATCATTTAAAATATAAAAATAATTCAAGTATTTTCGACTCAATAGGGCTCAATATCATTTTCAACGATGATATTAGTTAATATCTCAATATTGGAGAGCTCTTCCAACATTCTTGCGGCCTGTTTGAAAATGTTCTATATGTATTTCAAGTCCCTTGCAAACAACATAGTCTACATGTGTCGTAAATACTACAAAAATAATTAAATACAATGAAAGGTAAGTAGTTTTGATATCAAAAAAATGATTTTTATGAGGTATTTTTTTTTTGAAAGATTTTGTTTAAAATGCTATGTAAGATGGAAAACGGATAGCGTGTAAAGTGAGGAGTATGTGTACATAATTTGCAATGGACTCGTTTCTAAGAAGCATTCGTTACTTTTACCGATGTTCACAAAACCACGAATAGGACATTCCATCGTTTAAGGAAGAAAATGAAATTTTATTCACACTACAACAGAAAATAAGTGTATTAATTAATTAACTGCATTTGTACCACTTATAGTTAAAGTCAACGATTTAATGTTGATCGGGATGAGATTTGACTTATTTGTTAATCTCTAAATTTATCAGGTGTCTTTTAAGTTTATTAGGAATAACAAAATCTTTAATAAGGAAACTAAATTCGTTTAATTTGGATCATGTCACTTCACGTTTAAAGCCTTCTCTTATATAAGGATCCACGTGGAAGTATGTCTTTACACATGGACATAAAATATAATATTTGATGCATCACGAAAGCAAGCATTGTCTTCGGCAAGGTGATATAGGTTACTTAAACACCGGCCTTGTTGAACTAAAATTTTGTTTTTTGCTTGTTTTGCTCTACACATAACTGAACGGTAAATGATTAACATAGACCCGCTTTGAGTAAAATATTGAAATATTTTCATACATTTACCCTAAAGATCTAAAATAATAAAGAGTGGATTTGTCGGTAGTTATTTACTTTTAACGCGCAGAAAATATGTTCTATATATTCTTTTTTCTTATTTGTTTTTAACACGAATCTTTGGTAAACAATGCCTTCATAGTCATTAAAATTGGACCGTTTTCAGATTTCATGAGTTGCGGTAGGAACACTTCTGAGAAAGTTTCTAACATAAATCACTGGTAAGAAATATCTTCATAGTCCTTGAAACCATCTCTTTTGGACCTCACCTCTTGTGATAAGAATATATGAGCTTATGTTTGTACTGATTTATGCAATTCTCTAAGCAATTTGAAATGAGCCTGCATTTTATTATATAGATCGATTTAGAACAGTTTTCTAAAGTCCTATATATTCTTAAAAGAATGATTTTTTGTTTTAAATGTTAAATAATCGTATTTCATAGGAACGTAGCTATAGGTTACATAAAAAATAATCTAAAAAATTCTGCTAATAATTTAGAGTATTTATTTCGATAAAGGACATTTCTAGATATATAGTATTTTGCAAAAATCCGATAAATATCAAATAAAATTTTCAAAGAGGGCGAAACAACCAAAAGAAACGAGCATGTGAACAACATCTTAACCAAAGGAATATAAGTTATTTTGGCTTAACTTATCGAACTCCAATTTTTCATAACAGGAGATAACAATGCGAATATTAAAATGCTTTGAGTACCTACTCAATGCGGTTTATATGGAAACGAGCAAGTTAGTCAAGGGCGAAATGAGCTACTTTTGCACCTCCGCATATGGATGATATCATGTGAAAGCTGGACCTTTAAGAATACATTAGAGAGAAAGTTAAAGAGAAAATTATGGAAACAAATCAACAATGCTATCATCGACACTATGCCTCTCTTAATTCGCACCATATCCCTCAAACAAGTCCAACTAAGATTAACAACATTAAAATAAGAACATTTGCGAAACTTCGCCCGAGCCGTCCAATTGCAACCACATATAAAAACAATCGTTATAAATTAGTTTTTTGGCATATAAAATAAATGTGAAAAGTTTGGATGAAATTGGAGAATTTTTTGAAGTACGTCCACATATAACCTATCTTATGATAACGTAAAAAGTGCTGATTTTTAATATATTGTGATGAAAAATAGTAATTTGAAAATTAATTACACCAAATCTGGATCACGTAGGTCTATATTTTGGACGGCATAACATATTTCGAATTTTTTTCGTGGTTTGTCACGAACGAAAGTGAAGAATTTTATTAGATAACATAGTGCAGGGTATTAATAGTCGGGTTTGGCCGACTGTACTGTTTTTACTTGTTTTTATATACTCTTTTTTTTTTATTTTATTTAAGTTTGATGAAACTTTTAGTATTAATTTTTTTGTCCCTTTTATGAATATTGCATTTTATATTATTCGTCGTTTGAGGTCTGTAGTGGGATATCACCACATAATATTCGTGGACAACTGTTACATTTTTAAATAAAAATACGTAATGGATGATTAAATAAACATCTGTTGTCTAATCTATATGTATATAAAGTGCTTAAAAGATACCCAATCACAGAGATGGGTTAAAGCAGTCTATAATATTATACATAATTTATTACAGTTTATAAAAAAAATTAACTATCAAAAGTTATTTGACGTCTGGCTTTAGCACAATTCTTAGTGTTCAATTCACTAACCAAATGAGTTTGAGCTTTAACAGCAGACGACTGCCCCCCACTTCCTACGCAGGCGTACGGGCTCATATTGCGTTGATCTTTACCAGTAAAATTTTTCTGAGCAGATTTCCTCATGTCGCAATCTACATTTTCCCGTAAAACAACCCCATTAAGATTACTTTTCGAAGAGCTATTCTGTTGTGAGCCCGCATTAGAAGCAATAGTCAGTTTAGCTGCCATTCCTATGCTATAAGAGTGTTGCATATCAGTGCTGTTCTGTGAAAGTTGATCAAGGAAACTGGTTTGCTTTGTGATTAACGTCTTAACAGAATTTTGACTACGTTCACTTAGGTTATCCATGCTATTGCTTCCAGTAAAAATGTTCTGTTTCGATCCATTGCTATTGATGCTGCTTTGTGTTGAAGAAGGCGGTGATTTACATGAATTTGAGTGAAGTTTAAGTTCCTCAAATTCTTTTGGACCAATATAACCTGAGAGTCTCATGGCATTCTGACGCTTAGATTCTTCAATTTTTTGTTTAGCTTGTAGATAAATTTCATCTACCGAAGCACCCGTCGTAACTTGATACGCATATCGTTTGGCTAACCTTTTGAAAAATAATTATTAGTTAAAAATTGTTAAAAATATAATTTAGGAAGATTTCTATTATTTACTTTAACATCGTTTCGTTGGTGCTCGTGCTAGCGTTTCTATAATATTCTTGGAATATCCGTCTAACTACTTTGACTAGAATTGCTGCATATTCTTTAAAATTTTCATGTTTCATACCAATTTTCTTTTTCTCCTGCAAAGCTTGAGATACGGCCCAGAATAATTTTTTCTTCTGATTATCAGTTAATCCATTTGCAGTTGGGGCAGTCATGTCGGAGTAAGCTCTTTGCATTCTACCGTTCGCAATTAATGCAGCAGATTCACTAGGACCAGCGGTATCAAGTTGAAGTGTGCTACCTGTGGTGTTAGATAAAAGACTTCCTGTGCCTAAGTTTTTAGAGCCGCTTCGAAAATGTTGACTATTCGACAAATTATCTACTCCAACACAAAAACTTTGACTCTTGATTTTTAAGGCACGTGGTGTTAATGTCGAAACATCGTTGGTCTTAAATAACTTGTTACTGTGTACAGCTAACTCATCGTTGTTATCGGCTTCTTCGAAAAGATTTCGTTTACGCTTAAGCAGAGCATCTAATTTAGCTGAACCCGGTGAAAAATGAACGCCTTTCAAATCTCTATTGGGAGAGAACAATAACGCTCGTTTTGACTTTTCCACACGATTGGCCAATTCCGGCTTAATGACCGGAACTCTTGAAACCGATGGTTTTGGTTGTTTGGCTGGGCTTTGGAATAGAGCACGTTTCGAAGTCTCTCTTGAAGGCCCTGGTTTAATATCATTACGAAAAAGACGTTTACGAGCTGAAGAGTTGGGAGTTTTGCGAGCTATGCAAATAAAAAAGGCAGACCATTATAACAACATTATACAAACTTCCAAATTACGACTTACTTTTCTTTTTACTTCCTGGTGTTTTACGTTGAGGTGTATTTTCCTTACGACGATTTTTACCCTTACTATGGGGAATTTTCATAATTTTAGCAAGAGTAACAAAATTTTTGAACAACAAACTTACGTTTTGTCAAATAAAATCTGCGGACCAATTAAAGACTGAGATCTTTGAGAAGCATTAGCCAAATTAGCAGAAGAAAACACTGCTCTACGTCTAGCCAAATGACTTAAACGACTACCAGGCGATTGACAAAGTTGTCTGCGAAAAATGAAAAAAGTAAACTTCAAAAACTTTTCTTCTAGTTATAGATATGAACTAACTTTAAGCGGGCGTTATGTTTTTTAACATTTGAAAGTGCATTTTGATAAGAGGAAGCCGTTTCGGCTCCAATGAAACGTTCCATAATGGATAAATTTAAGTACTCTTTGCTTTCGGAAGCTTCGTTTAGATTATAGCTAAACAAGAGATTGATATGATTTTTAAAAAATTGCATAAAAATTTCAAATCTTTTACCTTAAACCGTGTTGCCTTACTGCTAGTACATCTTTCCAAGGCATGTTTTTTGTGTCTTCCAAAGTGTGCGTAGGTACCAATAAGCTGCCATACTTGTTACCCTCCGCTATGGTGATATACTCGTTCGCGGGAGATTTGAGAAAAAAGTTTAAAATTGCATCTTTATGCGTTAGTATCGTTTCAAACATATCAAGCTGTATTATTGTAACAGAGGGCGGAGGCAAGACTCCGGCTAAGCATTTACGTATTCGTTTGAGAAATTCCTTTTCACGTCTGCAGTTCTCACGAAAAAGCATTTTAAATTGTTTGCCGCCGATTTCATTGTCAAGAAAATTCTCATGTCCGGTCTGTTCATCGTTAATAAAGCTTGATTCCGTTGGGCAGTTAAAAGAGCGATTCTCCGTAACATCATCCACAACGCTACGGGTTTGATTTGATTTCTCTAAAGTTTCTCTTACAAAACATTGTTTATCTTTTTCCACTTCGTCGTCTTCGCCGCCATCATTGTTATCATCATCATCTTCATCATCATCATCACCGAATAAATCGGGTGACTTTTCATTGCTATACTTCTTCAATACGAACGATTGGGAAAAATGTTTCAATGGTTGGTAATTACTTAACTCAGAAGCTGTGGCAAGTAAATTCAACCTCTCGAAAAGTTGGGAGCCATCTTGGTCTGTTGCTGACAGATTGTTTGGCAGTTGTCTGATTTTACCATTAAATGACAATTGAGAATGAGTTTCACTGTTAAATTTTTGCGGTATTAAATGTTCATTTGAAGCTACTGGCAGATCCATTGCATTGCAACTATTTTCTCCCATTAAAGTATCATAAAATTTCGGATATGTATTTTTATCTACGGAAGCCTTATTAGAATCAGCACAGTTTTCTGGCTGTTGTCGTATGTTTACTAAATGTTTAATTTGCCCAAAGGAACTTCCATCGAAACCCTCAAAAGAGAACGTTTCACCCATCGGTATACCAAAACGTAACTCGCATTCTTTACTTAATGGTAATTTGGATGCTTCCATATTATTTAGATTGCTTTGATTGCTGCCGATTGAATTTGAAGGAGGTGAACTTGTAACAATTGTAACTTCGTTATCATACGAAGGTGGCTTTAACAAGTATGGCAAGTTTATATTTTCATCATCTAAATTTTGATAACATTCGGGTTGCTCATGAGAAGAAGGCTATGGAGACACATGTAACAAATTGTGCTCATAATGATTGCAAAAAACTTCTTAAATTTTTTTTAAGTTAAACGTACCCCACTTCCAGATGAATGTTCCGATTCGTAACTATTGTTGATTCTATGGACTTGCTGCGGTGTAGCCATAATATTAACGGTATTTTAGTTAAAATATATCTGCAACCAAAAACAAAAGCCACAATAAGACAATAGAAAGTACGCACATATATATATCTCCAACAAGCAATCAAAAAAAAAAAAAAAATAGAAATACTCTAGGTATAACACATACGCATATAGATAAATATTTCAGTTTAATATCTATTCATTATCACAAACTGTCACAAAATCTAAAATCATTCATAAAATTATGCCCTACCTTTCAACCGCAGAATCTGCAACCTTTTCACTTTCTTGCAGTAGACTGAAATGGAAAAAAAAAATAGGCGCGTAGAGGTTTTGACCCGCTTTGCTGTCAACGTTGACGTAAGCAGATCTAGCTTACAGCGCTGGTTATATACAATTAGAATGAATGAAAAAACATTATAAAGACAGTTTATTTGCAGTAAAATGTTTCGTATTTAAAATGTTTAATTACTTTTTAAAATTTGTTATTGAATTAATAAAATGTTCTTGCTTTTTACTACCCACCAGCTGAGCTGCCTTAGATATCAGAGGTGAAAAATTTAGTAAATGTAAAACAATACTTCTTCTTCTTATTTATATCAAATATATTCATAATATAATGACATCCTTATCATATGTTTGATTTTTTAAAATAAGTACGACTTTTTATATTTGAATTTATTGTGTTTGGTTCCATTCTGGATGTCTTTGCAAAAAGTACTTATCTGAATTTTTAAAGCTGGACAGGAAAATCTTCTTTCGATTTCTTTAATTAAGGAGTTTGTTTCCCTTGTTTTTCTGCATGTAACAAATTGTTGGTTGTCGAATTTAATTAGATTTTATTACCAGAAATTTATGTAATTCATAATGTAGGCTTAACACTAGGGTTCTTACACAAAATTATTCTTTCACATTTCTTTTTAAAGAGAAAAACCAAGTTAACTGATATTAAAGTGTTTAAAAACGACTAGAGTAAGAGAAAAAGGTAAAAAATAATATTTTCTTCTTTTTCGGTATTGCCTTAAAAAATAGGTGGGATTTTCAAGTATAGCTTTAAAGTATACAGAAAAAAAAAAAACAATAAAAAAAAGAAATCTAATGTTCGTGCGTTCATAATGTGGAATGAATACTTAAAAGAAATTACAAAATGCTGTTGAAATAAAACTATTTTCACATATAATAATGTTACCCCAAAACCCCCTGGTTGCTATTTTTCGCTTAAAATTAATTAATTCTAAATTAGTTGATGGTGATGAAATACTTTTATTAACCACGTATTAAGCTGCCGTCCTCTAAGCAACTCGCACACCAGAATGTGTCCGGAAGTAAAAAAGTGGTTTACCCGTACTGTTTCAAATTTCGATATCTCGCTCATGAGTGCTATTCTTATTAGATCTTCAGTCTTCTTAATCCTTTTAGCAACGAAAATATCTATTGGAAATTTATAAAAAAAAAAAAAATGTTGGAAAAAGATCCTCCTGCCCCTTGGTTTTTATAGAAATTATTGTAAGATGCAATTGTATCAGTTTTTAGCAGTGTGCGGTTACTTTAATTTTCTCCGCCTTTTTATGATATTCCTGCATTGTTTTAATCATCAAAGAATAAAATTTCCAATATACGCTTTTGTACATTTTTTCGACGTTCCTTGGACATTTTTAATAATTCTGTAGTCACTAATTCGCCTAGCAAATGTTCAGAACTACGTTGAGGTGGTGGTGGAGTTTGTGGCACTTGGAATTTACTGAATTGATGATTTTGTTGTACATTGTTTTGTTGCTGTTGTTGTTGGGGCAGTTGTTGGTAAAGCTGGAAAAGGAAATCTGCATTCGAAGTGAACATATTAGAAGCTTGGTTTGAGAGTTGATTGTTGACGTTGTTATTGTTGTTGTTTTGCCGTTGTTGCAAAGCACCCGTCGACGTTGAAGGAGTAATGGAACTAAAAGGATTTTCTACCGTTTCATTTAGTATACCCTGAGGTTGTAGCATACTGCTACTATTATCATCGGAATCGTCGTCAGTATCGTCGACAAAATGTGAGCTGCTCACACTCATGTTATTGTGACTATTATTTAATTGACCGTTAGTATTATTGTGCTGAGATGAGGCATTCATATTGGTCGTACTATTATTTAGTTGAACTCTAGGTTTCTTCATGTTGTAGTTGCTGCTGGTGGAAGAATCTAAATCATCATTTTGCGATTCGTTAAAATTGTGATTGGTGACGCCGTGCTGATTTATCGCAGTGGTCGAATGTGCGGAACTAGAAGAATGGGCAGCTGTCTGCTGAGGTGTGCTGGAATGACCTGGATTAGTAGTGCCGTTATGATTCCCGCCGGCTATAGGAGAGGATAATGGGGACTTAATAGAAGTTGAGGAAGATGGTAATCCTCCATTACCAACCAAGTTGTTTTGGGGATTAGTAATACCACTCAAAGCGTTCGTGCTTGTATCTCTAAAATGTTCCGTATAGGTCGGAGAAGAATCGGCCATCGCTGCCGCCACTGCAGCCGCCTGTTGTTGCATTTGTGATTGTGAGATTTGTTGTAATTGCTGTGATGCAACGGCAGCTGCAAAATCTCGAAACACTTGATCAGCTTCTATTTTTACTCGATTATCATTTTCTAAGGCTGATGCTGCTACTGCTGCGGAGCTCAAAGCATTCATGGCATGCTGTTGATCTGATTGTTGATGATAATGGTGACTGTGAGCGCCAAAGTGATTTAAATTTTTCATTGAACTGTTTGATTTTGAGTCCATGTTATAATCATTAAAATTTGAACTATTAGCCGAGTGCGGAGAGGTCAGAAAGCTGGGCACATTACGGTAAGATTTACGCGGCTGTATATGTTGATCTAGGAATTTCATTTTTTCTAAATACGGCCGCGATAAATGCTCATATACCGGGGGATCACCTTGCTTGCGCTGTGAGACATATCGCTCTCTTAAATATTTCCATCGTTTTTTACAGGTTTCCACTAGAAGCAAAATAAACATATAAATGTATATAAATTTAAAGACATGCGTTATTTTTTTTTTCATTTACCATCACTACGCAATTTCATTGCAATAACTTGCCAAGCTTCGTCTTTTGTTTCGTATTTGTTACCACTGCCTGGCCCATTACCATTACTGCCGTTCAAATAATATTTCTGACGATTATAGATTACCGCATGATGCGCAACCTCATCGATTAACTGTTCGTCCATCATATTTGAATTCCACAATTGAAACACTGTTGCTAGCAATTTCCTAACACAACGAACAAGAGAACAATTCACTTCTGCACAGATTATGCCACTTAATTAAGTTAATTAAAACCGTCCGCGTTCTCTGCTTTTGCCGCAACACAACAACTTCATATATAACCTTGCTATGCACACATTGTTTCATTTGTTAATAATTTTTCTCTTTTCCTTTCTTCTTTCGGTTACTTTAAGTAATTTACAATACATTTAATGATTCTTATTAATTCAATTAATTTCTATAAGATTTTTCTCAAAAACAACGAAACCAAAACAAATTCGATTAATGCAAGCCGACCTTGCCATATCATTAAATTTCGCAGCTGTAATTGACATAATTGTTTACTGTATTTAGCTGCTTGAATTACCTTTAAGGTTTTGTTTGTTAATGCGATGATTGAAAACATCAAATAAATTGTTGTTACATTATCTTTTATAAAACAAATGTAAGTAAAGATGCACAATATTTTGTTATATCAAAATATCATACTTTTATGGCGAAAAATTATATAAAAATAAAAATAATATAAAAGAGTTAACTAAAAAAAGTATATTAGATTATTCTTTGATTTCCTAAAAATGCTCATTGTACTGTCTTGCTTTTAATTAAAAATATTTGTTTCTTCTGCTTGGATATACTCTTCGCACCGAAACGTTATAGTGAAGTAAATCATTACAAGTCCAGGGGGTCATCATGTAACTTTACGTTAAAATACAACTGTGTAAAGAGATTGTGGCAGTGAATTTTCTTTTATTGTGCTCAGGGCTAATGCAAATTACGAAGCGAAGCAAAAACAGATATCAAAGTATGTGTCTCTTTTGGTGTCGGTTTTCTTACATAGTTGTATTTTAACTTAGGAAGAGATTATCTTAAAGTTAGGTGTGATGACCCCCTGGGATATTGCCGTTTTTTAAGTCTTTATTCCAATTAGTGAAAGTAACCGTTCTTATTGGATATTTATTATTCCTTAGATAATTATTACGTTATGGCAATGATGCAACTTTATTGTATATTTTTTAGACCCGCGTTGTATATATACGTTCATTGCTGAAGTTCTTTCTTATTAAAAAAATATATAAAATTATGCATAAAGCCAAATTATCCGAAATTGGCAGAAAATTTCGCAGCTGCAATAATCATAGTATAAAAAAAATAACTAATTCGAAATCTCGTGAGTGTTTAAAAAGTAAATAAAACAACTTTCAAATAAATCATCTGATTGGTATCTTTAAACGAAATTGTAAAATATTTGGAAAATATATGTTATTCATTGCTATCAAGTGATATCAGAAAATTACTGGCGAAAGGCATATTTTATTAAAAATGAGATGACGAAAATACACGCTTCAATAACGTAAGCGAAGTAATGGTACGAAAAAGTCTACGACTCAATCGTTAACGGGTCATATTGCATTTCAAAACTAGATGTATCACACGAGATTCTATGATTTCGTTTACGTTTGGACTTGGCCGTTTGTGATGCAAAAAATACAAATGTTTTTAAGCAATTTTTATAGTAACGTCGAAATATATAATGCAAGCAAAGATTTCAAAAGTAATTTTTTAATTTCACACAGAACCGATTTTTTTTTTTTGATTTGTACAAAGCTTTTACGTTTAGCTAAAAAAATGAATTATTGGTGGTAGATTCGTTCTTTTTCTCGAACATTAGAGTAGAAAGTGAATCGAAATTTTATACATTGAAATTTCAAAAATTTCATCTATTAAATACATAAATTTTGGAAACACTTCACATCACAAAATTTTTTTATGATAATAATACATATAAACACACACGTTTTAGTTTCTTTCAGTATATCTATTAAATTTTCTAATTGTTATTTGTATATTATTATAATTAGTAAAATTATTAAGTTCTGGTTAATTGAAAGAACGCGAAAGAAACAAGAAAGAAAAGTTTATTTCTTTTGCGTGCATCTTTGATATCCAGCGAGAGAGTGGATTACTAAAAAATTGTGAAATATTTTAATTATCGATCGGACCGCTTTATAAAATCACGTTACGAAATATTTATGTAATATTTTATTATAGATAAATATCTGTACAATATGTAAGGTTCAGTTTTGTTTTATTGCGAACGATTTTGCGTGTTAGCTATCACATGCAATTGTAAACTGAATCTTCTGTTGTAGTTCTGATAAATACATTAGGACAAGGATTGAAATAATATCTGCCATGAATTTTAAATTAAAGAATTTTACTTCTTGCGTGCTTGGATGAGTGTGGACTATGTCTAATTTCAAATTTAATCTATGGTCAAAGCCAATTTGTAATTTTGTATTTATGTCTTTGCGACTATAAGCGTTTCAGCAATGTACGGTGGACGGTGTGATGGATGGACCAAATTTTTGCTTTTTAAACTATGGTTCATTAAGAGAGGTTTCAATATTTCATATCTTGAATTACCGCGTTAAGAGTAAATATGTTCTTATTCGATTTCTATTTATGAATACGAAAAATTCTTTTTATAACCGTTTCTTAAATTCGAATGGTGTCTACCCCTTCGGCTTATAAATTTTATGCCCACTTCGCTTCAGAGACCCCACAAAGTATATATATTCTTGATTAGCATCAAATTTAGAATTGATTTAAACATGTCCGTCTGTCCGTCTGTGTGATGTATGTGGTAAACATTCTCCTGGCCAAAAGAATGAGGATGTCGGCTTCAATTTTGTTAGAAACTGCAAGTTATTTCATTGCCACCCCAATGGGTACAAAACATTCAGCACAACCGAATATTTACTTGTTTATGATTATTATTTGGTTTTTCGAAAAAGAAAAACATAACTTATTTAAAAAAATAAAATATTCCAATTTATAATAAAATATAACTTATATATACGAGTTGCATTCAAAAATTACCATTTATTTTTCTCGAAAAGTATTTATTTATTGATCAATATCGCTTTTGTCCCCTTTATTGTAATCGTCCCTAGGTATGATACACTTTTGCCAGTGCTTTTTCTAATTCTTGTAGTCCTTCTGATACGTACTTTTTGGTGCGGCTTGTAGGGCTTGCAGCTGCGCCTTTAATCGCGATAACTCCGTTTTTTCATGGCTCCTTTCAGTCTTAGAAACAGGGAAAAACTGCAGGATCCCACATCTGGTGAATATGACAGCTGAGAGGTTGTTTTTGGTGTTCTTTTTGATCAACAAATCACGAACAGCCATTGACGAGATTTAGCAATTTCGGAACAAACACGATTCATGCCGCAAACATCCGAAAAAATTTGCATGGGATGAGCTAGGCGATTTGCCGACACCTTCAGCAAATTTTCTAATAGTGATTTGTCGATTCTTTGTAACAATTCTTGTCAATGCTTCAAAGTTTTTGTGGCGTTACGGCGTCCAGGGCGGGCACAGTCGTTAGCATCTTGTCGCACTTCTGTAAAGAGATCCTTTTTGCTCAAAGTATAGTCGCGAAATGTCGCGATCAACATCTTAACTGCGTTGGAGCAATTTTCTACCATTTGAAGCAATTTTGAACCATTTTTCTCGATGATAAAAAATCGTCCAGCTCATCAAAACACGTCTAACTGTTATGTCTTTCAATAACAAACTAAAAATGCAAAAAGACTTGAATAATGTCAATAATCTCAATGTTGGGGACATCAGTACTAACATGACAAAGAAAACAATTCGAAAATCGAATGTATATAGCCCAAGAAAATTGAAGTCAACTTTTTTTTTTGAACCTCGTATAAACGACTTCTAAAAACAAAAAATGAAACATCGAAAATACTTACTAGTGTAACTTGAAAACAACAAAATGTGTATTTGTTTATAGAATTCAAAGTCATTTTACTTAGTATCCGAGCCTGTGTGTGTTGTCTAATTTTAAGAAAGAAATCCTGCTGAAATTTGCATTGATATTAATGTTCCGGGAGCAGTGTAATCAATTAATATTTTCTTCAAATTCGCTTAAATGACTCACACGGATAATTTAGTTTAAAAGGAGATAAAATAATATATTTTTATTATTTACTTTAAATTATATTGTATAATAAAAATTAATTCGAAAATTTATCTCTAATTGGCTGTTTCCAAAGCCAAAGTTTTATTGGAAGAATTTGCGTACCATTTTATAAATACAGCATGACTGTTCGAGGTAGTTTCTGAAATGGAAAAACTTTCAGTTGACATAACATTACCATGTACGAGTATATCTATATATATATATATCATACCGTTTCGTGGTTCATGATGATTATGTGTACAACCATAGGGATTTATTAAAAAGTGTACATCTAAAGGATCTTCTATTTGAATTTCCAGACGTGGTATGGTTGCATTTAATTTACTTCCATTACCAGCCTCTGTAACTGTTATACTAAAATTAGTAAAAATCACTGGTTCGGTATCTTTTTTTTGTAAATGTGTGGAATGATGTTTATACGGATATGTTAAGTACATCTTTATATTGCAATTGTTGTTATTGTTTTTGAGAAAATAATTGAGAATAATTTCATTGGAATTATTTTGTTTTGTTATATTCTGAAATAGTGTCAATTTGGATGTTGGTTGTGTGCTGGTATGTCCTATATCCGGATAATCGGTTGTAAACGAATCATATTGAAAATCTATTATTTCCGATTTTAAATTGTTTTTAGATTGACTAGAATTTGCTTTGGATACGTTATTGTTGTTGTGAGCATTATTTTTATCGGAAACTGGTAGAAATTCAATTTCGATTTCTTCATCTTTTAAAATATCAGACGTATTCCTTATCATATCATCATATAAAATGACTTTGCCTTCTATAAACTCATTGTCTGGTAAGTATTTAAGAGATGAAGTTAATATGTTTTCAACATTTTCGGTAGATTTTTCATTTAAAAATTGTTCTGTAGTGCACTCCTTGAATGGTTTACGATAATCACCAAATTTTTCACAATCATTTATTTTTCCATAATTTGGTAATAAATCAGCGATTTCGATAGAAGCATTTTCGAGACTTATTGCAGATGATTTAGTTTTTTCCTGATTTTTCACATCACTTCCCTTCAAATTTTCATTTGCAAGTTGCATTCCATTCAAAATTCCCAATTTGTCATCTTCTTCTTCTTCTTCACCAGATCCTTCTTGTTCTGATATAACATTTCGATTAGATGATTGTTTAATAAATTCCGATAAATCTTCTATTACCAATTCATCGTCCAAAACAGCTTTTTCATCACCAATAATGTCATAATCGATCGAATTAAAATCATTTGGATTTACTGTAAGGGGACTTAAAGGAGACGTTGTCGTACTTTTTAAAATAATTTGTGGCTTGTGTTTAATGTTAGATATAGACTCTGTTTTATTATGTAATTGATTTGTTTGAGTAATAGTGGTAGAGATGTGTTGAGTGAAATCAGTCTTATTATCTGGAATATTAAAATCTATTCATTTATACAGAAAGTTAAGGAATTGAATTAATTGCACTTGAGATAATAAAAAACTTCCATTTGGTTTCTTCCCGTTTTGTTTACAAATATAATCGGAATTATTTAATAATACCTGAATTAACGATGTTTGTTATTTCATTTAATGATTCTTCAGATACGGAATCCGTTATTCCCTCATTAGTTGTTGTAAATATTTCAATAAATGGTTGTTCGATAGGATTTTCTGTACTATTGTCAATATTTTCGTCTGTATTATGTTTTTCTGTTCTTAACTCTGGTCCTTGGGTAGTTTCTATTAAATCGCCTTTCAATGCCAACGAATCAAAGGAAAAATTATTTGTTTCAGTACTTGACAAAAATGTTTCAGTTGAAAAATCTTCTTTTGCATTCGCTTCTATAAAACGCAAACAATTTGTATAAGAAAAATTTTATTTATATCAAAAAAAAAACTTGCCTGTTGTAGTAGTAGTGCTGCCTTCATCCGGTAAATCAGTGGTGAAATCTGTATTAGCCACTATTGTACTAGTGTCCGTGAATAAGGTTTCTTTAAAAAATACCTCAGTATTTGGATTGAAATTAAGAAATTCTTCTTTACTGTTCGTCTCTTCATCATTATTATTAATAATAATTTTGAAATCATCTAACAATGAATTCGGACTGATTGTTGTTGTTGTGGTCA
This sequence comes from Glossina brevipalpis, assembly GCA_000671755.1. NCBI lineage: Eukaryota > Metazoa > Arthropoda > Insecta > Diptera > Glossinidae > Glossina > Glossina brevipalpis. The sequence goes on along the minus strand of KK351047.1, from coordinate 1,281,455 downwards.
AGAGGGTCTCATCACTTTGTGTTGCCAGATCGGTTAATGTTCTCAAATCGGATGAAGTGGTGAAGGCGGTGCTTTCCGTTGTTGTTGTAGTACCAGTTATCAATTTTTCATTGCCGGAACCTTCAATAACTTTTAAATGGAACATTATATTCGAGGATTATAAGACTTTTTCTATCGTATCAATTAATTAATTTTTCTTATTACCTTTATCCTCTGCTTTCGAACAATTGTTCATCTTTTCTCCTGAAATGTCTTGATGAAATTTCATTATTACAGGGAACTGATAGTAATTAGGGTTTGGATAAACCAAATCTACTACTGTAGGTAGACAATCACAAGCAACATTCTCCTTAATATCGCATTGATATCTCTGCAAATCATAGAACATATCAGAGGGACATCTAGAATTTTATAAATAATTTAAATATATTAATTAAAATAAAATGAAATTAATTCCTTTAATATTTGAAAATTTATACTTGAATCTTGTTTGCAAAAATATTCCATTATTTTGCATTTCGCATTTATAATATAAAGAACAATCTGATGTCGATCTAAATAAACCATTTTGGGCGCAAGATGGAAAATTCTTTTCACAATTTTCCATTAAAAATAATGAACTATTCGTTGATATTTGAGTTGGTGAGCAACTATTACCGGCTATGCATTGTTTCGAATACGGCGAAAAGATCGTTTGGCTAGGACATGAATAAATATGCGCTTGTAGTTGTTGATTGCATTTATAGTATAAATGACAATCGGAATAAACAGGAAAAATTCCCATTGACGAGCAGTTGGTTATATCATTTAGCATAGAGTGTACACATTGACTGCTGGTACGATTGAAGATCTATATATAAATAAAAAATTATTTCTTAATAGACTTATCTACCATTATAATGATAATAAAGGAATACCTGTAAATGTTGACATTTTCCAAAAATGATACAATCCGGATTACATAAATAATAATATTGGTGTTGGGTTGGATGCGCCCTTAAACCCAAATAATTTTCGGAACAACGATTGTGCTAATATCATATATATGATAAATTGAAGGTTTTGTCTTTGATTTTATTACACACATACAAAAAATTTAACTAATTACTTACGTAATCTATTAAGATCGGTGCACCTCCACCTGGAAATGGACGAAATGCACCTCTTCTTTGATCAAAATATGAACCAGGTGGTGAAAACAAATTAGCCTATTAGCGAAAAGTGAATAAAAAATGAATTTTAAAATTTAATAAAAAAAAAAAATTAAAAAATTTCTAATAAACTCCTACTTGATGGTGAGGATAATACGGTGGCTCTACTACACCGTAAGGATAATTGTAATAACCATTAGCCGTTGCACTATGAGCATTCATATAAGGCAGTTGCGGTGGTGATAAATGATGATAGTTTCTTTCCTCTATGTAACGACCATAAGATATTTTTGAAATGATTACAATCCATAGTAATTGAGAGATAAATTTCATAAATTTAATCATTATTAGAATATATTTAAATTTAAAACGTTTTTCTTTTTAAATTTTTAAAATGAATTTTTTCACTTTTTTTATAATCCTTTTAAAAATGTTCACTTCAAAAACATATATTAAAACATTAAACAATCACGTCGTTTTGCGATTTAGTTCTAAACTCGGAAAGGTGAAGTTTAATTTTGCATTATTTCCGCTATGAAACGATCATTTAAATGCATTTTATGTCTTTGCTATATACGCACGCTCTTAGTGTTCAAATTATTTGCGATAATACATAACAATGTGACTTACATAACTTTAATAAACTTTGTTATATGAATACGAGCACACTCACACATTTTGTGTTATTTTAATGAAATGTTTTAGTAAATGACAAAAGAAATGAATGAAATTTGAAACTTAAAAAAAGAAAGTCAGTTCATTAAATATCAAATATTCTGCAATAAGTTAAATGACTTGTTGCTGGATGTAATCAGAATTTAAAAAAAAATATATTTAAAAAAAATACACCAAAAAAAAAAAAATCTACAAGTTGTTTTAAGTTGAGAACGAATTTTTTATGACCATCCCAGAGAAATGTGCTTGCTTTAGACCCTTAAAAAATTCTTTAATAACTAATAGATGAGTTATTGTACGTGGGAAAGCTAAGATTGTATTTTCCTAAGAAAATAATTGTAATCTGACAATAAAATTTAAATTTAATTTAAAAATTTGAATGGCAGTATCTGTTTATAGGTACTTCTTGAAAATGCAAACAATAAAAAAATTTTATAAATTGTGCACGAAGCCAGGGGATTGATTACTCAGGTAAGTAAAAAACGCTCTTCAGAATGGGAGATGGTGAGAGTCTTCGATAAAATCTAATTATGTAAACCAATTTTCTGGTAATAATCTTCAAATACGCTTCCGCATTTATGTTACTAGATAGCAAGAGATAGCGAGATTTTGTTGAAGACTTTCTCTTCATTTCTCCCTTCTGAAAAGGAAAATTTTGAAATCAAATCTGTTTTCCTAAATGGGAAATTTTTAATCTAGATTTTAACGGATAGACATCAAAATATGTCTAATAAAAATATTCCTTCACTATACGTGTGTTCACCAAAAATTATATATCTTCTAATACCTTTCAAATTGGTGACAAACTCAGTAGGAGATCGTCCATTATTAAGTAGAAACATATTAGTATGGAATCTAAAATGTAGTTGGCACTCCTTTTTAGGTAATTATTTAAACCAACAGGATACAAAAATCGTGAACAAATTCAAACATGGACTTTGTCGATTTTTGAACTGAGCTTTAAGTTCAAAGTCTTTGATTTTTGTTTCGACAAATGTAGTTCAATTCCGCTATATATATGTCGATTAGAAATTACATATTACAAGGGCCTTTGAAACATGCCTCTATGCTTTGTAATCACTTGAGGGTATATATTAATAATAAATAAAATGGACGATAATTGCTTCTTGGATTTTTTTTACGGTATACGAAGGAGCTATGCTAAAGAAAAATTCTGGCAGCCATTCGAAGTATAGAGCAGGACAATGGTTGATAAAAATATTTATAAAATCTTTCAATATAGTACACAATCTATGGAAAAGTGTTCTAAGCTTGGTCTTTTAATAATTTGAGAACAAATCAAATCAAAGGCTTCAAAGTCTTCATAGATAAAGCGAGATAAAGCAAAGTGTACACCTAGAATGATTATCATATTCAGTCTGGTCGAGAATTACGTACACATTATGAAGTTTCATTATACGTTACAAATGGCCAAAAAAAACTAATATACTCTCTCTATGGATGTGCGTGGTCGTTATAAAATTGTTTTTACATTTTCGAACTTTAAATATTTTGTAATTTTCAAGGTCATCATAATGAAATGCAGCAAATTGTCTCAGCTTACCTTAAATAAGAGACGTACATAATTTTCGGTTGAGGTATGAAATAGTTCGAGTATAATGTAAATATAAGAATTATACGATTATATATAAAAACGTTTAGGTAAATGAGGAAATTATGAATATTACACGTACTAGTTGCACAGTCACATACATACAGTTCACTCCCCTCTCTAATAAGCGCGAAGAAAAATAAAAATAAAAAACAAGAGAAGAAAACTACTAAATCAAAATACATTTCGAAGAAAAAAAATATTTATTAAAAAATATTATATCAAATATATTATAATTGTGTTTGCTATAAAAATAATTGTTAGTCTTAATAAAAAGTATTTAAGACAAAAATTTGTGCTTATTATTATAATTAAGAACTATTTTTTGGTATTTTTATCTTTTAAAATTATTGAAAAAAAAAAAAAAAGAAAATATAAGAATTTCATGTAAAGGCAGTTTGTCTTGATGCTATACATTACACAGTTCGGGCTTTAATCACAGATTAAGACTGTATGAGCTTCTGTTTTCAAAATTTTTTTTTCTTTTTTTTTTGTTTTGGTGATGTGAACTGAAGATAAAATTCTAATATTCTAGGGAAGTAATTTATTTCATCTTCATCACCAGGAAGTATATTAATTCTGTCTATAAAAACTATTCATTAAGAATTAATATTGTGTTTCCATTAATATTGTCTGTCTGTCTGTCTGTCTGCTTGTTTGTATATATTTCTGTTTAAAAAAAAAAAACCCATAATTTTCTTCTCGCTTCGATATACTTAAGTAGATATCAGAAAGTTTGTTATAAATTTCCCTGTGTTTGAGTTCGATATCGAGAAGAGATCATGTTAGTAACAACTGAAAAAGTCCAAGTCAAACTCAGCCATGAAAGTCTATACGTAGAAAAATCTTTATCAAGTCTTCTATATATGTTTATATGTACTTTTATACGTTCTATATATTCAGAAAGCCCGTTTATACAATTTTTCATTTGCTGAGTGAGCATTAAGAAATGTAGTGTAGGCCTTTTTTCACTTTTATTAATGATTAATTATTATCTCTATCTCTATCTGTAATAGAGTTTATTAAATGCTATAAAATATAAGTTATGATATAAAATGTAAATATTAAAAGAAAGGCGTAAAATGATTTCTCGTTTGAAGAAAAGTTTAAAAAAATTAAATTTTTTTTTGTGCGATTTTATTCACTATAGCACGGTTTAAAAAGTTTTTCTTTTTTGAAAAATTTCCTGTTACCCTTATTTTTTAAGTGTGTACGTACATGTATATACGAATAAAATGTTTTCGCTAAGAATCTGCGAGATTCCTTGACTATGTGTCTATATCAGATCTTTTTTTCTACGATAATTTTATGTATCGTTGCGGTACAAAAGAGTATTTTGTACATTTATAAGATCGTTTAAGCGATGGCTTTTGTTAGTCGTCAACTTTTACATAGGTCTTTCTGGGTAGAGTCTCTTGCGTAGAAATGCTAATGGATATGCTTGCAGGACCTTTTGATGGTATTTTTAAAAGTTTTTCTTTTTTTTAAAATATAACTGTTATGTAAACGCAGAATTAAGTGTATTTGTAAAGTATTTAAAGATTCGGTTCTTATTTTGTTGATGTTAATAATTCTTTTTATAAAGCATGACGTTGTTCTGGCTCTCCATTTCCTCCATCCAGGCTGCGAAGTGATCTGTTCATTATTAATAAAAAGAAAAATTGTAATTTTTTAAATAATTATTCTTAAGGTAAATAAAAAATAGAAGGAATCTAGATTAAAATTTAATTATAATTTAATTTTAAAACGTTTTTATAAATTCTATATATAAAGTCATCCATTTAGTAGTACAGATTTAGTGACCTTGTTTCAGTAGCATATCTGAAACTGAACTGCCATCCAGGGCATCATATAATTAGTGTAACGCCATTTTATAATATAAGTAGTATTATAACCGCTAAGCGTCTTAGAATAGTAAAAACTTATTACAAAAATGCTGAAGGGAAACTTAATCGTCCATCTGAGAGCACTATAGGAAAAACAATGAAGAAGTTTGAAGGAATTGATCTGTAATAGATTTCTTAAGGCCCATAGATCAACGAAACGCATGTCACAAGCCACGCCACATTCTCCGTTTTAGTATTGTCAAGCTAGAGATTTCCCGGACTTGTAATTTCACATTTTGGTGACGTGAATTGGTCATACAAGATCATTCGATCTCACAGCTCGACTTTTTGCTGTGGCGTTACGCAAAAGACCAGAGTTATCCGAACAATCTTTAAAGTCTCGACGCTTTGAAAACGAACATCCATTATTAAATTATAGTCGTACTATTGCCCGCAAATCATTGAAATCTACTTTAAAAGGATCCAGTTCTGCAAGATGTCCCGTGAAGGGCTATGTTGTGTTCCACAAATAATGCCGAGCTTCAAACAATATATCAAAAGTGTGTTTTATTTACGTTTACTATAAAACTATAAAATGGATGATCGTATATAAAAATTTTTCCAAAGTTTTTTCGTGGGTCACAAAACACGTCATTGTATCAAATTATGTGAAAAATTGCTTTAGAATGAACAAAAGAAACAGCGACAGACGTCAGTGGGACAGATACACAGACAAAAAAGCTTAAATTGATTCAGTGAATGATAAATAAAATAAGGAATAATTCGACCGGTTGAATAAACATGGGGTCTATTGCAAGCTGCTCTCTACTATAGTAAGCATAGAGTGTAAATATATCACAAAAATGTTCAATGGAAAGAGCCATGGCTTCAATAAACCGAAACTGAAGCGTACTTTGAAGAGTTCGATAAAGAGCTGTAATTTGTAAACTAGTTGTCGGAATATCATAAAATTTTGATATATTTTTTGCAAAGGTTGGTACTACTTAAAAATCATTCAAAAAGCATTCGTCAATAGTGGCGACATCTGTATGTTATTCTACGAACTTAGAGATCGATGTGACGTCTGTATGCTATGCCTCAAAGTTATTGGTCTATATAACATTTATATGTTATGCCACGAACTTATTGATCGTTGTGATGCTTTAAAGGCAAAACTTGCAAATAAATTGAAAAGTAAAAACTTGTTTTAAAAGTTGTAAAAAACACTTCTGAAAAATTAAAATAAAATATGTTGCAGAAATGAAAAAACTTCAAAGAATTTTGAACTCAAAATACGTGGTTAGGTACATTGCTCCCAAAATATGTTGCAAGGAAATGTATCGCTCTCTAAGGAAATCGAAAGCTTGCTACTTATAAAAGTGTTAAGGGAAATGAATCGCGAACAGTGAATGTCAACGAAATAGGAGAGCGATTAACACAAGAAAAAAGAAAATTATGAAAAGATAAAGAAAGGAAAAGAAAATAGATATAGACAGCAAGTAATGTCCAAACTGCGCGAGTAATTGATCGCTCTCAACTTTACTTTCAAAAATTACTACGACCGGCAAGAGTTTTGTTACGTCAAATTGTTTCTCTTTAATGTGCTATTATAAGTCCTATACATTTTTGGATATAAATATTATGTACAAACCGAGATCGCTCAAATAAAGAAGGGTCAGTGTATATGGGTTCACTGGGATCTTCAAATTGATGATTAGTATTTGAATGATTTGTACGCATCGGATTCATTACTGGTAATTGACACATTCGTGCTAGATTCCTGTTTTCAAAAAAGAAAATGAATTTCTTGTTAAGATAATTATAATGAAAAACAAAGAGCGTTTGCCTCTCAAATACGCACCCTGTAGCAAAAGTCTTATGTAAACTGCCACCAAACATTGAAACATTTGTACGAAAGGAATTTGTAACGCGTTGATTTCGAGCATTTGTAGCATTCGTGCCGCTTGGCATTTGACCAATTTCACCGAAACGTTCATGGTGAGTACGTATTGAAGAATTTCCAAAAGAGTGCGATGGTGAATGACGATCTGCTAAACGATTTTTAGACATTGTTATCCAATAGCGTCGATATGCTAATCCGGCAACAAGGGTTATACTTAGAAGCAAAATTAGCAATAAAATGATAGCCGTTATAAGACCATGATATTCGGAAGGAGTCAAGCATATTGTTTCAATAGGTGCCATTAATCTGCGAGGATACGCTTCTTTTTCAATCTCTTCACGAGTCTCAAATACCTTAAAGAAATAGAAGCAATTAATAAGTAAATTGTGCTCGAAACCCCTAAAAGAATATATTTTTTAACTTACTTCAATCATTTCCCTAACTTGTTCCGGTTCTTCGTTGTCATTGTCTATGGTGTTCTCTGCAAATTTTATTTGTAATTTCGTTTTAATAATCTTTCTAGTTAAGATTTTATTCATGTTTGTACTTATTTTTACACGATAGATACTTTCCAAAATATTTAAATATATTAAATTCTTCTTAAAGGAACTATTAGCTTCAGTCCAACTAGTTATGTGATGTGATAAACTTGAAGGTTTTTAGTTTAAAGAAGATTACAATAGTTAGAATTTCTTCTTGTTTTTTCTTTTTCATGGAAGTTAGATTTAAATGGGTCGTGAACGTAAATAATAATCGGGTAAAAATTCCGAGAATGAGGAAGCAAAACGACAAAAATTTTTAATACTTTTCGCTAGTTTTAATTTCAAGATAAAATGAAGAGCAACTCACTCAATATGTACCGGGCCTTATATTTTCTAACATAAGAAGCATATCTACAAACTAAAACTTGGATTTACATAATCGGCATTAAGTTATTTTTTTTTGACAAAAGTTCAAGATCAAAAGACCAAAATATCGATTAAAAGCCTGGACTACTGCGTAGCCTACTACATACCACTAATGCATTAGAAGCGCGAATATCAAATAGGCATATCACGAGTTCAACTCCTACTGTTTTAAAAGTCTGGACTACTGCATATCATACTATATATCACTATTACATAAGGAGTGTGACTATCAAATCGGCATATCACGGTTTCAACTTCTACTGCGCTAGACTACATCTTAATTAGTTTTAGCGTATGACCGCAATTATAGTGAGTGCTGGGTACGTCTCCCAAGCCACTTTCTGTCTGACTTTTCCCACTTTTTCTCTCTGTTCGTCACCGTGTCACCCGTATAGGGGACATGGCAGGATTGAGTGGTCATATAAAAAAAAAAATTTCAAAAATTACGAAAAATCGAAAATAAGGTTATTGTGGTTACTGTGGGTGGGTCTACTGATCGAATGACTTAGCCCTTGAGAACATAAAAAAAATTTGTGACCGCTTTTGCTCTTCCTGAAAACATTTTTGAAGCCATAATTGTAATTTCCTACAAATGGTTAGAAAGACAGACGTATTCTATCCGCTATACGCTTATAAAGCCTACTATGCACATAAAACATTAACTTAACACATCTCTTGCATTGGATAAAAATGGAAATAATAAAATAAAAAGATTCATTACCATCTCCGAGTGTTGCAGATATAGTAGTACTGTTTAGTTCTGTCAACTCGTCCGTCAAACGTTCTGCTATTGGTTCTAAAAATAGTTCTGTACTATTTTCATTTTCTTCATATGAAATTCCTTCGACAACCGTTTCACTATCGTTGAGAGATCTTCTCCGTCTTTTACCAAAGGACGGTTCTTGACGACCAGACGGGCCAGGACAATAAGCCGGTTGACAACCTTCACGACAAGTACGTACTGTAGCCTCGAAAACTAAGAAATTAGACTCGGGTATTTTGAAAGCGTTAAAACGTGCTTCTAACGTATCACCATCACGTGATTTATCCAATTCGGGAAATACGTAAGGATCCACTGGACAACTATATAAGAATAGAAATTAATCAATAGTTCTTCTGTAAAAAATAAGAAAAGGAAATTTGCGAAAAACTTACCCAAAACGATCTATAAGTTGTATGCTTCTGCCAGAATATGGATCTCGTGCTAGAACATTCGTGGCAAAGATATCGGTAGCATGATTGTAACCATCTAAAGCCTCTAAACGGAATGTTAAAGGATCTCCTACAGCTATTGTAGTTGTGGGTCTGCCTTGGTATAAAATACTCAGACGCACTTTGGAACTTAAAGTATTCTCCGCCGGTAAATACTCAATTGGAATTGGGCTGCCAGATCTAAGAATGTTAGAAAAACTTCTAACAATATCAAATTGTTAAACCATAAACAAAATGCTTTAATGAACGAATTTAAATCCTTCAAAAAAGAAAATACGTTTCAACTCTTTTTGTTTAATACCGAATAACTAAAATACGATATTAGTGCTGATAGTGGTTCATATTACTTCATGCTTAACTTGGCTTAGAATACAGAGTATTCTACCAAAATTTTTTTCTTAACTATTAGTTTTGCTTTTAATTGTTTCAATAAGGTTATCAACTTGACTAACGACTTTTAATAATTCAACTTTAAAGTTTACAGCCTAAAAATATGTTAAATTTTTTTTTTTTTTTTATTATTATTAGAATCTAACTGGTATTAATTTAAATCTTTCATTTTAGACTTTTCTTTTAGTGTTGCGTTTGAAACATTTTAACGTTAAAGCTCTAATAATTATGATTTATTTATTCAAACTGTCTACATTTATTACGAATTTCAACACAATCTTACACATACCCTGCTCCTATATAGCCGGATGTTACAATGGCTTCACCTGGCCCACGAAACACACACGTTAAATTATAACGTTTATCACGACTGGTTTGTACATTATCCGAGAATTGCACAACGACAATATTGGTCAACGTGTCCCCGTACTGTTATATAGAAATGAAATCGGAAAAAATCTTTAAGCTTATTAAGAACGTACTTACCTTTTGTGTACCACAGTCTGGATAGCCCTGAGGACCACTTATACGTAAAACATTTACAGTACCACCATTGCCACGGAAGAAACACCTTAGATTTAATATTATGTTATTTAGCACTTTCTGAATGAGAGTAAGAGACAATATAGTTACCTATCGTAGTAACCATATGTATAAATGCGGCCCACGAAACCTTCTGGAGTACGTATAGTGAATTCCATGCCTTCCTCGTTGCATGTTTGGGTTACTAATGATAATTTTTTATGTTAATTTGAAAGCAAAGTGTTTACGTATGCTTACCATCCATGCATTCGCCATCACTGCGTGCTATGCTGCGCTCATAAAAATCATAGTTGGCTGCATCAAATAAGCTTGGATCATGGACATCCAAATCTCGTGAATCACGATCGCTTAATTCGCAATTAGGTAGTCCTCGGTCATCATAGTTCGAAACTGCTGTATCCCTGTTGTGTAAAATATCATTTTAGACGGCTTTTCTTACGTAATTAATTGTATCAAGTGCAAACCTATAATTGAAACTGCGACAAATAAACTCACGACTCTCTACACATTCTCTTTCACATTGTATGAGAGAAGGAACCACAAGAGCTCTACGTATGAAATGTCGTCGCATTTTGTGTCGAGCAGCTATTTGTTTAAAATTATCGCTTTCTTCACACCTGGTTATGGGCGGGCGTGGTATGCTTCCAGATGGTGGCCCGCTGTAAGTTGGAGGACGAGGAGCTGGTAAAGATCCTGGTATAGGATGTTCGTTAGGCAAAGGTGTCAAGGAACCGCTACCACCATGATAAGGACGATTGAAAGGTATTTCATAAGGAGGATAACCTAAACCAATAGCGCTAGATATAGGCCTACGACCCAATGACCTGTCATAATCGCGATCGTATGGGCTGTAGCGATCATTATAACGTTCTTCGTAGTCCATATCGTAGAAGGCAGGAGGAGGTGGAGGTCGTGGTCGGTAACCTACACCAAGAGATATAATTTTTTTAATTGTGAATTTGATATGATTTCCGGCAGATCTATTTTTGTGGTTTTGTTACTCAGAATAAGTGAAATAAATGGTGTCGTACCTGGTCCGGCGCCTCCTGAATTAGGGCTACCATAACGGTTGCCATATTTGTATATGTCCATGGGGAAACGATCAGTACCTACCGGAAAACGATTGTGTGTTGCTGGTGGGGGCATTAAAGGAGCTGGTGGGTAACGCTTTGTAGAATCAGGTTCGGGTCGGCGGGCATTATGCAAAATTTCCTCAGGAGGATATCTGCCGTCAGATCCATAACGAGGAGGGGGAGCGTTATCACGGGAACCTTCAGCAACGAGCGGATAGCGTGAATCATACGAAGAGGGACGAAAACGTCGATCGGGAAAAACGCCATCAGGTGCGTCGCGTCCTGTATAAACATTTAGAGGATCACGAGGCGGTGGATAACGCGAAGGATATCGAATAGCGTACCGATCGTCAGGATAACGATTTCCAATAAGGTATGGCCGATATGGGTAATCGTCGTCAGGTGGATAAGGTCTGCCATGGGTTACATCACCGGGTAATTTGTTATCGTTAATAGGTGTAAAGTGGCCATTGGCAGGACGATACGGTGAATAACGGTCTCGTAATGGGTAACGATTGATAGTAGGATAACGATCATTAAAATTTGTGGTGGGATAACGTTCCATGTAAGGATTTCTTAGTGGTATGCGATCTTCATAAGGGCGACGGTTAGACGCATTGTCGGGGTAGCGATCTGTTTGAGCATAATGATCCATATCTGACGGGTAGCGATCTCGATCTGCTGGGTAACGATCTCGATCTGCTGGGTAACGATCTCTATCGTTGGGATAACGATCTCTATCGTTCGGATAGCGGTGACGTTCCCCATTCATTGAATAACGATCTTCTTCATAAGGTCCTGCATACGGATAACGTTCTCGATCACGGTGCCGATCTCGATCAAGGTAATCACGTTCGCCACTAGGGTAACGATCCGGTTGTCCATGGTAACGGTCTGTGTTAAATTGTTAGTGAGTTAAAAGAGTTAGTTTGTCAGTAATTGACAGAAGAGTGATAAAAATATTAAACAAGTAATAGTGTTTAATGGTATTAGTTTTATATGTTACAACGGAATGACCAAATTAATTTCGGTAAACATACCGTATTCATCGCTCTCAGGATACCGATCATATGGAAAGCGATAATCTACACCTACATTACTACCGGCACTATTGTAGCGATTGTTACCGTAACGATCGTTATCTTTGTTCGGATTCCGCCAATTAGAATCGCCTGGACGCTCTCCAGGCCGATGACCATTATTAGATCCAGACCCTGAACCGCTATGATCATCTGCGTCACCAGCACCGTTGATTACATTTACTGAAAGCAAATGAACAAATTTTGCTTTAGTTATTGTGAACGATAAAAATTTCTTAATGATGAAAATAACTTAATTTTCTTTAGAAATATACAGAAAAACTTACGCATTAAATTCTCATAATAATCATAGTCTGCATCGTAGATGATACGCATACCGTCTTTCTGATTGTAGCGGCTCAGACGACACGTACGAAAACGATCGCTGTACACTGCAGATCTGCACGCGTTTCATAAGTTGATTGAGATGCAGCAACGATAGCAGGCATAAGTGGAAAGCGAATTAATTTAATTATTAAAAAACATATATAACTATAATAAGTGTGTTTACCTGCATTGGAAACTCGTTTGGCGGAGGCATTCATCTAGACATTCGCTTAATGAACGACCGGTTATCTCAGAATGGAATTCGCCACCAAGTCGTGAGTTACGGTAACGTTGAAAAGCTGTATCAGGTCGTCGACCACTGGAAAAGAGATGCGATGTCACCGAGTTATCAGGATAATCAGTGGCGCGTTCTATTAAAAAAAAAAAAAAAAAAAAAACAAAGAATAAGAAAAACGCATATGACTAAGCTGTTATTAAATCTTTGAAAGTGTGGAGGAAATAATTTATGCGTATTAAAATTGATCAACAAGTTTGATATTAATTGAAACTTACGGTTGTCCAAGCATACAAGATCATAAAAATGATGCGTTGGACTAGAACTGATGCTAATGTCATCTTTTTGCGAAACGGAATCTTCTTCGGATAAAATGCATTGCTTGGTTTGATCATCAAATTCTACAGACCGGCAAAAATATCTGAAAGGAAATAAAATGAATTGAAAAAATATGTTAAATAACGGATAATTAATTACTTTTCTGCTCTAAGGCACATCGTTTGGCATTCTTCTAATGTCATATTATTGAAAATATCCACTTCGAAAGGACCACCTAAACGTTTATTCTCCTCCTTAACGAATACCGCCAAACCATCACAACGACGTTCAGCTGAGATTAGAAGTCTTATAAAACATGTTTTACTTGTGACATATAAAACTCACCATTCAGACATGTGTTTTCCAAGTAATCTGAATTTGGATCATCTTCCAATAATTCAGGATGAGTGCGCCTAGTAAATCTAGAATATGTGTAGCGTTTAAATAAATTTTTTTTTTTTTTTTTTGTTAACAAAAGCGTAAAAATGATGTTAAGCGTTTGCCTTTGTTGGTCATGTATACAAACCTGCTTAGTGAACAAGAACGCATAGTCGAATCAAAGTTCGCTGAACGACATACAAACGAAAATTCATTGAGACATTTATCCTCACAATCCGAACGATTGGCGGCCGTTATCTACGTGAATGAATAAGATATGTTTGTGTGTTAATATATTACAATATTCATGTTTGAAATAAATTTAGTGACATTGAACAACCTCTTTAATGTCCGAAATGGGTAACTTGAGTTTCTTGCGTGGATGACGTTCAAATACATAACGGCGACTGGGACATTCCCTCTCCGGACGGCTAGCTAAAAAATATTATATCATCAACATTGGAAACAATGGCGAGCGAAAAAATAAAAAGCAGGTTTTCTTTGGCTTTTGATTTTTTCTTTCTTTTTCTTTTTGTTTTTTCTTTTTCACCTTCTTCTTCTTCTTTTTCTCTTTTCTTTAACGTATGTCATGGAAACGTTCAAACCAGACCAGTTTACTTACATGTCAAGCATATCTCATTGAAATGAACGCTGTTGGGTACCAACATTAGGCTGCCAATGCCTTCTGGACCAGCCTGTTCAGATGTTAGATAGCATAATGATTCTTCGTATTCGGTGTTACCGCCAAATGCCGTTATACGACTGCCTGGCTGAAAATCGAAACTAGTGCAGGTACGCACTAAATTATTTGTTCCGGTGCGGTCACGCAAGCACAAATCTTGACATTTCTCTAAAACTCGAAAAGGCGGTGCCGTATCGCGTACTACATCGTCATCGTAGCCTTGCAGCTGTTGATTGGGTAAACGTTCGTAGAGCACGCGGCCTAAACCATTCTTGCAAGTTGTTTGCGCTGTAAATGAGAAGTGTTTGTCGTGTTGCATTGTGCGACTTAAGCAAATGCTTATGGGGGTTACATGTGCTTACCATAAATCTTTCGCGTACACAGACTGCACCAAATAACAGCCAACACAAATCGTAGATAACTACTCAGTGGCATCGTAATGTTTTCGTTTGTTGTGGGCGATAAACTCAAAAGCTGTTTATGGCCTTCTGTAGCGTTCTTATGTTACAGAACAGAGTGTTGCGATCAGTTATATGAAATCAATTTTTTTTTACTCATAATTTAACACTAATTTAAAGTAGACTTTTATTTATTAGTCGACATTTATTTCATATCACATAAGCCGCTGACTATCTTTGCTTGCTTAAGTTTTGGTTCGTGTAAATGCTGTCTGTGCGTGTGTGTGTGTGTGTGTGCCTGTGTGAGAATGTGTGTATATACGTTTGTATGTATGCACTTGTGATGATTTGGCAAAGGTATTAAGAGCAAATCAGTTTTAAATGCTGCTACGGAAGTCTTATATCCGGTTCTTTTTTTCTGTTGTTTTAAATTTGGTTTAATACAACAACAGCAAAATACTTTTTCGAGCGTCAAATCTAGTTCAAAGCTGTACCTTAACTAGAAACGATAGTTCAACACGGTAATGCAAATCGTGCACAAAATATTATTAACTTAAAAGTGAACTTTCATTCGCTTAGAACTTTTAACCATTAAATGTCATTCAAATTTCCACGTTAAGCCTTTGAATTGTTTTTTTGTTGTTGTTGTTGTTGTTGTTGCTGTTGTAGTTCACCGACATTGGCATTCGTTTTTTAATTTCCAATAGAATTCTAAGCCGTTGTTGTTATTGTTTTTGTTTTTTATAGAATATTTATTTTTAATTGTTATTAAAATTACCGGCGGGCGCAGTTACTGGAAAACGGTAAACAATGAATGATGGGGTGAATAAATTAAATTGATTTGAAATGAAAATTTAACAGATGCGAGAACTAAAATAACTTAGCGTTAGTCACAGTTAGTTTAGTGATAACATCAAAATGATCTTTAGCTCTACGATAGAGTTTGATTTTTAAATTATAAAGTTTAATTTTATTACGGCCAGAGGGCTACTACTACTCTCTGGTTACTTTTTTCCTATAATAGTTCGTCTAGAATTAAAAAAAATTTATGCTTATGTGATTATTATTTTCAAAAAAATAATTCGCTGATTTAGTTGCATAAAATTGTTCTTAATGATTGCAGTTGATATTCTATAAAAGTTTTGTGCGCCTTTCATTCGGAAGGCTGGTTTAATATTAAGGTAATAGTATGTTTAAGAGATTGGTTGCATCGCCTTGGAAGTTCAATTTATTATATGAAATTTAAAATATAATTTTTAATGCCTACTACCGAAGGAGATCTCGAAATCGAGTCAAATTAATTCGATGTGTATAGCAATTCATCGGTGTATCTCTCTGTTTATTCGTCCCCTGTCTATCCATCTACTCGTTTTTGTATACGTCCCTCATCTGTTTCATCTTCAACCTGTTTGTCCATTCGTCCATCTGTCTGTCTGTTTGACCGAATGTCATACCGTATTCATATTTCTGTCTACCTGTCGGTTTTTCTTGAGAAGATCAGAAACGTGGAAATCGAGAGAAAATCAAAATGTAAGTTTTCCAACAGACTCCATCCATTTTGCAATGCGGTGCATACATTTATGATGGCCAACTTAGATTTCGTTAAAAAAAAGGGCATGTAATCGGTCTACAGTAATTAACAAATTGTTACTTAAAGCCTTTATCGTTATGAGAGCTGCTACAAACATTTCTTAAGCCCATTTAACAGACTATTATAAAAAATATTTTGCGATTTTAATGTAATGGTTCAGATAAGGGATAGGTGGAAGGATGTTATATAAAAGATGTCACAGGGCAAGTCCAATTTAATCATATCCTACAAGAAAGCGGTTCAACATTTACAAGCGAAGCTAGAGCTATTCTTCAAGGCACAAACCTGTTTCGCGAAACCAAACTCAAGTTGATTATTATCACAAACAATTTGTCAGTTATAAAAGGTAACTAAAATCCATTAAAATTTAAGCTGGAACGTCCGTTAACAATATAATGAATACCATTATCTCATACTCAGACGAAATTAAAATTTTTTGCTTATCGAGTCATATTGGTGTCCTGGGAAATGAACAAACGGTGTAGTAACCTATTTCGCTATTTTGACATCATTAGTAATGGATGAAAGAAAGTGAACATTAAAAATGCATTCGCCAAAACTTAAAGAGAAAATTAACGAAAAGGTTGTCCGTACGATCATCTGCACTACTCTCACATGTTAATGCGAATATGAATGCGAAAACGAAGATCAAAGCATTTGCGAGAATTCGTTTTGCAGCGTACCGACGGATCCTTAAGACATCTACTCTTTCAATTTGCAATTACGGACAAAATTTTACGATTAAACACATACTCGGAGCATCTAATCCTATGGACATCTTGAAAATACCTGAAGAATATACTAGAGGGCGTCTCAATAACGGTGCACTACTTAAATATTGTAATTTTTTTCATCAAGTGGCAACTTTGAAATTTGACTGCTCTCACTTATAATTGGTACGATTATTGAAAATGGGGCACTAGACAAAAAAGGAAGGAAAAGCGTTATAATTGTGAAAGCCCATTACAAAAATGGGGAAAACTACGCTGAGATCGTTCGCTCGTAGAATTTTCGATCGAAAAACTGCACCTAACAATGCAACAACTCTAAGAATGGATAAAAAACTTGAGTAAACTGGATCGATTGCAGACGGTACGTTTCCTTTGTATTTCCCTTGCTGATGTAAACGAAAGTACCGGCGTAAAGAAGAAAGCTTCAATTCGGCATAGTTCTCAACAACTTCAAATTTCACGAAGCACTACTCAGAAAATTTTGAGGAAAGACCATCATCTTCATCAATAAAAATATCGCAACTCAACCAAAAAATACATGTTTTTATTTTTAAATGAAATACTTCGCTGTTATTGAGACACAAAGAGGAAGTGGAATAGCGTGTATTTATTCTCAACCAGCGTGAGTAGTGAAAACAATCTAATCATGTCCGTCCTTGGGAAACCACACAAAGTTTTTCTTTAATTCTGGTTCGACTAATTTCGAATATCTTATAGAGGAATAGACGGACGTCATTTAAGAAAACAAAGTTATGTTATCTTTTTTGATATTTTTCTCGTTTTTAAAACAGCGACAGGTTCAAATCGATTAACTATTGATGGTAGCATTTGGTATTAACCGCTTCAACAGGCTTTAACAGTTCATAATAGTCCTACCATTCCTTTCTAGTTCCACAAAAGCGACTGAGTCTTAGGTTCAATATGAATGGTTCGCATGGGTTTATCCACAAATTTTGCCGGCTGAAATTCTTAAAATAAATCCAGTTTTCATCCTTGGCAGCGGTAGGATGTAAAAATGGTTTCCTTTTGTATCGTTTGAAAAAAAGAAAAATGCTGTCGGCAAGTGTTTCTTAATTGGCACAAAGCTTCATATTTTCGTTGTTAGAAAAATTACTTTTGTGTAACATGACTTTGTATTACTATCGGTTATTGTTTACAGATGTCCAAATTATAAAAAGAAACGCGACTTCAGACAAATTTATCAAAACGAAAAAAAAGTGGACAGATGTCAATTGAATATTGAATGTGAATCTGCTTCTTTAGATAAAATTGTTAAATACTGAATGACTGAATAGAAACGTGACAGCGCAAGAATAAGCTATAAGAGCCGTGCAGATCACCACATCCCCAATTGAAATTGTAATACCGACAAACGTTTGAATAAATCCTTGACCTGGTTTTGGACTTTACAAAATTGAAAATTCATGAGCTAACTGTGGCCATCAATATCTTGCATGAATTTATATTTATTATAATCTTACATGCTTCTATATGTGCACAAAAACTTGGATCCAAAAACGATTCGCTCAGCGATATATCAAAAAAGCAAAAAAGAATGTAAAGATGTTTGTGGTCAAATGATTAATTTAATTTTCTCCTTCTTTTGGATTCGCCACATATCCCGTAAGGAATTGATAAAAATGCGTTTTACCAAAGGGAGAAGAATGCAGAAGCAGGCGGCGACGGGAAATATTATGGCCGTTATTTTTTGTAAGTACACAATCTTCAACTTCGACCATTTTTAAAAAACGTAAAACGATAACGATCGTGCATCTGGTTCAACGTTATTAATATAGATCGGTTGATTAATAAAATTACAGAAGAAACGTCCGCCATTAAGGAAGAGAAAATTCTCTTCCATCACAATGCATGGGTTCATTTATTAAACATTGCTCAGAAAAAATTGCATAAATTGGAGAATGAATTACTTACGCAATCTTCATACTCTTCAAAGTTAGCTCCTCTCGCAACTATTATTTATTTTCTGAAAAAAAGGATATCGTTTGACAGGCGCTCTACGGCCCACGAAGAACTCGTATGAATATTTTTGAATATTTTGCATAAATGGTTTTGAATGAATAGTTTTTGAACGAATGATTTTTGAAGGAATGGTTTTGAACATTTTGCTCAGCCAATCGTGTCATTTGATCGAAAGACATTAAAAAATTGAAAATCGTTGGACTAAGTATGCCGAACTAAAAAAGTTGTGTTTTTTTTTATATTAGAAATGTTATATATTGGCCAAGCTGCTATACATGATATACGATCAAAACATCGAGACTTGAGGAGCTTAATGGACTCTAAAGCCGAATGAAACTGAATGAAACTTTTTCCTTTTTGAGATAAACTTTTCAAATTCATACAAAATGAGAATATTTTTTTATCACTATAGCCGAAAAGTATCATTTATATAGCAGGGTTTTTCATTCCAAGAATTTTTTTATTTGGTTACACCTTCACTTCTTCCACTGATTTTCTTCCAACTAACATTAACATACCATTCTTTTGTGCTTTTACTCCCTTACTTTACTTTAATATCACACTCTTTTCATTTACTGCGCCCTGTAAAACAGTAGTGCAGCTTTAAAAGGCAATAATGTCAACATGAGAGGAATGTAGTTTATTCTGAAAGGTATCTTTGTACTTGCCTTTATATAAGGTAATAGATAGAGCACAATGTCAGCACAGAATAAAGAATACATTCCTTGCTTCGTTATCTGCTCATACGAAGTTTGGTTTTTATCGTATTTTTTGGGAAACTTTTTCGACGAATTGTATGTCACGTATAAAAACCGAGGTAAGTTGATATCCGAGGCAACCCAGCTAAACATACGATAAAATTTCTAGCATATAGAAACAAGACCGACAAATAAGGATGCTTTGATCATCTTGTTGAGGATCTTTTTTTTGTTACCTTAGCTTCCTTTTTTTTTACGGCCAGTCGCTACCGGGCTGTACTCTATGTATGTACTAGTTCGGTAAGAAAGTCAGAGAGAATGGATAGAGAGATGAGATGTAGCCGCCGTCTGCGACGTGTATGCCCGATTGGAATTTATTGTATCATTACTGAGCGAGCATCCACTGCAGCTGCGGCGACAAGCTAATCATAATTAAAACAGGGGAAATAGACCAGGGTACGGCGATTTGATAATCGTCCTTTTCTTCTTTTCGCTTATACGGTAGCTGAACTGTACTGTAAGGATATCAAATGGTAGCTAGCGTTTTTATAATCGTCTTGATATTAGTTTTGCGTTGAATTTTTAGGTTGCTTCGATAAATCTTTGTCCTATAAATGTATATAATGATTTAAAAGTAAAAAATTATCTACTGCAAATCATAGGACGGACTTTCATAGAATTTTTATGGTTTTTTTGGTTGCTTTTCGGGCTTATTCTAGTTTTTTCAGTATTGCGGTCTTATCGATAAGTAGTGGAATACAATTGTCT
Organism: Glossina brevipalpis; assembly: GCA_000671755.1. NCBI lineage: Eukaryota > Metazoa > Arthropoda > Insecta > Diptera > Glossinidae > Glossina > Glossina brevipalpis. The sequence continues at coordinate 1,260,977 of KK351047.1, read as the reverse complement.
TCAAGCCTTTCACTTCAGTTATATATTTGCCAGGTTTTTAAATCAATATTTGCCTTTAGAAGCTTGAGAAAATTAGGAAGACGGACTTACTTGACTGCATTTTTTCAAAACTTTTTCTTATGAATATTTGCTGCGTTACGCTGCCTAAATCATACGAAATGACAAATTTTTATTATTATAGTCTCATCTATTTATCAGTGGCTGATTATAAAAACTTGGTTTTCCATATATAATATAAACAATTTGGATTTTATATTAAAATCTCTTTAACTTTGTGTTTACAATTGATTCATTTCACATGTAGATATTGTTATAAAAATTTTGAATTATTATTGAAAACTTTAGAGGTTTTGTTTTAGATAAGAAGTTATTTTAATACGTTTGAACAAAATTTTCATTGAATTAATTATTTTCGAAAAATTATTACAAAATCCAGAAGGAATTTGATGTATTTTTAATCCAAAACAATTCGCAAAAATTTATTCGAAATTATTTAAAATTAAAAAAAATTTTTCTAAATTTCATTATAACTTTTCCTTAAAAGGCATGACTTTTAAAAAAAAAAAACAAAATATTATTCATTTAACTTTTAAGTAAATTTAACTTTGAACTTTAAAAAAAAATATAATTCATTTAACTTTTAAGTAAATTTTACTTTGAACTCATACCAAATTTTTTTATATTTTTTCGTTTTCATTTTGTTTCACTAACTAATTGACTTTTTTATCACATTATTTATTTATTAATTTTCTAGGACGATTATGTTTGAAGGATAATTTATGATATAAAAAATTATTTTATGAAATTCTTTGCTGTTTTCAATATTTTATTTTTTTGGTTTTTAAAAACTCGACCGATCGTCAGAAAATTTCGCAATAAACTGAAATTGTTGACCACCATCGAATGTTAATAACTCTCCATTGGAAAATTCATTCGGTATGGAAAACTTTTGAAAAACTTTATGTAAAAGATTCATGCGATTGCCATCGGCAATAATAAAAAAAAAAACAAAAAAAAAGTCCACAACAATAACAATAAAATATAAAACATAGAATATAAAAACATAACAAAGAATAAAATCAATGACAACAAAACAATAATAACAACAATAATGAAAATAATGCAGAGATCAACAGACCAACACATCATCATCATCATTATCATGGCGGCTCAAATCGTAGAATACCTCAATATATATATATATATACATACTGTATACATGTATATATACATATACACATACACGTATGTGTGTATGCATGTATATGCATATATTTAGAGTTTTAATTAGATGCGTACGTAATAAAAGCAACAACAAACGATTCAAATGTAAATCAGATTGACCGCTTATGCACACTTATGCACAAACACAAACACACATACATACATACATACATACTTATTATAAAAAGACTTCATCGTCCATCTACATTTACATGTGACCAAGTGTACTGAGCATGAGTTTTTTTTGATTCGCTGGATTGTTGCAAAATTGTGTATCGTTTTATTAAAGTGTAATAATTGTTTGTTGCTGGTGCCACATTACTTTTTTTCTTTCTTTTTTTTTTTTTTTTTTGATTTAGCGTACACTGCAATCATCATCAATAAGTAAATGAAACGTCCCTTTTTCGGCACCAACCAACCTGTTGAATAGTAGTAGAAGAGCGATAGTTAAATAAAATGCACTAAATTCGCAAATTTAAACCACGGTCATCGAGTTGTACTTGAAAGATAATTTTACTGTGTGTGTATATATCATCGTTTATTATAAATTATTAAGTTTTTCTTGAATTTTATTAAAATTTTGTTTCTTTCTTAAACACTGTACAAAATGTCATTAACCATCGTTTAACATTTTTAACCATACAAGCATTACATTATTGTATAGTACAGATGTGCGTTCTTTTATTTGTTTTCGAAGGCACGCCAACTTATTGAAAATCATTGAAATTTTTTCTTTTGTTGTTGCTGATAGACTGCCACTGCCTCTGCCTCTGTCTCTGCTTATGTCAATTGTTTTGAAAATGTTTATGGTATGATGCCTGCAGAAAAGATGAGTCCAAGTCAGCCTTTTAACTCAATGTTAATGTTTAATTTATTGTCATTGCGATAAATTTACCGGAACTATTTATGTGAATTATAGAAAAAAGAAAAATAAAATAAATGAAAAGAAACACACGGGAACGTTTGGATCGAATCCCTTGATATCTACTTTTATGTGTTGTGTCATTGATTTTTGAGTACATTTCATATACGAAATCTCTTGGGTAATAAAAACATGTTCGATTGAATATTGTTTGTGTTTTCAATATATGTACACTGATTGTATCTTAAGGAAAAAAATAAAGATAACTTTTCTATGCACTGTGTAATAATAGATTTCCAATTATTTAGAAGTGTTTGTTTTGCACTAGAGGGCCTTCCGTTTTCTCTTAAGCATTGAGTACTTTAAAACTAACCTAGAGTTATTTCAAATTTTATATTATTTCATATTCAATTTTTTCTTATTTCATAATCCCAACAAATTCACGGCTTAGTCTAGGTCGAAATTTTCAGTGTAGGCTTTTTTACATTTACATTTTTTATCTGAGAAATTTTTTAACAAAGCAAATTGAAGCCTTGAATATTCTAGTTTTAAGTTAAACTTATGTAGTGTATGCACCTCGCTTGTAGCAGTGGAGAGGTAGAGAGTGATCCTGTGCATACTTTTTTCGATTTTCAAAAGATCCATTTTGGAACCTTTAAAGACACTTTGGTTTCTTATATTATTGTTACGAAAAATTTATACGCCCGCAGGTAGAGAATGTGTCAGCATGGCTTTATTGGTTCAAAAATTTGTAGTATACTTTTTCGAGATTTTAAGAAACCTGCTGTTTAGAGCATTCAGCCAGCAGTGGCTTCTCTACTTTATTTGTCTAGTTCAAGAGTGTAGAGTAAGCATCTTAGGAGTCTAAAGGTAGAAAATAGCTCAGCATGGATCAATTTATACGAAGTCTTTGGCATAAGCTTTTGTGCTTTTTAAACGGTGTATACTCTGAAGTATCGAAGAAGGAAATTTCGTAGAAATGTTGTTTATTTCATTTTTAAGAATAAAATAGCTGAAGTATACTCGTGACGAGGTAGAGAATTATAGTATGTGCTTATTTATTGAAATTTCCAGAAGTGTATTGTTTCGATTATAAAAAAGGAAATTTATGAGGTTTTAATAATGAATTTGTAAGAAGCATTCGGTTGTTTGTTGGATCATAAAGAATAAAATTTGTGAGCTTTTAATAATGAATTTGTAAGAAGTATTAAATTTTTTTGTTTTAAAATTGTACGCTCAGCGCATGTTAAGAAAGTAGTAGGCAAGTAGGGTCAGTTTTTTCTAACGACCAATCTATAACACGATTTTAAAGAAAGCATTTTTTCCATGTTTTATTTTTAAGAATAAGAACTAATGAAAATTTAATTTCTTGCCAAGTAAAAGAGCGAGAATGCTTCATTTTAATTCGGTTCTACATTCATATTCTGGTCAAGACAACAACCAAACCGAATATTTGTGACAAGACAAGAAATCGGTCATACGAAATACTAGGCTCGTAAATGGCATGAAGAGCAATCACTGTAATCAAATGAAGAGTTAAAGACAAACGATCTTTACCATTCCAAAAGGTAATATTTATAAAGTGAAATGCTTTTTCCCTATGAAAAGTACGAAGTGATACTGCTAAGCGACCAGAGAAATGTTACAACTGATTGAAGGAAGAGTTCTAACCATACTATCCATGTATCGATGAATTTGTAAGAATTGCTGGTGGTTTTTGAAAATGGTTTTTCCTAGCATTACTTTAAGAGTTCTTTTCCTGTGAAAAATACAGTTGTGCACAGGCAGAGCCACATCCTGCAAAGGAGATATTCATCAATTCAAAATTCTTACCGTACAATTGTCTGAATTTAAAATATTTCCCTGAACAGTTCGAAAGCCGAATAACGTACGCCAAACTCGTCTGGTGTTCCTTTATTTTTAAATGTGGCATTGTTTCTGACCCAAATCGAAAAACATTACTGTCGATAGAAGACAAGAACAGTTCTTAATGCTAACAGGCGTAAAGATAAAGGGCTTTAATAAAACTGATAAAATAAAAATTGTTCGAATAACATTTCGATTATTTTCGGTAGTCTGAGCTTGTAACTTAAGCAAAAGTTCTCTTTATATAAAAAAAAAAAGAAAAGATAGGCATGGATTGCCCTCTTAACGCAATGTCCTTTTGAGAGAAACAAGGCTTAGATGAGAACTTAGATGGATCTATTAAACGTCATTTCACGATTTTGTTATATGTTTCTGAAAGTGATGCAAGCTTAATGACTAAATTAACACACTCTCCTCTGGCTTGTACGAAAACTGAATAAAAATATGTTTCAATTGTAAAATTTTGCTAATGCAGTTATTTCGCTTAGAGCGAATGACAATTTTAATCAATACACTTTAACATATTTATATATAAATAAAAATATACAAATCTAATTGGTTGCAGAGCAATTATTTTTTTTATATTTATGCGGAAGTCAAATACTTAATGGGTGAGTTAAAAAGTTAAACATATTTTTTATTTTTTATTTTTTGCTAATATAAGGTGGGCCACATATGGGGACATTTTTCGAAAACACACACAAGTCCATTTAGTGATTTATTTAAAGAAATACAATTAAATTGTAACAGAAAGGGAGCTTCATTTTCCTTGCGACCGATCGTTAGCCGATCTATTATTTTAAATAAAACGAAGAACGATATATATCGTATATTACAGCGCGTAAATATCGAATATCGTATTTACCTATTTCAAAACATATTTTTGAACACTTTTACAGCACCTTATGAATAATTGTGTGAAAAACTTACCTACTTTGGTAATCACGCTATTCAAATGCAAAATTTCTACTACAGAAAAGCTTCAAATTTCCACTGACATCTTCAACAAAAGTTCAATGACTTCCTCGCTTGCAGAAAAGAGTGCCAAGACACATTTTTATACTTACAATGGAAGAATTGAGGAGCGGGAAGAGGGAATCATTATTGTCAGTTTGTTTGCAACACCTAGAAGGAAGCTTCAGAGATCCTTTAAAATATGTATATTCTTGGTGAGAATCGAGCATGCCCGCCTGTATGCCTGGTCCCCCATTTGCCCATATGTATGTCCCTCCGTACGTAGGTCTGTAGGTATGTATGTCTGTCCGTATGTACGACTCCGCATATGCATGCTTGTCCGCAAGTATGTATGACTGCGCCTATGTATGTCTGACCTTATGTATGTACAACTGCGGCTACGTATATCGGTCCGTACGTATGTCTGTTCGTCTGTGTATTGTTTTTAAGTAAATATTATCTTGAGCACAAAAATGAAGACATCGTTGATAAAAGTATTTGAAGTTCTTCTTGCAAGTCGATAATGAAAACGGGCCAAATCAGTCAAAGAATATGTCCACAGCGTAACGTAAAATGAGACAACTCCATTTACGATGGATTTTGCTCACTACTCATAAACTACAGCATTTACACAATAAAAATTTATCCAGTATTTCACAAAAATGGAAAAAATCTATCATGCCCACATAATATTATACAGTATCAAAATTTAATTTTTTTGAGCTCTTGAGACGGAGATGGTGCGTATAAAAGAATCTATCACAGCCGAATATAATTTTCTTATTTCTTAAGATTGATTGTATTAAGTTATATTTCTACATTAATTTGAGCGAACCTTCTTGAAGTTAATGAAAAGGGAAGGTTGTTCGGAGATTTTATTAGAACATGTCGATGTTCACATCCTTGGTATGATCTCAAGATATTTTGTGGTCTTGCACCTATCACACCGTCGAACTAATTATGAGTTGTGCAATCCGTTTCGAAAAATGGACGAGTCGTTCAATTTTCATTACCATTTACTTGATTTTTCTGTTTTGTCCGTTAGTAAGGTCAAAAGCATTATATTGCAAAACTTGCATGCTTTGTACAAATTCCGATAGCATTTCTGATTTGTAGTCTTCGATATTGTATATTATTGTCTTCAACCTGTGTCCTATATGCTTTCATGATTGTGATTAATATTTGGATTTAAAATCTTTTAATCAGTAACTTGCTAAACAAGTGTTTATTTTATAAATGAAACTGTTAACTTTATTGCATATTAATCGGTGTTTTTAATACACATTAATTAATGCAATTAAAAAAGTAATAAGAAGTAGCGGGTGGTGCAAATGTGTAGAGTTTTTAAACACGCACAAGAGGTTTCACATAAAATTGTTTATGCAATAAAGCCATTACATCATGAGCGTCGTGGACGTAGTGGAGTCGTTGTGTTGAAAGTTATCCACATCTAGCATCTAAGTCAGACCAAAAGAAAAATCAATCAACGTCATTTGGGCAGGCAACTCATTCAGTGTAACGGTCGAAACAGTAGCATTTTTAAAAAATGATTATAATAGCTGTGCAAATTGAATGAAAACGTTCTTTGATGAAATTCAGCTTTATTGAAAAGGTTGTCAAGTTTAATAAACAAAATATTCGCCATTATTACCTATGAACTTTTGCCTATTACCAGAAAGCTTCTCATTGCTCTCGCGTTATAAACTTTGTGGTTTCGAAGTGAAATGTTCACCGAGTCATACATTTTCAACTTTTGTGAACCACTATTCCGCATCGATGCGAACCAATGGCAATAGAAGGGGGCAGATCTGAAGAATACTCCGCAGTCGAGGTAAGTTACAAGTCGAAGTTGGAGATCACTTCCTGGGTTGCTTATACTACGGTAAAATAAATGCAAGCGAACTTTCATCGTCTTCAAGGCAATAATTCTTTGCACGATATTTCTCAAACCACTTTCTAACTGCTTCATACCTTAGTACTTTTTCATCCTAAGTCAAATTGATCATTTCCCTAGAATCAGTTGCATTTTTTCAATTTAAAACAAAGTAATATGCATTGACGTTGTCGATATCCATCTGTTTACAGTTTGATGTACAGTCACCGATAGTTTGACTATATAAATATAAAAGTCTACGCAATCTTTACCTAAAATTACGCGAGCAATAAACATCTCAGATGCATTTTATAAAGTAACCAATTTCAATCTATAGAATTTACTTTTAAACGTAAAAGTTAGAGCCTAAAAATTTCACCAAATTATCACTTGTTACGGATGGAGTGATTGTACAACTATTTTTTTTGATTTTATGAAACATAGATGCAACATCGCCAGATAGATAAAAATAAGCCTCATCATTGGAAATAAGTTCCTTTACAAAGGCCTTAATATATTAAATTTAATATTATTATACTATGCTTAAACCCAAGAAATAAATTCATACACTAACGTGGTATAAGCACTAACAGACTCATGATAGGAATTATTCACAGTTTCAATGAGTTGTCTTAGTGTTGTTTGAAAACCTATTGGTTTTTGCGTTTCAAATCTCACTGACACATCACAGTGCCAACGTATACGGATGCAATAACAGAGTTGTATTTAAGGGAATGATAACCTCGTCATAATTAGGCGATTATACATTTGTATTAAACAATCATTTACGCTTTCTTAGTTAACTTAGCTGCAATTGTTGTATATTATTCAACAAACTTATATATATTTATGTGTTTAACAAGTTAAATATAAAATTTGATATTTTATTGAGTTAAACAGAGAATTTAGAGGATTTCCTCTTTAATTTTTTTCCGCATTTTTTTTTTCCATCAACGAAATTTTCTAATTTAACACATTAGTCAATAATTCCCGATATTGATATATAGACTGCAGGTTGCTAAAAAAACACGGGTTATTTTTATACGGTGCCGACTTTGCAGCGACGCCTATTTTTCTCTGCCGTTTTGATCGTTTGCTGACGAGTTTCAGTGATTTAAATGATACCACTTTTCTTATTTTCCAACCATAGAAAAAATTTGAATTTCGTGTGCCGATGGAACATGGCTTTTGAAGGCGTAAAGTGCTTTCCAAATTAATCTTTCGCTTGAAAAGTTTTACGGCAACTCTTGTCCGTTTAAAATGATAAACGAAGACGTTGGAAACCGATGATACTTAAAGCATTGGACGACTGAGTTTATATCAGAAAATATATTAAAAAAAAGAAAAATTCAAAAACACTATTCGCGACAATCGAAAAGTAATGTAGCAGGAGACAACTGACATCGTAAAAATCTTAAAAAGGCCGTACAAGCAGATGTTAAACATAAGATAGCTACCTTAAAGATACCACATTTACTAACGTCGGAATAAAAAAATTGATATTTGGAATAGTGGCAAAATTGCATGCATTGAATTTTGAATCGTTGCTCAACTCAACGTATTCGTTAGATGCAAAGCTGCCAAGGAAAAAGGCTGTATGAAATGTAGATCATTTGCGGAAATTGTAATATATTTTAAGAAATTTATTTGTAAATAAAGATTCAAACTTTTAGAAGTAAAGCTCTTGAAAAAGACTATATGGAGGAATTTTTTGTAATCCCGGTAATTATTGATCGCTGTACTATAAAACCACAAAATTAGCGCTTGGGCAATCTAGACCTTGATATTTTCGAGAAATGATTTTTTTTAATGATAATCATTAGCATACTTTCAATTCAATTGTACCCCGATATCAAATTTCATTTATGACAATTTTTGTAGAATTTTTAAAAAAATATTTTTTGAGATCGTTGAACGATGGCAATTTATTATGTTCAAATTTTGTTCTACATACAATTTCATGATGCCTACAAATGAGATCATCAACATTAACAGCCGTTTATTATTAATATTTTCCATATAATTGTATTGCGACGATTGTGCGCATTGTAGGTACATTAAATTAAATTAATTTAAAAAATTATCTATTTATGTATATAATAATACATATATTTAATAAAATAAAGCGTAAGCACAGTGAAATCATTTGTTATCATTATTGTTATAATATATTTAGAACAACTATATATAAATTCTTGGACTAAATCATTTTTAAAACAAAAATTAAATTTAAAAACAATACATGCGATAATTTAATACAATAATGTAGTGAATTGAAAGAAAATTATTTTTATCTTATTTCCTCTTTTGTGTTTTTTATTTGTTCATAGTACACAATAAAGCAAAGTAAGAGTAGGACGTGCTTAAGATCTGTTAGGAAAAAAAAATTAAACGAATTATTTCTTGTAATCGTGTACACCAAGATAATTGAAAAGTTCGCGGAACGAATCAAATAGAACAAATTGATAACTGAAACGCTTAAATGCGCTGTAGTTGTGTAAGGAATAATCTGTTACTTTAATCGCCTTGTTATAAGTCCCCTTATATAAGTCTTTGAAATGACTAAAAAATCATAATCTCCTTAGCACTAGTCTCTAAAATCCAACAACTCCTTCTAAACGTAGTCGTAAGTGTATAGCGCACAATCTCATACTGAAGTTGTGGACATACAAGCCAAGAACTCGTGTGCTGAATTCCAATTTGATAATTCGATATTTGCTATCGTGCGAGTTCAAATAAGATATATATTCGACATGTATATCGATGATTAAATTGATGCCGCACTTTAAAAGATTTTTGATATCTAAACGTTAACAACGTACATTTTTATAAAAATTAAAAACTTTTTGTTTCATAGTATGCGTATGAGTTGTCTCGTAGCGAAAATTTTTAGATTACATTTTCAAATGGTTTATATTAACTCCTAGATTCTTCGAAATCTTTGCTTAAAGTTATTATGAAATACAATTTGACCTTAGCTTTCTTAAACTCAGTTTATTCTTTAAAAAATATTCATTATATTTATCATTTTTAGGAGATGCATGAAGGATACTGTCGTAATTTTTTTTGCGAAAATTGATGGCACTGTTGCCTTCGTAATCGAAAAATTAGTTGACTAAAGTGTTTCCGGTAAGTTTTGCGTTTAAAACCTTTCTAAGAAGTCTTCCATTCGACTTAGGATGTTCTTATCAACTTCGAATAAATGCCACAGATATTTATGTCAAAAGGAGCGATATTACTAACGCAATGAAATTTGCGAACTCTTAGCTAGTTTCGCATGATCACTGGAATTCAAAAAAATTATTTTCCCGTGAAATAAAGTTGGCCAAGCAAAGGTTTTAACGTGATTTCATATAACTATTGCCTCTTTTTGAGATTAAAATAAATACTTCGAGCAAGAGGTTTTTAAGCAATTGAATTTATAAAGGAAAATTCACTGAATAATTTCGCAAATGAATAAAAATGTAAGAAAAACTTGATCAAAAGCTAAGAATGACGTTTTTTACATTCTTGCTAAACAATTTCATACACCATATTATAAATCTTTCGTTTTTTACATTTTTGGAAACCTTTTATACCGAAATAAGTTGCACTCATACCCGTTTTGCTTTGCCACACTATTATTATATCTAGCATTAGTGTTTTATAATGCTTGCATGTCCTAAATGAGGCTAATTAATCATGCAGCTACCGTTGCATGCTAGTACTCGCCTTTCCACGTACAAATAAGAGTCTTTGAAGGAGTAGACTGTCCTATATATATTTTAAATCCTTATCTTCGCTATCTTCTTTTTGTAAAGAATTTAATACAGCAACTTTTTCAATTAAAAAAAAGAATTTATATTAACATAAATGAAAAACTAAAAGAAAAATTAGAAGAAACTAAAAATAAAACATTGCTATAGAGTTGGTAAAGACACCAACGAAAGTTCATATGGTCTAAGTTATCGTATGCGTTGAATCATATGCTGTAAGTTTATTTGCATACATATGAAGATCAAAATAAATTAAAGAAAAAAAATTTTTTTTTAAAAATAAAGAAATGAATAAAAATTAAAAAAAAATTTTTTTAAAACTATTAAAAAAAAAAAATAAAAACAAAAAAAAAATGAAAGAATAAAATCGAGTTAAATGCTACAACTGCTCATTCAACTTTTTAATACCACAATTTATGTCTTTAGCCCAATTAAATTATAGTAACAATAATAATAAAAATAAAACAAATTTAAACATAATAAAATATTACAATTAAAAAAAATATAATTATATAAAAAAATATAACAATTGAAAAAAACATAATAAATAAAAAATATAATAAATAAATTATAATAATAACAAAAAATATATAAATATAAAAAATTATAATAATTAAAGAAAATATAATAAGTAAAAAACAAAAAATTTAATTAATAACTTACAGTCATAATAATAAAAAATATAAAAATAGTAAAATATAACAATTAGAAAAAATGTAAATATAAAAAATATAACAGTTCAAAAAAATATAATAAGTATATAATAATAATAATAAAAAAAATATACATATGTAATAATTAGAAAAAAAAGTATGAATATAAACAAATACAATAACTTAAAAAAAAAATATAAATATAGCAATTCCAAAAAAACATAATAAATAAATAATAATAATAACCAGAAAAAATATAATAATTAGAAAAAAAGATAAATATAAAAAAATACAATAATTTTAAAAAAATATAAATATAAAAAAATATAATAATTATAAAAAAATTTACAAAAAATAAAAACTGCTCTTAGACTTCGCACGTGTGTGCACAAATATTTGAAATTAATGATTAAAACAGTACTTTTACAGTTCTATATTTTTGTATGTCCGCAAACTTTTCAACGAGACCGCATAATACTTACGCTCGTAAATGTTTGAAAGTTAAATCCATAGAATGGATTCGCACGAAATTGTAAAGATTTCTGAGCTCTCCGTATAAGGAAACCTACTGTAACTTTAAATTCTTTCGATCTTGTATACCATGAAGGTATTTCATAAGCAGCATCGGCTACATCTAAAGACTTTAGAAAAATAAACGATTTTTGAAACTCTCTTCACCAATTTCTTCAACTTACTTGAAAATAAACCAAATTTCCCGTAAAGCACCAATACAGTACTTGACAGAAAGCGCAAATCATATACATTTCAAATTTAATAGCAACCATGGGTTGATCTTGCGCCAATAGTGCTTCAAATGCCGTTAAGCAAATCATAAAAGTGCTGGCTCCCAATTGGGCCACAAAGTTGAAATAATAACACTTGTTAATGCGATCAATTAAACTGTGTTGGTCATAAAAACACAACAAATAGAATAATATTTAGATATGAAAAAAGAAAAAACAAATTCGTTTTTAAATGATTAAATAGTTAAGTCTCTTACTTGATAATATATTGATGAATTTTTATAAGACTTTTAAGTTCATTCAGTGATTCTTGTTCCTCTTTGTTTTGTAAAGACATCTCTCTTAAGCATATGCACAGGATTTTCAAGTTTAATGCCGTCTGCAAGAACATGCTACATGTGAGATTGTCTATGCAAACAACGCTAAGGAGACCATAAAAAGCCCAAATAACTTGAAATGAATAAGCGACACCGAATCCTATAGGATGCTGATCTAAATTTTCCCACTCTAGAAATGGAAAATGGGCACGAAAAGGTAAACCATGATGAGTCAGTAGAGGTGGCACTGCCAAAGCCATAACAAATAAAATTATTAAAATTATATATGAAAAAAAAATAAAAAATTCAGCCAAATAGTAAAAAGTCTGTAAACGTCTTATCTTTAAACGACTGCGACCATTATAATGAGCATACGTTTTCTGCAAATTGTTGAATTGTTCGATGATACGCTGAATTTCATCGGAATGTTGACCATTAATATATATTTTAAATATTATTAAAGAACTCTAAAAGATACGCGAAAAAGCACGATACACAAATACATACACATTACATATAGAATGATACATATATGTAGATATAGGATGATAAACTCAATTCCTACTTACTCCTATTAAAACCGCAATATCGTCACCTAATAAAATCATATTCTGACTAGCTTCGTAAAGGTCACAAACTATAGTAGCGGCAAACATTAAACTCATTGCAAGCTCTGCTATATACACCAGAGAATAATATAAATGCTCTTCGTGCCATTTGCGTGGCCAAATACCAATCATTCTTTTGCGAGTGATAAAGAAGAAAAAAATGAAATGAAAAACGAATAAAAATAAAAGTTTTCTAAAACTGCAAATCATAGTTTAAAAAGAACCTCATACAGTTGCGTACAAATATCAGTGACACCTGTTTCAGGAGATATTCACGTTGTTTGAAAGCCATTTTAACCTGAACGAGCATACCCAACGTGTACTTCATGGTGCAGCTGCCTTGATGTTCTTCTTGCTCTTGTTGTTCGTATTGTTGTTTCTTCAAGTAGCTGTTGTTGTTTTTGTTCTTAAGTTTGTTGTTATTTCTTATGAATTTTATGTTTATCATGCCTTGAGCCATTTTCATTTGTTAACAACACATTGTTAGTATTATAGATCGCTTTCGTTGCTTTATGACTAAAGCCCACTCACTCGCTAGAAGTGTTCATATAGTTATAAACTAGAAAAGGTGCAGATTTATATTTAAACCATATTTCGTATGTTGGATTTGTTTTATAGCCGTCTGTGCGCTCCCATATTTTATTCTTCATCTGCCTTATAGGCAGGCACTTAAAACTCGGCTGAGGATTATTGTTTTATTTTTTTTGCAAATAATACACAATTAGTTGAGAGTTAATATAATGTTTGGGTTATTTTGTTTGTATATAATTGGTTTATTATAATCTCCTGTACACTAGTATTATAATAGCAATAAAGTCATTTCTAAATCGATAGATACTTAAGAATTCTTAGAATTTTATGAAATTACACGAATGTTGTGGCCATAAAACTATCATAAAGAATCGAAACAAAAACGCCTCTTTAATTAGAGGAAAAAAAAATATTTATACAAAAAAAAAAAAAAGAAAATTACAATCGGTTGTGGTCGACTCTCGGTTGTGGTCGATATTTTGCCTTTCGTATTTCGTTATTAGGTATCGGTGACGAGATATCTCGCCTTTCACATTTCGTTGTTAGGGGCCGGTGACGAGATATCTCATCTTTGCTATTTCGTCGATATACAACGTCTTTTCTATTTCGCCATTGGGGACCGTCGTTAGGGCCGATTGGGGAGATATCGCACAGTACTTACCTGTTATTCAAGGACAGTTTTTGGTTATTTGTATTGTGAAATATGGATAGCGACAGAACTATTAACAATATTACAGAACTATTTGCGGACATTTTCATCGGATATATCAAGTGATGACGAAAATATTGTTACGAAAATCGCAAAAACACTAAATAAATTTGCATGCAAATTCGTAGAATCTACACAAAGGAACTTTTCTTTTTCGCCCGCCTTTGTGATAAAATAAAAGCGCCTTAAGCAACTGATAATTAACCTAAAGATTGACGAAAGTTCCCGCGAAATGAAACAGACGAAAGCTTTAAGAAAACTACGTCGGGAAATCAACGAATGGCAGATTAGCGAGGAATTCATAAAGTGAGATGTAGGATCTGTTATTTTCGAAATGTTTGTAAGCAGTGAATTTTGTTTCAGAGGTGTTAGTTCATTATTAAAGGGTTTAAAAAAAAAACTGAACTGATAGTGATGAGAATAATTGCAATTCCAATGGCAATGAAAGCGCAGGAAATGAGACTGTTATACGGACCATAAGAAGGAAAGTGTTAGTTGCAAGTGATTCTGAGTCAGAGATAAATGATCAGATAAAAACATATCTGGCCACTGGGTACATTTAGCAATAAAATATCTGAAGCGCAATACATTAGGCGTTCACTTAAGACCAACTCAATCGTTTATCGTCTTCATTCTCTTTCTTTAGTTTATTGCTGGGATACATGCAAATTAACTTTGTTGTTCTGCAATTCTGTCTTTGACTAGGAACGATAAAAAAAAGTGCAATCCGATATTTTTTGATTTTGAATGAAGCGCTGCAATATACTGTTATATACTGATGTTTTCCTCTGTCACAAACGTTTTGATAATAGAATGTAATTTCGATGCGTTATCATTTAGATGGACGTGATCGAGGTACTATAGGATCTTGTAAAAAATACATGTAAAAATTTTTTTGCTGTATCAACGGTAGTTTAAAACGAATAAGCAAATAATCTAAGTTTTTTGCTTTTCAAATTACAGATGTTCTCAGTTTATGCTGTACTGCGTCCTTTGACCGATTTAGTCCATTTTCAATATAAATCCTATATTTTTAGCAAATTTGAAGATGATATAATAGAGTTATAAATATAATACAATAAGTAGATTACAATGGGAGCATAAATAAGTTTCCGCTATTTAGCAAAGGATGTCCACACCAGAATTTATTGTTGAAATCGTCAGAGGTAAAACCCAATATCGTAAATTTGATCATCTGGTAACAAAAGAACCTCCATATCAGCAAAACATTATCTTTTTCGCGCGAAAATATCAAATCGTATGTCGAATAAGCGCCGTTTGCGGGAAATTTTAGTTTTTTTTGCTTAATTCTATATATAGTGCCGTTACGAGCGAAGAACACTGATTATATTAGGATATCCAAAGAACAGATAACCATCATGCGGACTAGGCGAAACACTAACATGGATGGTAAGACTGAAAATATAAAATATATCTAGAGGAGTGTCATTTCCAGAGTGAAATTCGGCTCCAGTTAACAATACAGGACCAACCTTGAATATGCTACCCTTCCGCTGCTATTAGTAGACATTGTTCCTTCCGATTAACGTTGGTTGCATTCGATCATTTATTGTATTTAAGAGTGAGACTTCCATTCTTACAACGAACAAGTGATTTTTTTGTGCAGTTTAAAAGGTCAGTTGGCCTTCTGTTACAATTTTCATATTTTGTCTAAAAAATGGAAGAAAAAGCAACTAGTCAAGGAAAATACTTCGAATAAAATCATAATAATTTCCTAATTTTTGATAAGAAAAGTGGAAACTTTTTCTTAAATTTTTTAAATTAAATTGTATTTATTAATAATTTTTTTTGAACCATGTTTAGAGACTCCACAGACGGACACAGAGATAGGGGAATTAGTAGGCGCATAGGCATGCTTCAATCGTTCAAGTTGTTAATATCGATTTAGAATATATCTGCATAACGGAGATCTCTGAAGCTTCCTTCTGCATATACCAAATGTTTCGATGGATATGCTCCTATCCTTCAAGGGCTGAGTAAGAAGTGTAAATTAATATTTTGTAAAGAAATAAAAAAATCGAAGTAACTTTTATAGAGATTTTCGTGCATCTTTTCCATTCCCGAATATATGTTAAATTTTGCAAAGGTTAGGAACGCCTAACAATACTCATAGGAGATATTGAAAAGTTCATGTAATCTTGATCTTTACGAATAGTGAAGTCTACCTAATCATATCTGTCTATGAGTACTTCTTAATTTATAAAAGTATTTACTCTTAACGAGTAAGAGTAGGGAGGTAGCTGTTAAAACATTCATTTGGATGTAATAAAATGTGAATTAAGTGTTATTTTGCGCAAGAAAAAAGAGAAGTCGATTATGTTCTCTATAATTAAATAAAAAATAAAAAAAATAAATTTGCCTTAAGAAAATTCTTGATATCCACTACTTCAATGCATTTTATTGCAGATACATATATATTTGCATATTTGAAAAAAAGTTAGTTTTCCAGTTCGTATGTAGCCTGTCAGCTGTGCGATCAACAGAGTTTTTAATTGAACGAAAGAAATATTTGTTTTTCGTGTTGTAAATTATAGTTTTGTTTTAACGTGAGTATATCTATGAAACGACCTATTTTTTCATGGTGCTTCAGATCATCTTCATGAAATTATGTGTCGAATTTGTGATCGAAATTTGCTTTAGATTATAAATTAGTTTTTGTTTTGTTGTGGGCATGCGGTTTGTGGGAAGATCATTCACGCCGATTTTTTTTGACTTCAATACGTATCGATCAGATTTATATCTGTTAGGTATTGCAAGTTACAGTTTCAACTCATCGTGGATTGAACGTGATCTAGTTGCGAACTGTAACTACTACATTCATCACTTTTTTACATTTAACTTTTTAACTCAATTCTGTTGTGCCTGAATGCCCTCCTAATAAATAACAGATAAACGACAGACAGAAGGAAGGGCAAATATTTTTCAATTTTTGAAAATTTTTTTTTATACGCACACATATCTCTCAAATAAATTATCTTTGCGTTCATCCTTATGATTAAATGCACCCTGTTTATGTGACCGTGGCAATAGGAAACAACTTTGGAGGTTATCACTAGTTCATGTAAGACCACCGGTAGATTTTTGGGTAACTCGACACATGAGTGGACAATAATCTCTGATGGGCTATATCACCTCCCGTAATAATGCGCTTCACGTTCAATTGACAGTCAAAAATCATCTCCTTATAGATTCTAATCCCTCTTTACTCAACTATTGTAAGAATCGGACAATACTTTTTATTTCGCACAAAGTCAAACGCAGTTATAATATTGATGACATTCTTGAAGGTAAATTTGGCACGGACTTCTTTCACAGTGTGTTTAGACACAGTGGTATAAGTATAAAATGTTCACTACGATTTAGTTATTAGTTACATTATACTGTCTTTTTAGCAAGCACTTAAATATTCCAGTACTGGCCGCCGTAGTCTGCACATTTGATGGTAGAGCATTATACAATTTTTGGGATATATAAGAAACTTTCATTCAGATATTAGATTAGTTATGCCTTATTTGTATTATCTTCATGCTTCTATTGATAGTTGCAAATTTTAACTTTTTATGTAGACAATTAGACTTTTTATGTAGACAATTAGGCTGCCTGGTGTAAATAATTTTATAATATCAGTAGCAATTCTCTCTGCTGTAGCATGTTTTCAAGCCTGATAGCATTCGCTTTAGCCTATATACATATCGAATATTACTCTATTTACGATCACTTTTAATCTACGCAACAATACTGCCCCACAATTGAAAACCAATGCACATCCAAACACTAGCGTGGGAAGGAGGTAGGGTTTAACCGGAATAGATCTTATTCCAAAAGGCATACAGACTCAGGATATAGGTTAGTTCTTACTGTCGCATAAAGCTTTTTCTTTTTGAGTATTTACATGGAAAGTGAATCAAAAAATGATCGTCTCCTGCCATCCAATGTTTGCACACTTTCTTTAGGATGCAAATATGGAAAGTTTTCTTATCTTAATTTCATGGAGTCATATTAAAAATCTACGTTTTGTTTTCTATTACAAATGTTTCAAAATAGATTGTTATATTGCAAGTACTTGGACAATGGTTCGATCAAATCAACTTTCAACTGCGTTCGTCCTTGACCCGATACATGTCAATGAATAGAATTTCATAAAAACATCTTGGGAATCATGACCTCTAAGTTGAATATTACAATGAGCAGGCATCAGATGGAACTATGGACAGACGGGTAGACCTACTTGAATTGATTCAGAAAATAATTTTGAATCGATTACTGTAACAAAATACGGATTCCTATCGTGTTTTTCTGGGTGTTGCATATATCTATAAAAACCTAATCTAATCTTACAACACGTGGTATAGTGTAAAGAAAGACAAAATACCCATTATCTTACTATTACCTTAACCTTTTTGAGCACAATTCTATTGAATTTTATTTTATTTATTTTTTTTGGAGTTTTGTTTTTTGGAGTGAAATTATCACGGTAAAGGCTTTTAAAATTTTTCAAAAAATTGCTTAAGAAATCTTAATCCATCAAAAAAACTCTTTATGTAGTTTGTGATGAGTTACGCCTTTGTAAGCGCGCTACTGTGCTTTTCACTTAAAAATTCGAAATAATAAAAATCAATTTAATTCACATTAATCTGATAGACGTTACGTTAAAAACTAAATCTAAGATAAGCTAATGTGAAACGTTTCCATATTATTTGACCACTTTTTTTTTTCAATTTATTTATTTCAATACAAATCGACAGCCTGTCATATGATATGTATCAATAAACCATAGTAAACGAAAACAAAAAAAAAAAAAAAAACAAAAAAGAAAAAGATTGTCAGTAAAAGTGGACCACTTTAATGCAATTCATTGGCATTCTTCCTCACCTTTAAGTCAATTGCATGGGTCTTCGTTGTTGTTACAATAAATAAAGTGAGATGAAAGATTACACTGATATTTAAAGAGGCGTTACGTAGTGGTGATCTTGTATTCACACCTCATTGACTTTAGGCTGTCATAAAATAATTGCAGCAGACAGCTAAGCTCAATAAAGCAAAAAATATAAAAAATAAAATAAATAAAAAAAAAAGAAACGGTTCCAGACAAGGCTTTTAAAAAAATTTTCTGTTAGCATGAAACACTTAAGTGCTTATAACTGCTGGTATTAGGTGCTATCTAATGCAGTTAATAGCATTGTTGTTGTTGTTGTCGTTGCTGTTGTTGTCGTTGCTGTGTTGCATTGCTTTTATTTACTTACCCAAAGAAAATATCAACAACACCGTAACAAAAAAAAAAAAAAACAAAAAGAAAAGAAAACCTACAAACAAGTACTTTAGAAACACTTTGCTGCCAATTGAACGAACCATTGTACATAAATTGTAAGAGTAAAGATAGGGATAAGGAAGCATTATAACGATTGAATCGTAAGAAAAATAAATAGATTAGTGTGAATAGCGTATAACCGGTAAATACATACACACACACACACACACAAACACATGCACACATATAAATATACTTTAACTCTCTCTCTCTCTCTTTGTCTCTCTCCCTCACACACGCACACACACACGCGCACGCACATCCACATATGTCCATGTAAAGACAAATATTCTATGCTTAGTGATTACGGTCGAACTAAATATATGCCGACGTATAAAGGCGTTCATTCTAACATTCCACAGCATACGTTGAATTCTCGGATTTGTGTATGTTACAACAGTATAATATATTCGAATCAACTGTAGGCAGTAGTAGTTGTCAATAATTGCCATCGCTTTATATGCGTTTGTTTAATATTTGTGAAGATGTTAGATATGTATTGCCTGACGCATACATACATTTACATTTTTAACATTAAACTTGCATAAGAACAAACGATCTATCGGTTGATGCTTTTGTTGCTGGACTCTCTATTGCTACTATTTTCTTAAGCAAACATTTTGTTTACAGTTTATTACTTGGAAAATGATTTAAACATCTTAACCATTAACATGATCATCGGTTATCTGGAAAAACAAATATAATAACAATGTGGCCTTACCATCTTTGTCAATGTTATTATTGTTGTTGTTATTGTTATTTGTATTGAAACTGATTTCGCATATATATATGTGCTTCACGTTCGTTGTTACGATCCAACCAAACTGGTTATAATTAAAGAATTATTTTACACCAAATAAGGTGAAACTTTTAATGCATGACCGACCGAATATCTTTTACTAAAACCTACGGTGACTCTACTTAACTTAATACATATTTCATGCTTTAACTGCCGCAATAGCCATCAAATAAGTACGTTTTTGTTTGCAGTTAATGCTACAACGGTACTGTTCAACGTTGAATGGCTACTCATTGCGCAGTTTCAATTTACGTGTGTATGTGTGTGTGTGTGTGTGTGTATGTATGTGTGCGTGTGTGAGTTAGCTTTTCCTGACTTGTATTGCACGTCTCTACTATTAAATGCAATCTTTCTGTCATTCACTCACTTACTCACACATTCGCTCGCTCGCTGACTCACTCGCTCACTCACTAATGCTCACATACGCTAGTAGCAGACATACAATGTGAACATTTAATTATGAGTTTGTAAAACAATGT
Organism: Glossina brevipalpis; assembly: GCA_000671755.1. Classification (NCBI taxonomy): domain Eukaryota; kingdom Metazoa; phylum Arthropoda; class Insecta; order Diptera; family Glossinidae; genus Glossina; species Glossina brevipalpis. Next base: position 1,240,275 of record KK351047.1, on the reverse strand, counting down.
CATTGTGTGGCGATAGTTGCCACAAGCCATAAACTTGGGGCATAAAGTTTCAAGTCTCAATTTCTAAGTAAACCTTCAACTTGTTGCAAGCCATTGGCTCACTTGTTATTATTTCTTTGGATTTTTCTTTTTTTTCTTTTTTTAGTTTAGTTTTGTGTTGCTTCCTCTTGATTTTCATAGTGTAAGGAATTATTGCTTCTGGTCTTTATAGTTTTAAATCTTTATCTTTTCAGTTAGCATGACTGTAATAGGTTTAGTGTTTAATTGTTTAATTTTTATTTCTGGGTTAGTTTTTGGTGCTTAGTATTTTTTTTCTTATATATATATATATATATATATATATATATATAACATTTTATGCTGTTAAGGAAATTTTAAATAATGTTTTTAAAAGTATGTAAAGAATTTCTCTTTGAACAGAAAATTTTTTTTTGATTTAAGAAAAAATTTCTTCCACTTTTGAATTGATGATCTATGTGTGAGGTACTTTGAAATGTTTAAATGAGTCTCGTCGCAAGACATACCTCATCACACATTTAAGTGCAGACCAAAAACGTTAGTCATCGTTCTCCGGACTTTGAAACAATCCCCTCAACTCCCGGAGTACCAGATCAAACACCTTGGGTACAGACCATTGTTTCCTTCTGGGCGGAGGGAAAATCCAGTTCAATTACCAACAACCAGCCTCGAAACTCCTCGAAGGGCCGTTCCCACGGATTAGGCGACAGGGCATTCTCTAAGTTTGTTGACGTTGCCAACATAGTACAAAAAGCTTTCTCATCCGGGCACCTAATCCCCGAGGACTTACGGGTTCACTTTAATCCGTGTGTACTGATTAGGATGTGAACGACTAACTACCTAATTTTTCTGATTATTATGTATTTGGAAAGACATCGACACATTTAGCAAACGTTTCATGTGCACCCAGTTCAACTACTACCTCAATCAGTCATACACGCCAAGTAGTATGATCTAAATAGCAGAGAACTATCGGGAAGAGAAGACATCTAAATTAGATACAACTCTTGAGCTTCCTGCTACAATTAGAAAAATACCCGTCGACGGGAATTAGTAGTTAAAAACCTTAATCTCATTTAGCCGTCATGGAAAACCATTACGTTTATAACTGAGACCACGTAGAGGTGGAGATTCGGCCATTTATGTTCTGTGCACCCAGATACATAATTTCCTCCGCCAATAGTAATGCATAGGTATACAACTTAAGTGGCATCCATTTTAAGGGCTAGTTGCTTCGGCAGATGAGTTGTTACACTCTCCTTAGCGGATTGCGACTTCCATGTCCACCGTCCTGTGAGGCAGCAAGACTTCGCATTCTATGGAAAGATTAATATGATATGGAAATATGCATAAATTTTGCTTGCATTATTCATTCATAATGTTGAAGCCATGGATATTCAGTCAAGCCACTGATGTTGAGGTTTGTACGTCTTTCATCCATAATTTTTGACAATTATAGCTTATCTTAGCTTCTTTATATCGGAAATGTTTTTTTTTCGAATTAAGCAAGCAAAATTTACAGTTATCATCATATATCTGTCATATATCAATAGATCTACGATACGATCGATATTTTTGGGTATTTTTATAATAATCGAATGGCTGCTTATACAGACAATGCGTCATGGACCTAAACCAGAGTTAAGAAGAAGAAGTAGTGCTTTATCATTTTATCGTTTTATAATCTTATAATTTTGTCATTTTATCAATTCATCACTATATAATCTTATAATTTTATCGTTTTGTCTTTTCTTACCGTTTTATTGTTTTATGATTTCAGGATATCATGATTTCGTCATTTTACGATTTTATGATGATGATTTTGTGATTTTATGATTCTATGGTTTTATGATTTTATGATTTCATGATTTCATAATTTCATGATTTTATAATTTTAGCAGTTTTACTTATACGTATATTAGATAAAGTGTTTAAAACGCGTCTGGTATCAATCGGTTCAACGCTATGTTGAGATACGGTTGTATTAATTCTATTATTCTCTTTGTAACATATGAAAAATAAAGAATACTTTCCATCTGTTGTTGGAATATTCAAAAACTCAAACATTAATATTACGAACTTCAAATGAATCTATACTGTATAAATAGGAAAACTATATTCGGCTGTAATCAAATCTTTTGTATCATATTTATCTCATCTTAAAAAAGACTTTAAAAAAATCCTGAAAACTAAATTTCCATATAAAGTTTGGATGGGCGTGGCTGGTCTTAACAAGTTTAGTGGAGCACAAACGGAAATTTCTATTATGTGCCCGTTGTAGTTTATGAATAATAAAGCCAAAAATTCAGAAAGTAGGAGTGTTCTCAGCTTACGTGGCACTGTAAGCGTGTCCTTGAAAGGACTTGGTCGATTTTCTTTATCAATCTAGATGCAAACAGTTTGAATGTTTTTAGTTAATTTGAAGTTGATATTTTCGTAGATGTAACCAAGTCTAGCCTAACTGTTTATCATGTCTTTGCTCGCCATGTGCAAGATAATCGATATGGTCACGACCTGGTGTCGGTCTTTTGAATCTGCGATTTTAAAATCTTAATATATTGTGTGGAAAAAGAATGATTTTATCACTTTGATTAGCTTCAGTTTGAAAATCACCAAAATTACTCTGTTGGTCCAAAACAAAAAAATATAAAATTCCGCTTTTCTTCTTAAATGAGTGCTTCTGAATTCTTATTTAGGAACCTTGTGGTCAGGTAGCATAAAACTATTATGCAAACTATGGCAAAAGTGATAGCACAATTCAACACTCACAGGAGTTCCACAAAGCTATCATTCATGCAAGCGAAATCTTTACAATGTCAGGTGTTCATATTGTTTTGTTTACATCACGTAGGTTGCGTATTTGCCTATAAAGTGCTACCGAATTGTATAAGAATATGCTTTTTTCTTTCTGAAATCTTTAACTTATATTTATGTTGTAAGCAGGTTTTTATAATTATGAATAAATTATTAAATAAATAGAATATATATTCAATGTACGACATACGATATTTGGTGTATGATATACGACATACGATATATGATAAGACACGTTGTGCTATACATAAGGTATGCCATATCATCCAAATACCCAGTGAATGAATCTCTACTTTTTTAGTGACATATTGTACACGAACTAGTGACAGTTATTAAAAGGTTGTACTCAAGCCGGAACTAATTTCTTTCTCTTTCTTTTTATACCCATCACCTAAGAGTTTATTTCATTTTGTTGTTTGGTTTGTAACTACCAAAAGGAAACTTCGGAAAACCCAGAAAATATATATATGCTTGATCGGCATCAAATTTGGAAACGATTTAAGAATGTCCGTCTGTCCGTCCGTCCGTCTGTGCAATGTCTGTGGTAAACCTTCGCCTAGTCGCAAAAATGGAGATATCAGTTTCAAATTTGGCAGAAACATTGAAAGTTCTTGCACGCAGGTCGGTAATGAAATTGGGCCAAATCGGTCCCAGGACGCGTTCAAAGTAGATGTAGATTTTTGCTCATTACTCGTACACCATAGCAGATACAGTTATAAAAATTTCTAAAAATATTACGCCATATATAGCCATCTCATAATCTCTGTTCAAGAATGGAAAGAATCGATATAATAAAACATTGAAATTTAATTTTTTTGTGGAAGCGTTTGTAATATTAAGAAGAATTCTTCAAAAGTCCCGTAAAATGTATATAGTTTTGATTAGTATGGAATTCAGAATCCACCTAGACGTATCCGTCCATACGTGTGTTCATCTGTCTGGCTGCTTAACTATCTAATGTCTGTGGTAAACATTCCCCTGGCCGAAAAAAGGAAGACATCGGCTTCAAATTTAGCAGAAACATTGGAAGTTCTTTCATTGCTACGCCCACCTATGATAATTTAGTTCTTCACCCTTTTTTAAGGTAAGGGTGGTGGGTATAAAAGATTTCGCACAGACGAATATAACTTTCTTACTTGTTTATATCTAAAACGAAAATGTAACGAAATGTAACATACATTAGATTATATATCGATCGATTAGTCAAGTATTTCTATTTAAAAGACAAAAAAAAAAATATATTTAATTTATGTACTTGAACAACATTTAAAGACTTGGATTGAACGAAAGCCCAAAAATGTAACCTTTGAATCAAGCTGAATGTTGTTGTACTCTAAGGCATATTTAAAGTGAACAAACTTTTTAAACGCATATTACTCGTGATGGTAGGAGGATTTAGTTGAATCATTTCATTTAAACTAAAATGAATCATAATGAATCTGTTCATCAAGTATTTCATGAATGTAGTACACGTATACATATACATATGTATGTATATATATATATATATATATATTTATTTCCAATGATTTTGCATTAACTGTGGCTGGGTGAAGTGGGCGGACTTGTTCAGAATTGAATCTGCATACGCTTGTTTAAAATATAACCCAAAGCATGAAGCAATGGCTTTCCTCTTGAATATTTATATGCAATTTACACACCATGCTGTTCGCATGATTATTCGGCAGTGCAAAGTTTACAATAAATTTAACTTTAACTTAATTTACACTTTAAGGCGGTGGGTATTCAAAATTCGCTGTAAAGCCAAAACATCGAATGTTGCTAATAACCACAGGCTTCAAGTACTTCCAACAAAAAGATTCGCTCATTGGAATTTATGGTAAAATTGTGGTTATAAATAGCTTATGTATATATCAGTGTGTGTGTGTGTGTGTGCATACCAATAGAATCAGTTTACAGATGAGTGCATTTTTAACAAAAGTGTAGTTTAAAATCAAACAGTGATCGTATGTTTATATGGATTTCGACAAAGTTAATAACGATTTAACACGCAAAGGAGAAAATTTTACAAAACTTTTAGTTAGAATATATTTGGAGATTTTTTTTTTTTTTTAATGGATGGAGTTTTTATTTATATACGCTAATATTACTTCGGACATGATATATATAACAAAGGCAACAACCGGAGAAGTCTCCTTTGGACAAACATTTTTAAAATTGAAGCAAAATTTTTTGGTTAATGTCAATCGCGGACAGGCTTATCGATATGTGAGTGTTTGTTGTATCGTATATATTTTCTACAAGTCTATTTTAAAGCGAATCTACATTTATTTGTGTTTAGACAACAACTTGTTTTTCTTATATCCAAATATGGTAATTTTTATATTCATCATCAATGGATGGTGATATGATACGTTTTTTACTTGGTTTGTAGCACAACTCAAATGTAGGTACTTTTAATTTTCGATCGTTGGGCGTTGATCGCTGATCGATTAAATCGACTGTACCTCTATTCGGCTCTTGCTCGTTTTGCTCTTCAATTTTCTATTCTAGCAGCCTTTCTTCTTTCCAGTCGGCAGTTCTATCCCTGATTTCTTCTGCCTCGTCCCACTTCTATCGTGTTCCATAACCGCTATATATTTTTTTACACCTGTTCATTTATTATTAATCCGTATAATTATTATTATTGTCTTTTTCATGTTTTCAATTTAACCCGTCTGTCAGGCGATATTCCCTAGAAGGGCATAAACGACCTGATGGCCAGAAAATAGTGTGATTGGAGAGAGGGTAGAATTTGTTCGCAACACGCAAGTTGTACGCCCATTACGTAATTGTTATACCATGAAACATTCATTATAGTTGTGATCACATTCCAATCGTAATTAAAGTGTTGTCTACAATATTGAAAATTAAAGTAGAGTATGCCGATTTGATTGGCGTGCTTCATATCTATTAAGCTATACGGTAGCTCTTTCGTCGTTATACTCCTCTCACTGTTCCATCGTTATTCATCTTGATTTGCATGTCACTCGATCCAATCGTCTATCTCTCTAATCGTTTGTCTCGCCCCTATCCTTCCACCACCAGCTTCCAGTACGCCTCGTTCCCTACCTCGCCCTCTACCTCGCCCCTTACCTCACCCCCTACCTTCCCCCCTACCTCACTCCTACCTCTATCACTACATCACCACCCCTCTCGCACCATTACCTCGCTCCTCCTCCCATTACCCCATTTCGCCCCTATCCCGCCCTCTACCTTACGCACTACCTCTACCCCTACCTCTACCACTACCGCACCCCCTACCTTACGCACTACCTCACCACTACCTCGCCACCCTTCTTGCACCATTACCTCGCTCCTCTTCCCATTACCCCATTTCGCCCTAATCTCGCCACTATCTCTCCCACTACCTCTACCCTACCTCTCCGCCTATCTCTACCCCTACCTCTCCCCCTACTTCACTCTTTACCATCCCTCTACGTCGCCCCCTACCTCCCTTCTACCTCACATATCCCACTTTACTTCGCCCCATTTCGCCCCCTACTTTGCCCTCTACCCCGCTCTCTACCTTGTTCCTTTCTTACGTTCCTCTCTGTATTGGCCAGCAGCTGCGCACAAATAAGCTGAAAAGCTTTTTAAAATAGCAGTCATTGAAGAGTCGACCATAAACGATTCATTCGTTATTCGTTATTTATTTGAACATGTGCATGTTTGATTTATGGGCCCTGTAACGACAAATAATTCCTGTCATTTCATCGTTTTTTTTTTGTGCGCTTGTTACCTAAACTGAAATCAAATGCATGTACCGATCCTATCATGATTATTCACACAAAGACATAAACATTAAATGTATGCTGTAAGCTCTTAAAACAATGAATTGTACATTTCTTATGTATGACAACTACGCGTGTGTTCCTACCCGACATTGAATTTGATATCAAAAAAAAAAATAAAAAAAAATAGGACCGAGCACACAAGAAATATGTTCTTTAATAAAATCGAAGAAATAAAATAAAAAAACAAACAACTTTTATAATGGGCGCTGGCCTTAGCCTTTGGATCAGTGAACAGATTTACAATAGTTAACTTAAAAAATAAATATGTATGCATGTGCGTGTGGGCATACATGTGTATTTGATACATAGGCACTTGTGTAATGATTTGTGTAAAAAAGTTTACAAACATCATTAATTTTGCGACATATAAGGCGATCTCGTTTGGTTATATCGAGTAGTAGTACAAGTATCCGTTGTTCTTCTATTAAATTGCGTAACACACAGAATCAGGAACAATTCCATATGTTTCAAATTTAGGTCGAATCCTAAGTACTCTATTCATAATACTATACACTTATACTTGGTACAAATGGTAGATCATTTAGACAACAACTAACCGTTTGCCTCTTTACAAACAATACTCATAACAGCTACCTTGAAGCTATTGTTTACACGGGCTATTTGTACTTCATTGTAATAGGTAGCATAGTAATTTTACCAAATCAAGCATAACAATACAAAACAACTAAGTAGTAAGCAACGTATTCGTTACTTCATAGTTGAGTATGCTTTTTGGGTATAAAAGATTTGTTATTGCGTTTGAAGTTTTATAGAAAAAGTTTTGTGAATTTATGCAAAAGCTTTGCAGATAAGACGTTTAGTGCTCTTTATACCTAGATTAACTGTTAGGAAAAAGTTTCCCCAAATATTTATTTTGTGGATATCATTTTACTTTATAAAAATTGCAGTAAACTCTTGGCATTCATAACCTACTTTATTAGCTATATAGAAGAGACCAACTTTTCGTAAGACTTATAGGCTATGGTCGATCATGTGTTTCCTACTCTCGAATTTCAAGCAAAAATTTTGTGTAGTGTTTTTTATGTATAAAAAAACAGCTTAAACTTATTTCCTAATGATTTCTCTTTAAAGTTCGTTTTGTTCAACAATTTTTGGTTTTTCACTAAAGAAATCTAATGTTTGGAGCAAACATTTCTTAAGCATCTTATCCTATTCAAGTTCAAGTTCACAAGTTGATTTTTTTTTAGAGTTTCAGCAAGAATTTCGATATGAAATCAAAAAGAAAAAAAATTGTTAAAAATAACTAAAAAAAAGGAAATATTCTTCACATGAGTGAGTAGTTAATAAAAATGAAATAAAACAAGTGAATAATATATTACATAAAAAAAAAGTAAATAAGAAATAAAAATTAAAAAAGTGTTTTAATGTGCTCATCGTATTTTTTTTTTAGACTGAAAATTTATTTTACCGATTTAAATAAATTATAATAATAATAATACATATTTTTATGCTAACGACCGATGGTGAGGGGCGCATTAATTTTGTCATTTTGTTTGTAGTGCTCAGAAGGAAGCTTCAGAGACACCACAAAGCATATTTATTCTTGGTAAGTATCAAATTTAGAGTCGATTTAAGCACGCCTGTCTGTCCCTCTGTGCTTTTCCTCTGTTCGTCTGTTCCTCTATTCGCATGCCGGTCTGTCCCTCTGTCCGTCTCTTCCTCTGTTCCTCTGTTCGTCTATTCCTCTGTTCGTCTGTTCCTTTATTCGTCTGTCCCTCTGTCCGCCTGTTTAATGTCTGGCGCCAAAATGAAGATATCGGTTTAAAATTTGGTACAAACACTGGAAATTCTTGCACGCAGGTTGATCTTGAAAGTAAATGAAATTGGTCAGAGCTCATGCCCTTCGGTATAAAATAAGCTGAAAGCATCTTTGTTTTCCGGATGTATTGCTCACTACTCATAGACTAGGCAATAAAAATTTCCACAGTATTCCATGTCAATAGAAAAAATCTACCACGCCCACGTGTTAAAGATCAATTTTTTAAAATCTTCTTCTGCTGGCGGGTTTGAAACGGCCGAATTTAATTTTCTTACTCGTTTAATATTATTTAGTTCTTAGAATTACTTTGTCGGGTTTGCTTTACCTTGCGGAAGTATGTAATTTAGACGCGAAATTGGGTCACAGATCTTAATAAAGTTATTGTATACTATAAGGTAGAAACTAATATCGGTATATCTTTATATTATATCGTATTTATTCATAATTTCTATGCTTATCATGAGCAAATTCTTAAATTAATTTATTTACTTTTCCAATTTAACGCTTAACTTAAGTTTTCACTTAACGCTCGGTTTAATAGACATCTACGTATGATAAGAAAAAAAAAAGAATAGATTGCTTGAAAGGTAAGAAGTCAGTGGTTCAATAGCTGATGCTTATCACATTTTAAGGTCCGCCTTGAGTTTAATTCTTTAAAGAGTAAATTTAATGCTCGCTATATTCACAGAATGAAAAGCAAATTGCTTACCGACCCTAAGAGATTTTAAGGGTTTGTTAAGTCAAAGTTTAAAATAAGTGGTTACCTATTCCTTATGTTTTATGGCAAGTTCGAAACTTCTACCTCTTCTGAAATAAGTAGTCTGTTTGCTTCTTTCTTTGAAAGTTGGTATTCCAATGTTGATTCTCTGTTGTGCTTGATCGATTCGTTCGATATTTCTCATCGTATTATGTTTCTTTCTTCGTTCTTAGCTTTCAAGTTACCTTTCATTGCTGGTCTGGACGATGATGCACTTCATGCTAAGACTTTAATAAGAATAAGAAAAACCTTTAAAACATAATATAAAAAAAATACCACGTTTTACTGAGTGCGCAGCAATCGTCAGATTTTAATAATTTTTGGACTTAACTTGATAAGAATAAAGATGAAAATTTGAAAAAAACTTTTTTCGTTCGGACAAATTTTTAAATCCACAATTACATCATACCATCTGACATAGCAAGGGAAGGATTTCTAAGTTTACCTTAAAACTAAAAACTTAAATCATGTGTGGACTTCTGGTCCGTGATAATGTAATAACACGAACCCGATAGTTGGAATTATGTTGACCAAAATGAGACTTCAAAATAAAGTTTGGCTCCTTGGAGTATTGAGGTTATAACTCATCAAAAGACATCGGGACGACGGATGAATAGATTTTTAAATTTAATCTTGCAAAAGAGTAAAAATAGACATTTAAGATTGAGTTTGGCTTTTTGAGAAAATTTTTAAGGTGACAACTACATACTTATATCCAGGCGGACAGACTGACAATCTTTTCAAACTGAATTTGAGAATAACAAAAAACGAAAAGAGTTCATCACAAAGCTTTAAGGCCACCATTAACGAAAGCAGTTGGAAAGACAAATAAACTTCTTAAACAATAATGAAAAAAAAAGAGTTTGTTTCCCATGACAAAGTTTTAAGGTCAAAGTTAATGAAAGTACTTGGAAGGACGGACAAACGTTCTAAACCGAACTCGGCAATAATAAAAAAAAAGAGTTTATTGCTCAACAAAGTTTTAAGGTCGCAAGTAACGAAAGCAGTTGGAAGGACGGATAAACTTTTTAATCTGAACTTGAAAATAATAAAAAATAAAAGAGTTCGTGTTCAAGGCAAAGTTTTAAGGCCACAGTTAAGGAAAGCAGCTGGACGGATGGACGGAATTTTAAATCTAACTCGTAAAAAAGTAAAAATGAAAATTGAAGCTTAAATTCATCTTTTTTAGTCTTAAAGAGTTGATAATGTAGTAACAGTAGCTATACAGAAAGACTGAGTTGTCCCAACATTCTAGTTTGAAAAATGCTGAAAATGTGTATTTGAGGTTAGGTTTGCCATCCTGGAATATGTTTAAATTTCACAATTACGTAATCTTATTAGGCAGATAGACGAATGGACGGAGATCAATTCCACTTAATAATTTTTTATATTTTATGATAAGATTCCTTGAACGGATATTTTTGCGAAACCTAATATGCTCCTTTGAAGGGGGTTTAAGAATTTACTACAACAGTTTTGTAAACTTATCTGCTTTGCAATAACTCAGCCTCCACATGCATTATTTGTTCATTCTATTACTTATGAATTATGATTTTGTTAACACTCAAATATGCCTATTGTTGTGCCTAAAGACTTACACGGTTATAAGTTGTCTAAGAAAAAGGGTATCTATATATCAGTTTATATTAAGTGAATGGAATTCAATATATTATGCACTTTTTGCTGCTGTTGTTGGTTTTTGTTGCTCGAAAATTTGTAAACAATGATAACGAAACGAATGCCATAAGAGGTAAGTAATGGAAATCGATTAATTTCCTATTTGTTACGATTGCTGATTGTTTTCATGCTGGGGGTCAGAGCGCTAGGCGTTCAACACAGCACAGCACAACACAACACAACATAACATAACATAGATTTTCATATATCTATACGACCTACACATGTCATTGTGTATTTTATCCGAGTGGGGACATTTTTTGTTATGTATTTGTTTGCGATAAAAAAAGAAGAAGAAGAAAAAAATGAAATTCAACTTGAATTTGGAATGTTGCTGGTACATATTCCTTAACATTTTATACACATGTTCGTACGTGATGTTAGTTGAATCAATTAAAAGAAAATCGGGTTTTCTTGTTTATGCATCACAGCCTGTCAACGGTGTTATCCAATATCGAATGAAAACACTTGTAAAGCTTAAGATAATTGTGGGTTTTTTGTTGTTTTTTTTTTCTTTTTTCTTGTGATGCGCACCCCGCTCATGCATATGATAATACACTATAAGATCTGAAGTGTTTATGTATGGGGTTTAATATAAATAAAAGCAGAAAAAATAATAAAAATCACTAACCACAAATTATATGCATTTATATTAACCTGAATATATATAAGACTTTGTGTTTTTAGTGTATAAATAACTGTTGTAAATAATCATGTTTATGGGTACACAATACATGTGTTTGAGAGTAGAAGTGTAGAAATGTAGAAGTGTGTTAGTTTGTTTGTGTTTCGTGTTTTTTTTTTTTATTTTATTTGTGGCACTTGTCGGGCCTGTTTAAACGTAGACGCATGCCGGCCAAGATCAATATAAATATACACCAATAGCAACTGAAAACAACGGTTATTTCCATTGCTGTTGCTGTTGCTGCCGCTGTTGCTGTTGCTGTTGCTGCTGCTGCTGCTATTTGCCGTTGCCGTTGCTGTTGTTATTGTTATATGTGCATATATCTCTCTTCTTTTTTTTTTCTTTTATTTTTCCGTTGCCTCATTGTTTTCCTCTTTATTTTTTCCAGTTTATTAAGCTGATATCCAGAGAAGTTTATTTCAACATATATTTTTTGTCTAAGTGTGCATGCGTATGTGTTTTCTTTTCTAGTTGGGTTTTACCCCACAACCGTATCTATCTTTACTTTGCAACATACAAGCACACAAACATAAATATAACAGTAGTTACCAGTTTTGTAAGAATTTTGTTCTAATTTATGCGAAATTCTGGTGCAGTTATCGCATCCAATAGTATTTCTAACAAAAAAAAAAAAAAAAAAAAAAAAATAAATAAATAAATAAAAAAAGAAAAGAAAAGAAGGTTGACGTTTGTGCACAACCGTAATCAGGCAACAGTTGAATTTGTTGAAAACAATTTCTTATAAATTTCCTTGGCAGCGAGCAAAAGAGGTTAAAAGCATAGTAGAGCCATACCTCTCTATCAATGTCTCTGCTCCTTTGTTTGTGTATTTCCTTCATTTTCTTCTTGTTTTTTATTATTGTTTTTTTTTTCTTTTTTTGCTTTATTTTGTTGTGTGTTACTTAAGACATAACAATCTCATTAGAGGATACTGCTGTTTGCCTCATCTGTATAAGGTCCATATCGCAACCACAACTAACCACAATTTAATGAGCTCCTTTGTTGGTGTCGCCCCACAGCAGCAGCTTGACAACGGAGCAACATAAAACCATCACAACAGCAGCAGTAGCCAACAGACAGATATTAAAAGCAAATGTTTTTTAAATTGAATAAAATGATGGAGTGTAAGCTTAAGATTGACCACAAGCACGAAAAACCGTTTAATTTTAATCGTTATTCAGAAGCAAGCAAGTTAAGAATATGATTCTTTGTCTAAAGCATTTAATAAACAATGAATGGAAGGATCTGGCACAACCAGTTAAGACACAGAATTTCCTCCTGTTTTACTTCTGTATCACTTAAGTAAAATCAAAAGATTTTTATACCTTATCAGATGACTTTTTGCAAACGTTTTAGTTCGCAACAGGAAATTTAAAGCAAATAGTTTGGCCTGCCGAATGCGTGATTGTTGATTAATAAATGGCTTATAAGCAAGATGTGTAGAAATTTTTGCGTAAAAGGAGTGCAAATGGGAAATGAGGCTTTGGTTTTAATTATATAAAATTATTTCTTATTTTTTATCTAAAAAATATTTTTTAAAATAAGGAAATATCTCCGATTATTTAAAAAAAAAAGCAAATAAAAAGCTTCAAAAAAGTTTCCACATTTTTTCTTATTAAGAAATAAATTTTTTTATACAAAAGTATAGTTTTTTTTTAAATGAAAAAATAAAACCTTTTAATATAAAAAACTTACACGAAGAAAACTTATGTTAAAAAACTTATTTCTTATATAAAAAAAACATTTTTTTTTATTTTGAAATATGAATTCTTGTTTCATTAAGAAATAATTTTTTTTCTATTTTTTATTTCATTTAAAAAATAAACCTTTTTAAATTTAAAAAACACATTTTTTTATATAAAAAATACACTTTTTAATTCAAAATATAAATTCCTGCTTATTTGAAAAATCATTTTGTTTTTTAAATACTTTTTTTTTATTTCGAAAAATATATTTTTATTTATTGTTTTTATTGTTTAAAAAATAAATTTTTTTTGTTCAAAAAATAAATTTTTTTAATTAAAAAAAAAAATATTTCCTAGCAGAAAAAGTTAAAAAAAATATGTAGCCTATGTTGTATAAGTGCTAATTTTTTTTGTTTAAGAATTTATTTTATTAGTCTGAAAAGTTATAATAATAATAAATAAATAAAGTTTTCTGAAACAAAAATTTTTAAATATTATTTACGCTATTATGTGAGCTTTTTGTCACTATTTTTTTTTGTATCTGAAATTATCTTTTAAGTACTTAAGACTCGCATCTAAAAGAGGAACGCTATTTTTATGTGGTTCAAAATATGGATTTTTCAAGTAAAGTGGCTATTTAGAACTGTTAGAAACCATTGTTCCTTAAGATTTTAATGGTGTTTTGTTGCTTATCGAGCTGACTCCATTGCTGTTTCAAATATTAACTGTAGCTTCATAGTAACATTCTCTAGTGAAGCTCGTATCAATTTTTTGATTGTTTAAGCTCAAATGATTTCACAGGTGATTCTTGACAGAATTTTTCAAGAAAAAAAACATTGTGTTTACGCTTAAAATTATAGTTTTCTAATTAATACTTTTGAAAAATTCTATACGCTTCGATAAATAATAAATAATATTTTCTAATTCGATCTTGGACACGAATCATATGCTCAAAGAGCATCTACTCGAAATTATGCAATTTTCCGAGCTCTTTACGTTGACAAACTTTCATTCTTTTTGCCGATTTAGTGCTGTGCTTCCATGTTATACCCATATAGTTTGTGGTTACAACCTAGTTGTCCAGTTATACAACTGTAAAGATAAGATTTTTCCCCATACGAAAAAAGATGTTCGATGTCTGAGTCCGGGGTAAATCTCGTCGGCAGGTGTCCAGGTGCTCCGCGATAAAAAAGCTTTACCTAAACTTACTTTAAACTTACTTTATGAAGAGTCAACGAGAAACGCATGCTCTATTTAATTTAGGAGGACAATTCGTCTATATTCTCTCTATGTTAACAATAAGCAGCAGACTTTACCGTCTAATGAGCTTGCTCGTTTCCCTATGAACCAATATGACTAGATACCTAAAGTTTAAAACAAGCATTTTGTTAATTTAAGCAGTGTTGTTAACATGTCGCTGAGTTTTGTAAGCAATGTATTGTATGAAGTTTGCTCTATTTCACTTGTTTGTTTTTTAAACTTGAATTTTTTAACCCAAAGTTTCCAACCGTTGTTTGCTGGAGAACGTATGTCCGAGATTTTCCGGAGACTCTACATATTGTTATGTTAATTAATATATACAGCAGCATATGTTTAGGCGGAAATTAAACGTTAGAGCCTTCAGAGATATTACAGGCTTCAGCAATGTGCAACTTCCTTACAATGGCAGCTATTGAGTTTACATACGTACTTATATAAGCATGTGTATAAAAATAGAGGCCTTTAAGATAAGGGTAGTACATAAGACTTAGTTTTAAATAGAATCAATCACTTTGTAATGACCATTAGTAGCCGGAGACTGATGCCGCATTTAAATAAAACTTAATATGCATAAAATATCCTGCATCTAATCTATCATTTTGTAATATGAAGGGAAATTAATTGATGAAATAATAAGCGTAGAATTATACACACAATCCACGAGCTTGCATACACGATTTTGTAAGGCTACGAGTTAATATTAATCCGCGGGTACTTTACATTTACGATCTCCGTGCTTTAATAAGTTTGAAGAGAAAGCTTAGAGACATCTTTTTGTGTTTTCTCCTTGTAATAATAAAATAGTTCGTTAAAACTATTCACGGCGTAGCAGCCGTTTGAGGTCGCCAGAGTATTTGATAAACTGTTAGAATCTCATTTATAGTAATCCATACCGATGTACGACTTAGATCTGTTGATCTTAGTAACTGCATTTAGTAAATGTTCTTACTAAGTGTTCTTAATAATCTTGCGGTTTTTAGTAAGTTTTTGCGGAGCTTTTTACTCCATGACTAAAGGTCGGAAGTACGCTGGCTTCTTTTACGTTTTAAATACATGTGTTTGCCGTATATAGTAACATTACGATCAAGTCTTTTTCCCATTTTACAAGACCTGATCGATTTACATAATATCTATCGTATTGTTCTTCTTCTTATATATCTGCCAAGAATGTGATTGGAGTCGTACCTTCCCAGATGCGAAGACAAGGGTATATCCTTCATCGGTTCATAGAGCGGAATAAATTTTCCTTTCTTTGCTTTTATAGCCAGGGCAGCAGTCTGCCTTAAACTTATTTGTAGGCTGACTGGAGCAGTTAGGCAGCAGGTGAAGGCGTGAAGCTTATGAATTGGTTATACCACTCTCAGGCTTCGGGCATACCTTATCCTTCTCTCTGTACTTTTTTCTGATGAACAAGTCATATTAAAAAACGAAAAGTTTCGCCTTTCTGGCTGGGTTTGTCGAGATCGAAATTACATCGTGCAATCTACCAGAAGTTTTGCCCAAAGAATTGAGTCAGTCAGCTTTTCGAACGATATACTCATTAATAAAGTCAGATGATATAATAACCAACGGAGAAGTAATATTATATTATAATGTTGTATATTATATAGTAATATTATATTACGTATAATATATCATATATGATATTATATATAATATATAATATATGATATATCTGTACACAATATTATGGCAATGCAGTCATTAGCTAATAGCACGCTGCTACTGCATATGAAAAAAAAAGATTAACTAACGCGAATAGTTTCTATTATAGAAATGAAGGTTGCAATCACATGTGACGACAAACAAAGCATTCTCCACAAGCTTCACTGACAATTTCAGTTTAATTCTATCTAATCTAATATCTCTTATTGAGTGTTGTTCACCGTTATTTGAAATTAGTCGTATCTTTTATAAAATCTTAGGTGATGTTGTTTGAGTGTCGCACGCTTGCACATGCTGTTTGCCTTATGGTGTATCAATCTGTTTAATTTGTGGTTTCGTATTTCGAATTCAAGTTTATTTCAGATTAATAGCGTTATTACAACTAACAACGCCCAACGGATTTAATAATAAAATTTATTATAAGTAAACGAATAATATTGAAGAAAACACCAAACAAACAAACTCTAACTCTAAGTCTCTTGATATTAACACTCAATTAAAAAGTGGAACCTAGCAATTTTTGAAACCAGTTTAGTGGATCAATTTATTGAACTTTAGCAAACATGCAAAGTTGCCTAACTCTTGGTGTAATGAATTCTCAAGAAATTGTCGTCTTATAAACTGGTTTTCATATCAAGTTAATTAAAAGAATTTAAAAACGAAAAATGCCACAATTGTTACATCTGCAATTGTGTCTGTCTGTCTGTCTGTCTGTCTGTCTGTTTGGTTGTTTGTCATTATCGTTGACCGTGCACAATTTTCTTTGTCGTTGATTTGAGAGTTTGAGTTTGACTTATTGAAGGCATTTGTCAGTCATACCTATATACATACATATACGTACGTACATAGATATATACGAGCAGCTAACATGCTGAGCATTCCTACAGAGTTGATTTTAAAATTTCTGGACTTTCTTAACATTTGCAATTACAATGTAGATGTGTATGTGAATTTTTTTTATTTTTATTTTTATTTTTTTGTTTGTTGGTTTTTTCCCACCCAGCTGGATACAAAAGCATCTCCGCAAATTGTAACGGATTACAAGTATGTTGTGTGTGCGTGAGTGTTTATGGATATAAAAATTTACATTTTATGCTGGCTTTCCTTTTATTGTTAGATTTCTTATTATTGTTGTTGTTGTTGTTGGAAAAAACCGTTTATTTCGTTGATTGCATAATAATGTAAAATGTCATTGAAAAATTTATAGCTGCGGTACTCAACGCAACCGCAATCGGTTGCGTATAAAAAGAATCCATAAAATGAGAATAAATAAGAAACGATACTTAGATGCGATACTTAAAAAGAACGAACACAAGCAAACAAACAAATAAACCAACAAATGCTATTAAAATGTATGTAATTTTTTTTTTTTGTTTATTCTTGCTCTTTACGAATGCAACCAAAAAATAAATATGATGAACCTGACCGCAAGAACTCTTTAAAAAGAAGTTATTCGATAACTTAAACACATATATTGGCGATCAGTTGTTTTTTCTGCCTTTTCTATGCAAGGTTCATGTACAGGTTTCTAAATTTGTAACCAAACATGTACATAACTTATCGAAAATTCAGGAATTGTGCTCATTTCCAACTTTGTTAGAGGTTTGCATAGAAAAACATAAAAGTTGATTATAATGCTATGAAATATTAATAGCAGTCAATGAATTGTGATTTATGTTAAGGAATTTAAATAAATCTATGGACATCATTTGTAATGGCGCTTACTATTGCTATTCTTTTTTACGTATATACTACGAAAATCACTTTGACTTCTGCTGTTTCACAGCTTTAAAATAATGAATGATGAGCGTTGTGGGATCCATCACAGATTGCATAACATATATAAAAATATTACAAAATTTATGCGTTACTGGAAAGCATGTTGATTTTCGATTGAAATGCCTCTCGTAAATTGTACGGAATGACATACCTGTATAACCGTAATTTCAACTTTATGCGTCTGCCTTTATTTGGATCGAGCACAGTAACTCCAAAAAATCTAAGTCTAATCTGGTTTTTGTGTTCTAGCTGCTACTCATGATTACACGATGTTTCCGGAAAGATCTGTACGACCACAGATTGTTTAATCAGAGAGAAAATGTAATCATAGGGTTTTCAGATAGGTAACATACAATAATGCAGCTAGTGCGTATAAATGACTCTTCAAGGTCATACCATGATTTTCGTATAATATCTGCCTTTCTCTAAGTCAAGCATTCGGTTCCTCCTCGATTTCGCACCAGGTACTTTGTGCCTCATCCTGTAGATTTATCTACGACCACAACTATCATAAAATTTCTTGAAGAATCCGTTCAGAGTTTCAGATAAAGTTCTATAGCTTCCTTGATACTCAGGATATCAAAGTATGACCCGTAATAACTAACTTTAAGGGCATGTTCGAGTAGTAAAATTTGTATAATGCATCGACACTTCACGCAAAGTATTTATTATTGGTTAACGTAGATATTGGAATAAATTCAGTAATATCGGTCGGTCGGTTCGTCCTTCTCTTTAAGTCAAGATTACGAGATATAAAGGAACAACGATGGCATCGAACATTTTCTTATTGTTTTCACTAGATTTAGGTGGAAAATCAAGAGAATTTAATTAACAATTCCCTGAGGATTAACAAAAAAGCTAGCAGATCGCTCTCGCTGGTTTAAGGTGAGTACTTACTCAGAGTCTAACTTCACAGCGCACCTAAGCACAGGACTAATTTTCAGCGAACGATAGTCGGTGTACCTCAGGCTTTCGAACAATGCCCATTGAAAAGGACTCTGCAATTCCCGAGGTTCCAGAACAAACTTTCACTAGGTATAGTCCAGGGCCACCCCCTGCTCAGAGGATGTTCCCATTCGGCTACTTCCACAAACACAACGTACTCCCCGAAAGGCCGCATCAGCGATTAGGCAACAAGGCGTACTCTAAGTTTGTCGACGCAGTCAATATAGTAAGAAAACCTTCACCATTTGGGCAACCTGATCCCCGATCAGTTTCTAATTATTCGCTTTAGATTATCGATACTTCTCGGAAGCGAACTATCGCTACCTTAATTTTAAGAATTATTGTGTATTTGGAAAGATATCGACACTACTGTCTGCATCCTAGCGCACCGAGTTCAAGTTGTTGATTGTTATTAGGATTGTTATTAGGACCCAATAGAAATTTATTTAGGAAGAGAAGTCTTCTAAATAGAAGCACAACTCCTAAGTTTTCCTCCCACAATCCGAAAAATACCTGTCACCAACCATCAGTGGTTAAACCTTAGTCTTCTTTTAGCTGTCAAGTTCATGCCGCTAATCCGTGACTTTTGTAACTGGGACCACGAAGCAATAGAAGATTTGGTACATTTATGTTCTGACTTTCTCAGAATACAATTTACCCAACCAAAAGGGTTGACAGCAAGACGTACCCTATGAGCGAAAAGTAGCAAAATAAAGTTTTACTCGATTACGTATAACATGGGATGAGTTATGAATTTCTTTCGCCAGACCGTACTACCTGCAGTGAACATTAGGACAAGCATGTCTTTTGTGATTTCCATAAAGTTGTTCACCGGAAATATGGACAGATTCAGCTCTTATTTTTGCATCAGTTTTTTCATATCGCATTGCTTCTTTACAAGACAATGATAAAAATCATTGTTTTTAGATAGACATTATATTGACATTAGGAGAAATGTCATTATTCAAATCCATAACGACTCGTTTTAAAAGACAAGATTTCCATTTTTTTCCACAAAACAAACCTCTATTTTTCTAATCACTAAAGTAGTTTTCCTACACTGCTTCATAATTTCATTTCCATTAGCACAATTGTTGTTGTTTATAGTTTACTAACAATTTCTTTATATAGAAAATGTATTCAACGATTCTTCTGGTCTGGACAGCAGTTGTTTCAAAGAAAAAAAAGAAAAGAAAAGAACATATACTTAAAATATTTTCTAAAAATTTCTAAACACCTACTTAACCTTCTGCTGCAATGTCATTTTTTCATGGTTTAATGCATTTAACGTCTGACTGGGTTGGCTAGTCTGAAAACATGATCATCTACTCACTGTCTAACAGTGCATTTATTTTCCAAACTGGTGTTAAATGTAGGGCAGTCAGTGCTTATGCCTGCACTGCTGTATAATTTATTTTATACATTAGAAGATAATTTTAAGTTTTCTGACCCAACTTACCAACAACTTAATAATGTTGTTAAAGAAAAAAAAAACAAGAAAACATCCGATATATATATATATGTAGTGAAATCTTACTTTATTATGACAGGGTTTTATTATAACAATTTGTTATTTTTCTAATTTTCAACGAAGTGATAAATTCGCCTGCTAAAAACGAGCATAATGAAAATTGTAGTCCCGTGTAAGATATCTAATTATCTCAAACGGTAATAAATATAATTTGGCCAGAAAAACAACAAAACATTGTCAAAGCAAAAGCTCATCTTGAAGCAGGTGAGAGACGATGACATTTTTTTTTTTTTTTTTTTTTATATGCAAATAATTCTCAACCCAAGCTCTCGGGTTTTTTTTTTTTTTTTTTTTTTTGAAATACCTTTGCTATTGAGAAGTAATGAAAAACTTTTTTTTTGACTCTTGTTGTGACCCAGCATTGCAAGTGCGATACTTTCACATTGCTGGGACTTTAGTGCCCAACGCAATCCAACAAAGCAACAATAATTCATTAAAATGTCAAACGGTGCAGTAAAGAAAATTAAATATAAATAAATATACAACTGATAAAAAAAAAAAAACTGCGCATGCGCATAGTAAGGTTTGAAGATCATTAAATTCAAAGTTTTATAAGACTTAAGGCTATTGTTTAGCCTCCAGAAAACCTGTTGGTAAATATTGAAAAATATTTCTTAATATAAAAGTCTTCTCTATAAAGATATTCTTTAGTTATTATTACCCATTAAGACCTTATAAAAAGATTAAGAGAGAGCTTTTATAGAGGTCGTAGGAAGCAAAGTTTATCAGATGCTATTACATGCTGTTATAACTAAGAATAGTGCGACTTTACGAAGGGTATCTCATTAACAGTGTACTATTTAAAATTTTCTTTAAAATTTTCCTGCAAGTGGCAGCTCTCAAATTTGACAGATGTCACCTATAATTGTGGAAACCCATTACGTTAAGATCGCTCGCAAATGTCTCGGAATTTTCATTCGAAAAAGTGTACCTAATCTATCAACCTAATCTGTCAACAATTCGAAGAGCGGCCAGTCATAGACTGTGTAAGCTTGGTTTGCGTTGGCCTGCCGGTCGATCTCTTGAAAAATTGCTGCGGTAAACGAAAGTGTTGTCAACAAGAAACCGAAAACATTGATTTCGCATCGTTCTTAACAACTTCAAATTTCACAAAGCACTACGTAACAAATTTTGGCGAAAAATCTTTACCTGCCCTTCTGAGACAACCATTAGTATCTATCGTGGCTTTTAAATTCGGTTTCAATAGAGATCTCGCTTATTTTTCTGGTAACTTTCTGTTATATAAAAACCCCTAGGTTTTATTAGGCATTTGTAG